>CM062229.1:24196283-24546996 GCA_031216235.1 Syzygium jambos | reverse complement strand
TCGTTCCTCGGAAGGGAACAAAGAAAGAAAGAAAGATATTTTTCCCTACTGCCATTACTCTCACAATAATTTTGCTGACGATGTAGCAAAAAATATTTCGGGCTGAGCAGAACGATTATTACACTGCAGGTATGTAGACTTTGTCTACCACCACCACTCCTTGAGTGATCTGACAAAATGACTCTTACACGCCCTGGATTTTGAAAACTTGATGCTTTTGTGAGCAGCTGGTAATGTTCTAAGTTGGTTTAGGCTGACAAATTTGTTCTCTCAGCCTCGCAGAAACAGGAAATACCAAACTCAGCTAGCTCGGCAGCTGAACAGCAAATTCTGGTATGAGCCTTTTTTCGCTCGAAATTTTTTGGCTGTGAGTTGTTATGGTCCTTTATTCAGTAAAAGCGCCATAATTGAGGAGCTTTTATTGCTATTGGAAGTTGGCACATAGTAGGCGGTGGATTTATTATAGTTGTCGTGTCAATAGTAAATATAAATACACAAAACACTGTAGTTTGAGGAAGATTGTCTTTTAGGGGCAGTGCAGATCATTCAGATGATGTTACTTGAATCTCTTTGAATATAGAGAGGAAGAGTTAGCTCAGTCTCAGAGGCATATTTTGGCACTTCAAGTATGACGTTACCTCTTTGTTCTAAAAAAAAAGGTTTGACATTACCCATATTTGCATTTGTATCTTCTGGTTATGCTGTCGAAACTTCTCTAAAAAATATTTAATGTTCAGGAAGAAATTGAGGAGCTTGAGCGTGAAAATCGTCTTCACAGTCAACAGGTGGGATCCGAGGGTGCATTTTGAGTCGTTAATGTGTGTGGGAAGCTGGAAAGTACAATACACTTTTCTGATGTAGTCCCCGGACTACTAGATCACTTGGTTCATCTTCTGCAGTTTATCCCATTGTCTGGGAGAGTCACATTCGTAAGAATCAAGAACTTCATGAGCGATTATTGCAAAATAGAACTTATTCGATTATGATCTGTAATTGGTAATCGCATGGATTAGGACGTGTTTGCGCAAGTAGGAATTACTTATGTTAGTTGGATTATGGAAGTTTAACTACAAAAGAAGGTAAGTAAAAAAAGGGAAGTGGCAATTCACCGAGGAAGGTCGCTAATACTGTGAAGCCTTCGTGTAACATTATGCTGATTACAGGGTCGAGGTGGCCTTTTCTTGCATATACACCCTTGAGCTCTATCTTTCCACCTATTAATGATGAATCAGCAGTAAATTATCATTAACTTTTTTAATGCTATTGCCATTCCTTTTCTCTTTTCCATCTCAATTTGTGAGGAGATGATTTTGGATATAAATGCAGCTCCAATACGTTCGAGATTCCTTTGCCCTTCTTGACAGATGTAATCTTAATTGTGTGGATGTAGGACGCCAGACTGAAGGAAGAGCTTAGCAAATGGAAAGGATGCAGAAGAGGGAAGGGGTAAATACGACATATTTAAAAAATGTCTTGTTGAAACAGGTAAATTTTGGCAACAGATATACTGTGGTGTAACGTCAAATTTTTATAAGTAATGTTGGTTTCTCGTCTTTCTTTTGTTATACTCGTGTAATGGGTGCTTCAGTTCGTCTTTCTTCTGTTAGGTGAGGTAGAGGCACTGTTGCCGGCAGTCGCTATGCTGCTTCAGTTCAGTCCGGAAGAGGCTATTCTCAGCTTTAGCTTGTGTTGGATGGATTATATCCAGTAGTGGAAATGAAAATTCATTCTCACTGTCCCTGACCGACTTCCGGTTGTGATGCAAAGCTTTCGTCAATGCGAGCCCAATTCTGAGTCTAAGATGCTATCCAAGAAAGATCGCTAGTGTCCATGCTGCAAAGCTTTCCAAAGCCATAAGTAAGATCGTCGTAAATTTGTCTAAACTTCAGTTAATGCTTGTGTAGTACGGAGAGAGGTAAGGGTTTTCTCCATCCCATGAGATGTAGGTCAGTGGTGGTCTTATACATCAGTTGGCCATGTCAAAGGAGAGAATATTTGTTGTCGTCTCGGGTCTGAGGTGCATCGGCGGTATCATATGTTTAAAAGTAGTCATGGACCCCCTTTTATGACACAAGAAACTTGCTGCATTTCCTTCACTTTAAGATGATTACGGCCAAACGACCAATACGTAGCCACCGTTAGAGGTTTGGTATCATAATGTTCCTTTTCATGGCACATCAAGTTCAAGTTAAAATATGCATTTTAATGCAATTGCAGATGCAGAAATGTCAACGAGCTTACCGGACCGCTGCAGACGTGCCTCCAACTCCACCAAACGATACTTCAGGATCTCCTCCGTCGCTTCTCTCAAGATTCTCATTTTCACAGTGGCAAAGAGTAATGCAAGACCGGGAATTCTTCTGTTAAATGAGCAGAGTCTGCAATCACGTTCCAGCTGCAAAGATGCGAATGCGTGAGGTGGTGCTTTGAAGGTGGTCTGCAGTTCCGTAAAAACTTGTTTCTTTTAACATCGACATTATTGGGCGAAGTGCGGAGATATTGTAAAGAACATAAAGAGAGAATGTACCCTAGACCAAGAGGTAGAGAGGATATGCACATCGGCAATTCGCGCTGTCATTGTTGCGATTATTGCGAAGGAAAAAGGAAGCAGCTGTTTAATTGTTGTAACTTACGGTGATATTTTTTATATTTCATCGTGCCACGATTTGTTCACTCAAAAACTATATAACACTCGTGGTTCAGTTATCTTGGCTTAATTTTCAGCAATAAGAATGATTACTTAATCTAATGTAGTACGTGCTATGGGATCAAAATTTAGAAGAAAATCAATGACACTCAAACGAGTACACTATTAATATAACTAAAGGTGGGACAAAAAAGGAGGAAGTTAAATAAAACAAAGTTTATTGCAGCCCATATTAAACGTATGCTTTGATAATTATTAATATTTATTATTTAAAAGATGAGCTTTGAATTGAATTGCAAGAAAAAAAAAAGACAACATTTTCCTTAATTAAAATAATTGTAAGGAATAAATGATCTCTTTTGCAGAGTTTTAAAGGAACAGATAATCAATCAAGCTGCCGCTTCCCAACAATTATGTCGTCATTGCCGTCTCTCGTCCTCTCTCGACATTTTAGAAAGGGGCGATAGGGTTTTGAAATCCAACTCCGCGCTAAAACCTCCTCTCACTCTCAGGCGAGCTCCGCTCTAAAACCCTCCTCTCCCGCTCCTCTCTCGCCCTCTCCAAACCTCAACAAGATGGTCGATCCTGGAAGAATGAGCCGCAATGAAGATGAGAGGAGACGGGAAGCATTGCATGATGTTGGCAGTTTGGTTCAAGATTTTGATATGAAGGTTAGTCGCTTCGAGAATTTCGATCCTAATGATACATTATTTTATGGAAATCTCGATTGTAAATGTCTCCAAGGAAATCGGCAAAGGTCGGAATGGCACAACTGTGTTCAAGGGCTTCCATCGTGGTGATTCGGTCACCCTTAAAAGGTTCCGTACCGATCACGTTAATGTGGATGATAGGATTCTCCATTGCTTGTCCGGGCGACCACATCGAAATGTGATTCTGAATCGTGGAGTTACTTACTGCAGAGACTCGGGATTTTTTGTTATGAAACTATGTGATTTTAGTGTGAGAGATCTGATTTCAGCAAGGGCTTCTTCAGATCTTACCGTCCATGATGATGATTGACCATCGGTGGTGTATCATAAACAGAAGCAGTCATCGCTCAGGGATAGGATGCTGAATATTCACTTGTGGACTACCGATGGTGCTTCTTCACAGACACTTGTGAAGCTGATGAGGTAATCCTTCACAATCGTTAAAGTATCATGTTCCCGATTCCGTTGTTGTTAAGGAGTTGAATGTCAAAGGTGTATTGATCTTTTCTGGGACTTGGGATGGTTGTGTAGATCCTATACTTTTGACCGACCAGTCAACTAATGGTTATAATTATCGTAATGTCACGAATTTATTACTAATGTTGACGAACAAGTGGACTCGCAGGTCTAAACTTCCAGCAAACATTCAGGTACTCTTTCTGGAGCTATTGACACTTTGTGAATTAGTTTGCTTTTGATCTCTACTTAAGTTAATGATTGCTGTTGCAGCCGCTGTTCAATCCATTTCCCTATGGTCTAGAGAAATACTTCTCCAAAAAATTTCCGAATCTCTTGTTGGAAACATTCAAAGTGGCATTGAAGTTCCACAAAAGTCATCCATCCTTTAAAAAGTACTTCGAAATAGGCGAGTGTTGATCCTTGGGCAACAAGAAGGCCCAATTTTGTTAGTACTCACATGGGACCAATGTCCATGTGAAGGTAAGGGCTTCCCTCAGCAAAAGCGAAGGGCCGTATTGGGAATTTTTTTTTGGGTCGAAGTATAGGGAATTTGAAGTACATATTATTTTACTGCACTATTTGGTCTTTATGAGAGGCTTGATTCCATTTAAAAAATTGAAATGGTCAAACTGGGAAACTCCAGCTGCAACCTGCAAAGCAAACTAGCCAAAAGCACAAGGCCAACAATTTTTGCTTGCCTTTGTTCTACGTTACGGAGTCATATGAGTCAGGACACAAGAATCAAACATCATAAAACAGTCGACCCCAATTAATGCAGATCACCATAGGTGGCAATTAATCTGCCTCAATCTACTAAAATTAGGATTCCAGCTAAAGGGTTCCTCTCATTTTCATCAAAATCTTAGGCACTAGCTGTATCAAACGGATGTGTTGCCCTCAAATGCAAATCCGTCCAAAACAAGTTATTGGGTTGGAGGTTTATTTTCATACTCATAGAAGCCATCGACTAGTTTCCTAGGATAGACCACCACATTGAGCATACATAACCCTCCATCTGTTTATCGACTAGTTTCCTATTTCGAAATACTATTTTAAGAATGGACGACTTTTGTAGAACTTCAATGCCACTTTAATGTCTCCAACAAGAAATTCGAAAATTTTTTGGAGAAGTATTTCTCTAGACCATAGAGAAATAGATTGAACAGCAGCTGCAACAGCAATCATTAACTTAAGTAGAGATCAAAAGCAAACTAATTCACAAAGTGTCAATAGCTCCAGAAAGAGTACCTGAATGTTTGCTGGAAGTTTAGACCTGCGAGTCCACTTGTTCGTCAACATTAGTAATAAATCCGTGACATCACGATAATTATAACCATTAGTTGACTGGTCAGTCAAAAGTATAGGATCTACGCAGCCATCCCAAGTCCCAGAAAAGATCAATACACCTTTGGCATTCAACTCCTTAACAACAACGGAATCGGGAACATGATACTTTAATGATTGTGAAGGATTACCTCATCAGCTTCACAAGCGTCTGTGAAGAAGCACCATCGACAGTCCACAAGTGAATATTCAGCATCCTATCCCTGAGCGATGACTGCTTCTGTTTATGATACACCACCGATGGTCAATCATCATCATGGACGGTAAGATCTGAAGAAGCCCTTGCTGAAATCAGATCTCTCACACTAAAATCACATAGTTCCATAACAAGAAATCCCGAGTCTCTGCAGTAAGTAACTCCACGATTCAGAACCACATCTTGATGTGGTCGCCCGGACAAGCAATGGAGAATCCTATCATCCACATTAACGTGATCAGTAGAGAACCTTTTCAAGGCGACCGAATCACCACGATGGAAGCCCTTGAACACAATTGTGCCATTCGGACCTTTGCCGATTTCCTCGGAGACATTTACAATCGAGATTTCCATAAAATAAGGCATCATCATGATCGAAATTCTCGAAGCAACTAACCTTCATACCAAAATCTTGAACCAAATTGCCAACATCATGCAATGCTTCCCGTCTCCTCTCATCTTCATTGCGGCTCATTCTTCCAGGATCGGCTATCTTGTCGAGGTTTGGAGAGGGCGAGAGAGGAGCGGGAGAGGAGGGTTTTAGAGCGGAACTCGCCTGAGAGTGAGAGGAGGTTTTAGCGCGTAGTTGGATTTCAAAACCCTACCGCCCCCTTCTAAAATGTCGAGAGAGGACGAGAGACGGCAATGACGACATAATTGTTAGGAAGCGGCAGCTTGATTGATCATCTGTTCCTTTAAAACTCTGCAAAAGAGATCATTTATTCCTTACAATTATCTTAATTAAGGAAAATGTTGTCTTTTTTTTTCTTGCAATTCAATTCAAAGCTCATCTTGTAAATAATAAATATTAATAATTATCAAAGCATATGTTTCATATGGGATGCGATAAACTTTGTTTTATTTAACTTCCTCTTTTTTTGTCCCACCTTTAATTATATAAATAGTGTACTCGTACAACTTCTTAGGGATAGCATATTTCCTTTGATTATTAGTATTAGTATTCTTACTTTTCTTGCAATCTATTTATTGCTTTTGGTTATTGTGTGGTACATCATTACTTACGCACCCATATGATTACCTCACATCTTAGTGGCTAGATTTCAAAATTAATCCATGCTGCTTGCCAAAATATTCTTTTTAAATAAAAGAGAAAATGTATCAAAAAAGCATTAGAATAATCTAGCGTAACCAAGTCTTCGAATCCATTTAATCTTCGATTCGTAGAAGTAAAGTACACTTCAACACTTCGCTTGCTCTTCTAATTGATCCACCAAAAATAGATTAGTTATCGACTCTAAAATGAAATTGATTTGCATGTTAAGAATTTGAACCTAAAGTTGCGAATTTATATGAGCTTAGGAGTGCTCAAGCTAAATACAGGCTTAGTACTCTATTAGCCAACTCAAGTGGTTCACTCGAGGGAAGGTTGCGACATGACTTAATTAACAAAAGTTATACTTTAAATCGTAAGTATTATTATGTATTTCTTTTTTTCACTCAAGTTTAAATTAATTGGACAAATTATATTTTTAAAGGTGATATATTTTTATTTACTTTTTTTTTTACAAACTTAGAATCAATGAGATAAGTCGAAAGAGATAACTCTTTCGGAATGATAATGGAAATTTTATCTTCATCTCTATGTGTATCTATTTTATTGGTAAATACACTTATAAGTACCTTCGATGATACTTTCTTCTCATTCAATTTTATCTTGAATTTATAAATCACTTTTTGTACTTATGTTTGACGTGCTTAGGAGGTATAACATTATAGCGTTGTAGTCAACGAAAATATTAAGCTAAATACGAAATGCCACTATCTCAATGCCCATCAAATTTTTCACATGCAATTATCATAATGATTATAAGGATTAATATTACCAAAAACCTCAAAGTGGTACATTTGTGCCATATTTATCACAAACTCATTTTTGTGCAAAAGAAAATCCAAACCGGTACACCCGTGTCACATTTTACCCTTCATTAGATCCAAGTCCGCTCGAGAAAACTTTTGTCACGAGGAACATCCCAACAAAGTATCCAAAAGTTGTTGACAGATGAATGTTTCCTCAAAACAGTTTATGCAATTGCAATGACATAGAGGAGGCATGGAACGGGTAAATCATGGCAACATACTCCAAATAAGTTAAAATAGTATATAACCAGAATCCCAAGAAAAGCATTTATCATATACCTTATCTTCTCTGCACTACAACTATGTTTCAGCCAGTCCTCATCATGATGCGAACCACCCCAATTTCGGCCGTTTTGGTAATCTCGCCGACCTTGTGCGCTTAAGTTGCTTCAGCCGCTTCCTCGAAAGGTCTCTGCCACTGGTGGCCTCGTCCATAAGGACCTGCAGCAGTATTAAGAGTTTGTGAGATTATATAGCGATTCTTCGTCATGCTACACACTGAAGAACATCACACAAAGTCCTTTTTGTTCCTTCAATTCTCTTCTCTCTTTTTTTTTTTTATTTTTTGGTTTTTTTGGTAGAGGTAGATATCTGACAGTGCAGAGCCAGGAATCTGAACCTAACTCACTTCACATGAAGCTGCAGGATAGTTTACCAGAAGAAAATGTTCATCAAGGCATGTTTACACACCACTGTGAATGCACATTGGAAAGAAAGTAAAATCAAAAGAAAGAAAAGCAGGGAAAAAAATGTCTCGACGTTTATTAAAAATACTGACCACATTGTTGACTGCGATTTCTTAAAATTAAAATTTAGTATAAACTCATGCACATATCACCCTGTCCAAACCACATGGGTGAAGCTCTTGATAAAGTACCGAGGAGCTGTCACATTAATGCAACTCTCAACTTATGTATCCATCCCTCTTCATCTGAAGTAGGAATGGGGATCTAAGAAATTTCTTGCCACTCCTAAACAGAACAAGGAAGTGCAACCATTTCAAACATCGTGTACATTAGCTCTTTAGGATAACAAAAAGAGAGGGACACTGCTAATAATCAGTAGAATGCTCAACACTGCTTAGTAATTTTAGAGTGAGATGGGATTCTCCAATAAGTTTCTTCCATTAAGAGAAGAGCACTAAACAAACCAAGTCTTTTCTCTGTTAATATGAGGATATCTTCCACAGGCACAACTAAGCCCAGTTTCAAGTTCCACCATCCCCCAATGCTATATATCACCCCGGAAGAAGGAAACTATAGAACACAACAATCAACTTCAAGCCATTCAAACCATGTCTTCTCTCTTGTGATGAGCGTTGGGGGGGTTGGGGAAGGCTCAATTGGATAATACTTTGTATCATGTTCGTCCATTTTTGTAGTTAATGACATTCTTTTCATCGAGAAAATCCATGTTACCCTGATATAAAAGTCAGTTAACTTCCTTATTGAAGTAAACGTGCTAATTAGCCTTTGTATGGAGGTGGTTTTTGATGGTTTGACGAGAGTGGAAATGTTTGGTTTAACTTAGAGAAACTATTTGTATTCTGTACTTTGGCCTCCTCTCATAGCTAAAACTGGTGTTTTCTAGTCCTCCATTAAGACAGGTGCAACAGAACCACATTAATCTTGCGTTTCTTTGGATTTTGCATTCTTGTTTGCATCACATTGATTTAGTACAAGAACACATTCATCTTTATTATGCTGTCCCCGACACTAAATATAGATCAAGGCCAGGCCAAAAACTATTCCAAGCACAAGATCACATTCATTTTTCTTTACACTGTCCCCAACAGTTAATATAAGAAAACTCATGCCGACCAAAACTATTCCAGGTACTGCATATATTGTGTAATTAGACCCCAGAGCAAAACTTGACTTCTTCGCCAGAAAAGCTAATCAAATGGAAGAATCATTGAAAAGGCCAAGACAGTAACTAAGAAATTTCTCAAATTCACCATTTTAAGGTGTAGTTATAGGTCTGACCAAAAGACAAAGGTGTAGTTATAGGAACGAGGAAGACAAAGCTTGAAGTTACAGATTATCATGACATAACAACTAGGTTGGGGAATACGAAGCATGTCGGTGCCTCAGATTTAATATTTTTTGTGGCCTTCCTCAAGGAACTTTTCGGACACGCACTTTCTCAGCTCATTCCACCAAGGAAGACGAAAAAATCTAAACGAACTAATTGAACAGGTTGGTCCACTCACTTTCTTGTCCACAACGTATTGCACTCTCCAGAATTTAAGCAGATCTAAAGAAAGTAAACACACAGGCTTCAACTCATCTGAACCTCACCCGAACTTGAACAAGAAGGTAGCAACTTCAAACGAGGCAAACCAAGGAAGATGAAAGAAATCTAAATGTACTAATTGAAAGCGAATGAACAGGGTAAACAACAAATCCAACAGACATCTACCCAGCAAGATAGACATTAAACTGGTAAAGAACTTAGATCCACCCCAAGAACATCTCGAACCTTTTAAACCTTGAAAACAAAAATTTTACTTGCGCCCAGTTGATCTACCAATAGATAACCGAAAAAGAGAACAGGGTTAAGAAACAGGGCGGCAAGAGATAAGAAGTACCGAATACTCAGGACAGTTGCTGACATCCATGTACCCAGCATCAACAAAAACCTTCTCTCTCTTAGCCAATTCAATGTCCTCGTCGACCATCATCTTCACCAAGTTCTCGAACCCAACGCTGGGCTTCCAACCCAACACCTTCTCGGCCTTTCTTGCATCTCCCTTGAACGTGTCGACCTCCCTTGGCCCGAAATACCTATCATCGATCACCACATGGTTCCAACATTTCAGCCCCACATACCCAAACGCCACGTTCAAGAAGTCCCACACCGTGTGCGACTGCCCCGTCGCCACCACGTAGTCGTCCGGCTTTTCTTGCTGCAGCATCTTCCACATCGCCTCCACGTAGTCCCCAGCGAACCCCCAGTCCAGGGAGGCCTCCGGCTTCCTTAGGAACAGCGTGCTCTGCAGCCCCATCTTGATCCGCCCCACAGCCCTCGTGATCTTCCGGCTCAGGAAGTTCTCGCCCCGCCTCGGGGACTCGTGGTTGAACAGGATCCCGTTGCACACGAACAGCCCGTAGGCTTCACGGTAGTGCATGGCGTACCAGTGCGCGGCGCACTTGGACACGGCGTAGGGGGCCCGCGGGTAGAACGGGGTTGTCTCAGACAGCGGCAGCGGGGTCCATCCGTATTCCCCCCAAGTCCCGGATTCAAAAGACCGCGGCGGCGGAATCGATCCGAACATCTCCGAAGACCCAGCCTGGCAGTAACGGATGTGGCTGCGGCCGGTAGCGGAGACGTGAGAGCGCACGGCCTCGAGGAGTTGGAGGGCGGCCGTGGCGACCACATCGGCGGTGTAACCAGGCATCTCGAAGGAGACCGCCACTTCGTACTGGTCGGCGAGGCTGTAGACCTCGTCGGGGCAGATCGTGTCGATCCAGCGGCGGAGAGAGGAGCCGTCGGTGAGATCGGCGTCGTGAAGCTTCATCCGGGCCTTGTGGGCGTTGTGGGGTTCGATATAGATGTGGTCGACTCGTCGGGTGTTAGGGTTGGAGGAGCGACGGATCAGGCCGTGGACCTCGTACCCTTTGTCGAGCAAGAACTGGGCGAGGTACGATCCGTCCTGGCCGGTAATGCCGGCGATCAGGGCCACCTTGCGGTGGTGCGGCGGCGGCGGCGGCGGCGGGGATTTGGGCGTGTCGGTCTGGGTCGCCATCGTCGCGTAGGATGGCGAAACGGGTCCGCTCGCCATCGTCGCGTAGGATGGCGGATTCGAAGGAAGTGGGACTCTAGGGTTTTGAGGAGATGCAGAGGGAGATGTGTGGGAGGTTTCGGGAGATTTTTAAGAGGTGGAAGAGGAACAGATACGCGCTTTTTTAACCGACTAATAAGATCGCGCCACGTGGATATCGAAGGACAGTATGGTCAATTTGGAGAAGCCAGTGAAATGAAAAACTCCGGGGATGGGGGGTTCTGGTGCTCCTCGAGGACCGGATTTTACCGTGCGACGGCAAGTGCGGTGCACTGTGAACCGTCCGATGAAGGCTCCTTGTAAGATAACGGCCTAATGCCTTAAAACAATTTTAATTAAAAGAATCCCGACTCTAAGTTCAGTCCCAAGTTGCCAATAGGGCACGTGGCCCTGCTGCTAAAGGGGTTGGAGGGCGGGGGAGCGCTAGTATCACAGGTGCGAAGTTCGACTCCCATGCTTTGCAAGAGGCGGAGCAAAAATCCGGTCCTAATTTTACTCTAAAATTTTTTTTTTATCCCATTGGAAACCCCAGCTTTAAGGTCATGTCCCGCTGTTCAAAATTTTTCTTTGACAAACAAGAGATGGAAAACTTCTAAGCACGTGTTGTTCGAGTGTCTCGAGGGAAAGCTCTCTGACCGCGAAAGGCGAAACGCTCTCGAGCACAAGAGAGTGAAGATCGAGCGCAAAACAGAAGATCCCGAGCGAGATGGAAGGAAACCTCTCTTAAGAGGAGTGAGAGCAATTGATAAAAGCAATCCTTGGTTACTCTAGTTTTTACCCAAGTTTCATTATCCGCAATCTGCAGGGCTCCTATGGGAATAGCACATGACCCTGTAAGAGGCTCTGGTTTGACGAATGTCGGCCCCTTGGAACCGCTCAAAGGTTTCAAATACCAACTTAGCACACTACCGACAGATTGGGCAGAAGAATCTGCGAATGAAAGAGGTGAGACTTGGTGGGTTTTTTCGGATGAGCCAGCAGTATCACTTCCCCAACCAAAACCAAAATGCACGAGACTGTGAGGCGTGATGTAATTTGTGCTAATGCAAGTGCAGTCCTTGATTCAAACCCCATGCTTCAGCTGCAATAGACAAACACCGTAAGGAGGGCTTTCTCCGTATTCATTGGAATACAAGAAAATATCTTTAGGTCCTTGCTTAAATATTCGATTATAAGTATTCCCGGTCGGATCATCGCAGTTTTAAATGATAGATGCATTTACATGTACAAATTACAGTCGACGTAGGAAGGATTGATCAAGCTGGCACCAAAACCTTCAATGTTGTGTGGCTGCTGGACGGGTCACTCCATGGTTGGTTGCTCGTAAGTTAATCAAAATATCCAGGCTATCTTATTTGTCAAAGGGATAATCTCAGATTTAGTCGTTTAACTGATTTGATTTGCATACTTTAATCTTCAAACTTTTCTTTTTAGTCGCTTTCGGTGTAGTTCTCTCTATTGCAGATGTGTCGGGGCTAATCATAAGCAAAGCAAACAAACGACGCGCACCCAACGTACCTCCATTGTCAACACTTGCCGCTAGCTCATAAAATGGAACATTGTCGACCAAATTTCCCACATTTTCTTCCCTTCTTCCGACAACACAGTGCTCGGTTATGTTTCGCTGCAGTTCATTTATCAATCGTTACGGCCTCTCTTTTCCTCTTGCCCAAACCAACATGAGCCGATAATAAGACGTTAGAATCGAAGAACGGTCAGAAAACCAAGTCCGCTCGAGAGACTTATCACGGGAAATGTTGCGGAAGCCAAGCGATCGAACAATAAATTTGACAGAATAAGAAAATAAATCAGACACCAGATTTACGCGATTCGGTCGTAGTGACCTACATCCACGGGGAGAGTAGCACGGAATTTCACTATAGGGCAATCTTTCTGCGGCAACAATAGCACACCCTCTGTTCACGGTGTCACTTGCAAAACACATGCAAGCTTAACTCTCCGAAAACAAGCCCTTAAACAATTATATATTGTATAGCACCTCCAAGGAGTCTGACCCCAGTTCGTAAACAAGGAAATAGCCATATCCAGACAAAGTCAAAGTCTAGAATGCAATGCCAATTAGGAAAGTCAATTTCCGTATATTTTTTTTTTCTTCTTGTTTTGCTGCCAACTCTTGTATATTAGGAAAGCAAATTTCCAATATTTCCTTTTGCTCGATTTCGGAAATCCGCAAAATATTCAATTCGAAATATTTAGATTTTCGCTTCGGGCTTAAACTCGAGACGTATATTCAACAGGAAACATCCCAAACAAGTACCCGAAAGTTGCGGCAGGTGAATGTTTTCCTTAAAACAGTTTATGCGATTGCAATGACATCGAGGAGGCCTGGAACCGGGGCAAATCACGACAATATACTCTGAATAGTCAAATATCATATAACCAGGAATCCCAAGCAAAGCATTTTTCATATACTCGATCATCTTCTCTGCACTCCAACTGTGTTTTAGCCGGTCCCCGTTATGATGCGAACCCCGCTGTCAATATCGTCGATGTCACTAATCTCGTCGACCTTGAGAGCATAAGTCGCTTCCTCGAAAATCGAAAGGTTTCTGCATCTGGCCTCTGCCCAAAAGGACCTGCCGCAGTATTAAGAGCTTGTGAGATTATATAGCGATTCTTCGTCATGCTACACACTGAAAAGCGCCGCACAGTCGTTTTTCATTCCTTTCATTCTCTTTTCTTTTTCCACATTTTCTTAGTTGGTAGAGGTCGATATCTGACAATGCAAAGCCAGAAATGTAAACCTAACTCACTTCACATGAAGCTGCGCAATATTTTACCAGAAGAAGACGTTCATCGAGGCATGTACACACACAACTGAGAATTCACATCCAAAAGAAAGTAAAGTTGAAAGGAAGAACAGCAGGGAAACAATGTCTCGACGTTTCTGGAATATACTCAGCACATTGTCGACTCCGATTTCTTAAAATTAAAATTTATTATAAACTCGTACACATATCACCCTGTCCAAACCACATGGGTCAAGCTCTTGATAAAGTACCGAGGAGCTGTCAATTTAATGCGGCTCTCGACTTATGTATCCATCCCTCTTCATATGAAGTAGGAATTGGGATCTCAGTAATTTCTTGCCACTCCTAAACAGAACAAGGAAGTGCAGCCATTTCAAACGTCCTGTACATTAGCTCCTTAGGATAACATAAGGAGGGGGACACTGTTAATATTAAGTAGAATGCTCAACGCTGCTTAGTAATTTTAGAGTGAGATGGGATTCTTCAGGAAGTTCCTTCCATTAATAGAAGAGCACAAACAAACCGAGTCTTTTCTCTGCTAATATGAGGATATCTTCCACAGGCACAACTAAGCCCAGTTTCAAGTCCCACCATCCCCTCCATTCTATATATCACCCCACCCCGTAAGAACAAAACTATAGAACACAACAATCAATTTCAAGCCATTCAAACCGCATTTCTTCTCTTGTTATGAGCGTTGGGGGGTCAGGGAAGGCTCAATTGGATAATACTTGGTATCATGTTTGTTCATTTTTGTAGTTAATGATATTCTTTTCATCAAGAAAATACACGTTACCCTGATATAAAAGTCAGTTAACTTCCTTATTGAAGTAAACGTGCTGATTAGCCTTTGTAAATGCAAAGGATGACACTGGCAATAGCTTCGAAACAAGAGTTGTGTGTGAAGGTGGTTTTTGATGGTTTGACGAGAGTGGATGTGTTTGGTTTAACTTAGTGAAACTATTTGTATTTTGTACCTTGGCCTGCTCTCATGGTTAAAACCGGTGCTTTCTAGTCCTCCGTTTAGACAGGCGCAACAGAACCGCATTAATCTTGCGTTTCTTCGTATTTTGTACTCTTGTTTGCATGACATTGATTTAGTACAAGAACACGTTCATCTTTTATTATGCTGTCCCCGACGCTAAATATAGATCACGGCCAGGCCGAAACTATTCCAAGTACAAGAGCACATTCATGTTTTTACGCTGTCCCTAACAGTTAATATAGATCAAATTCGTGCCAACCAAAACTATTCCAGGTACTCCATATATTGTGCAATTACACCCCGCAGCATAACTTGGACATCCAGAAAAGCTAATCAAATGGAAGAATCTTTGAAAAGGCCAAAATAGTAACGAAGAAATTTCTCAAATTCACCATGTAAGGTGTTGTTATGGGAACAAGGAAGATGAGGCTTGAAGTTACAGAATTCTCACGACATAACAAATAGGTCGGGGATCACGAAGCATGTCGGTGCCTGACATTTAATATCTTTTGTGGCCTTCATCAAGGAACTTTTCTTGTCCTTCTAAGGTTCAAATTAGACCTGGTTAGAGAAACAGCATCTATACTTCAGCGCGAGAGCCAAAGGGTGCCAAATCGTCTAGGGAAAATGATCCACTGCAGGGTAAATCTAATGGAAATGCAGCTTCTAGCTGGGAATAGATCATGAAGTTGTCTTGTAAAGCTAAGTCAGCATATGAACCCCATTTATCCTGGGGTGTATCAAGCAAATTCAACCTTCATTCAAAAGCTTCTAGCTTGGAATAAATCATGAAGAAGTCTCATAAAGCTACGACAGCATATGAACCCCATCTATCCATTAGTTCAAGTTAAATGCAACATTCCTTCCAGATAGACCAAAAAAGATTGTCAAGGCAGTACTTGAATAAGCTCTTTCCTTCTCTGTACAAATTCTACACCACCTTTATTTTACTTCAACGCAATAGGAAAGCCCTTTAACAGCCAAACTCCAACAAAGTAAGAAGGTCCCTCCAGGGGCTGTTGATTTTTTTCACGTTCCCTTCACCGGAAGATTTTCCCTCGTATCACAGGAGACCTAGGCAGCACGCGGTAACACCATATTCTTTCTTCACTTGAAGCAAAATTCTGAATATTTTGAATTGATATTTTGCGGATGTCCGAAATTGAGCAAAAAGGAAATATTGGAAATTTTTACTTTCCAAATATGTGCTGGAGTCGGCCAAGTGTTTTCCCTTTCTACGTTGGAGTCTACGAGTTGAAATAGGAAAAGTCCATCAGAGTGGCCAACGTGGACATTGAGATAGATATTGACTCGGTCAACAACGGATCAGAGAAAGAAGAAATAAAAATATACGGAATTATTCTCTGCTTTATTTGAGGAAAGTCCAACTTGGATTTTGGGCTAACCGTGTCTCACGGATTTGTATTCCGCTTCCCAACAATTTCGTCGTCGTCATTGCCGTCTCTCGTCCTCTCTCGACATTTTAGAAAGGGGCGGTGGTAGGGTTTTGAAATCCAAACCTCTCACTCTCGCGCGAGCTCCGCTCTAAAACCCTCCTCTCCCGCTCCTCTCTCGCCCTCTCCAAACCTCGACAAGATGGCTGATCCTGGAAGAATGAGCGGCAACAGGACACGGGAAGCAATGGCTGATCCTGAAATAACGAGCCGCCAGGGGAGACAGGAAGCACGGGAAGCATTGCAATATGTTGGCGATTTGGTTCAAGATTTTGGTCGGAAGCTTAGTAGCATGGGGGACATTAGTAGGAGGGGGGATTCTGGTTATGATGCTTTTAATATGGAAATGTCGAGTGTAAATGTCTCCGAGGATCTCGGCAAAGGCCGGAATGGCACAACTGTGTTCAAGGGCTTCCATCGTGGCGATTCGGTCGCCCTTAAAAGGTTCCCTACCAATCACGTTAATGTGGATGATGGGATTCTCAATCGTTTGTCCGCGCGACCACATCGAAATGTGGTTCTGAATCGCGGAGTAGTCCACTGCAGAGAATACGTATTTTTAGTTCAAGAGTTATGCGATTGCAGCTTGAAAGATCTGATTGAAGGGGATAGGATGCCGAATATTCACTTATGGACTGCCGATGGCGCTCCTTCACAGACGCTCATGAAACTGATGAGGTATTCTTTTATGTTTTATGCATCCGTACTGGGTCTTAGCATTGCTTGGATTTGAATCATAATGTCTATCTGTAATTTACGATACAGGCATGTTCTATTAGGAGTCCATCATTTGCATCAATGTCAGATTGTTCATGGGGATTTAAGACCCGAGAATGTCTTGATTGTCGATTTTAAAGATCCATGTGCCAAAGTATCCGATGCTGGATTTACTAAATGCCTTCATGGGCATCAATCTTCCCTGGAAAAGCTTGCCACAGGATGGCAGGCCCCAGAGCTGTTTTGTTCTGATAAGAGCCCAACGAGCGAGAGTGATATATTCAGCGTAGGCGGTCTGTTATTCTATTGTGTCACTCGGGGAAGTCATCCATTCGGTGACTTTCCAGAATGTCACATGAATATAAAGAATTTCACATTGGACAATATCCCGGCGATGCTAAGTAAAGAAGCTTTGCATCTTATCTCGGGTTTGCTAAGCAAGGATCCTACAGCGAGGTGAGAGGTCTCTCATTGAGCTAATGCTCTTATAGAGATTGCAATAATTTATTTGAGCATGTTGAGCTAATGCTGCTGGTTCTTTCGATTGCTGGTAGGCCAACAGCAGGGGTCGCGCTTGTACATCCATTCTTTTGGAGTCCAGAGAAGAGGATGGACTTTTTTTGTGACCTGTCCGCTAGAGTACAATCGTTAAAGTATCGTGTTCACAATTCCGTTGTTGTTAAGGAGTTGAATGCCAAACATGAATTGATCTTTTCTAGGACTTGGGATGGCTGCATAGATCCTATACTTTTGACTGACCAGTCAACTAATGGTTATAATTATCGTGATGTTACGGATTTATTACTAATGTTGACGAACGAGTGGACTCGCAGGTCTATACTTCCGGCAAACATTCAGGTACTCTTTCTGGAGCTATTGACACTTTGTGAATTAGTTTGCTTTTGATCTCTACTTAAGTTAATGATCGCTCTTGCAGGCGCTGTTCAATCCATTTCCCCATGGTCTAGAGAAATACTTCTCCAAAAAATTTCCAAATCTCTTGTTGGAGACATACAAAGTGGCATTGGAGTTCTACCAAAGTCATCCATCCTTTAAAAAGTACTTCAAAATAGGCGAGTGTTGATCCTTGGGCAACAGGAAGACCCAGTTTTGTTAGTACTCACATGGACCAATATTCATGTGAAGGTAAGGGCTTCCCTCAGCAAAAGCGAAGGGCCGTATTGGGAATTTTGCATTCTTGTTTGCATCACATGGATTTAGTACAAGAACATATTCATCTTTTATTATGCTGTCCCCAACACTAAATATAGATCAAGGCCAGGCCAAAAACTATTCCAAGCACAAGATCACATTCATGTTTTCTTTACACTGTCCCCAACAGTTAATATAATAAAACTCATGCCAACCAAAACTATTCCAGGTACTGCATATATTGTGTAATTAGACCCCAGAGCAAAACTTGACTTCTTCGCCAGAAAAGCTAATCAAATGGAAGAATCATTGAAAAGGCCAAGACAGTAACTAAGAAATTTCTCAAATTCACCATTTTAAGGTGTAGTTATAGGTCTGACCAAAAGACAAAGGTGTAGTTAAAGGAACGAGGAAGACAAAGCTTGAAGTTACAGATTATCATGACATAACAAGTAGGTTGGGGAATACGAAGCATGTCGGTGCCTCAGATTTAATAATTTTTGTGGCCTTCCTCAAGGAACTTTTCGGACACGCACTTTCTCAGCTCATTCCACCAAGGAAGATGAAAAAATCTAAACGAACTAATTGAACAGGTTGGTCCATTCACTTTCTTGTCCACAACATATTGCACTCTCCAGAATTTAAGCAGATCTAAAGAAAGTAAACACACAGGCTTCAACTCATCTGAAGCTCACCCGAACTTGAACAAGAAGGTAGCAACTTCAAACGAGGCAAACCAAGGAAGATGAAAGAAATCTAAATTTACTAATTGAAAGCGAATGAACAGGGTAAACAACAAATCCAACAGACATCTACCCAGCAAGATAGACATCAAACTGGTAAAGAACTTAGATCCACCCCAAGAACATCTCGAACCCTTTAAACCTTGAAAACAAAAATTTTACTTGCGCCCAGCTGATCTACCAATAGATAACCGAAAAAGAGCACAGGGTTAAGAAACACAGCGGCAAGAGATAAGAAGTACCGAATACTCAGGACAGTTGCTGACATCCATGTACCCAGCATCAACAAAAACCTTCTCTCTCTTAGCCAATTCAATCGAAATGTCATGACTCGCCGATAAAGGATCTATTGTCCTTGACTTAAGGAAGCCTCTTCAGACATTAATGGGAAGGACTGTGCACTCCTGTACTATCGGCTTCGCAATAGAATTTCCGAATCAGGATTTTGGATCAGAACTAGTAACTGCTCAGTAGTAACTGCTCTTTCACATACATAATCTTATGAAATAAGAGCAGGATGTTTGAAAACCGCGATAACCAACTAGAAGCTTCCTGGTTTTTTGGTCAAAAAAAGCTTTCTTTTAAATGGGGCAGATTTTCGATTGGGGAATCGGTAAGATTAACATGTCTGATCTTCCAAAATCTCTTATCAGGAAGTATGTCTAGGCAACGGTTTAGTTGTACAAGTCCATTTTGTTTCTCTCTTATTTGACATGGTGTAAGTGCAAAAATTCGGAGTTGAGGTCTGGTCGTCGGTCAATTGATGACTTTAAGGACGCAGGTTTTATTGGGTGGAATTCAAGCGTCAAAACTCCCTGGAATATTTGGTCTTACTTCTGAATCCTACCAAGGGCGTGCTCTAGATCTGATTGTGATTTACGTCAAAACCTTAAAAGCACAAATTATCCAAAAAATAATCCTGTGATTGCTATGCACAGATTACCAGTTGGCAAAAATGGGCGATTGAACTTATTTTTGCTAGAAATGGGCGATTGAACTGCACATTTAGAAGTCGCAAAAGGAGGCCAATCCACTGTTTGCTTCTCCAATGACGTACGAGCAAAAATACAGTTCATGTTAATAGAAGTCTTTCCGGTCAACACAACAGAGCCTGTGTTCTTCTGTAAAAGGGAGAAAAGCCCACTCTTAACAGATATCCAAACAACCTTCTCTGCTTCGACTATTGCTCGCTTCAACTACTGCTCAAATGCTCGACGTCAAATAAATTACATCAAATAAGTAGAATAATGGCAGAGCGCCGAAAAAAAAACCTGTGGGTGCTGAAGAATTTGCTGGCAGTTTGAGAACAAGCAATGCAGTTTCAGCATTTCAGTAGAAGATCTTTTGCTAGTGTGCAAGGGACAAGTTCCATCCAGGACACATCCAACTCGTCCGCGATGCAACGAATTCCGCAGCAAAGCAATCTAAGAGGGCTTCGAGTGGGTTGACAACTTCACCTTTTAACAAGTCTCAACACGTCACCCATGAGATGTAAAGAACCAGTCACAAGAACCTAAAACATTATCCCAAAGAAACAACTGTAAGTTAAATGATACGATCATCCAGTAGTAAAGGAAAACAAAAACGTCAAGTTGAAAATTAGCGTGCATTTCTAGGAAATTTGACCCCATTTGATTTTATTAAGCTTGACAGGCGATCCATCCTTCTGCAAGTTGAAAGTTTATGTCATGAAAGTTTTATCAAGCCAACAGTCCATGCACCGGTTGAAAGCATTTCAGGCAAGTCAACAATACATGAAGATTCTCATCCTAGAAGATTACTATTTTACTCTGGCTCCTTGTTCATAAACTAATGTGAAATTTGAAGGCAAATGGGCAAAATGATTAACACGTGACAAGTTTTCATAAGCTGAAAGAGTATCATAAAGAAAACTAGAAAAGACACAAGTCCTCTTTTTCCTTATGCAAGTATCGAGAAAGCACGCATGATATTGGCAGAAAAGGATGCATGTAAAAAGAAAAGGTAAGAGAAGTACCCTTTTGCTAGGATTGCAAAATACAAATTGTAGTTTCGATTCCTGGATTTGACATTCACCAAGCTTGTGCTTCTAAATTTATTGATACGGGATTCTTTCAAACATAATCATCTTAACCATTGATGTCTGATTGCTGGTAAAGAAATATTAATAGTGTAATTCTCACTAGATTCGTGCCCAGGCCTCTGCAGCATTTCTGTTGTCAGGTCCCCCACTATACTTATCGGTTGGCTATCCACAGTTATGTACCAACTATGCAGTCAATTACCAAAAATTGTGCTTAACATCACCCAAAAACCAACATGGACGAATTAGTTAAGAATTAACATTACATTCGAGCCTGAGTTACACTTAGTTTTTTTCCAAATACAAGGTTCTATAATCAAGCGAAAAAATAATATGAAAAACCGGAATGAGCTAGCCATTTCTTTCCAGAAGAGGTAATATAGATATTGTACGTTCACAAACGGAACAGAGTTGATTCATGACATCTGAAACAGGTAAATGCTCTTCAATAAAGTACCCTTACCTGAAACCGCACTGAGCGATTCTGTTGTGCATTGTCCCTCAACCACTTAATAGCTAATGGAAGAGAAGAAAACACAGCACTATTCTCACAACTTTTAATGCAAGCTTCTGTATCATCCCTAACTTCATCACCAGCGACATCTATGTTCTTGGCCTCGCCTTCTATACATCACATGTACGAAGAATATATGTGAGTGGAAGACATTGAGTAACAGAGACAGATCTAAGGCACACAAAATACTACCTTTTTCACCTTGGATAAGGTTCTCCCAAACTCTTTGCAGATCAAGCTGCCACAACAAATCAACTTGAGAATTGCTTGGAGGTAGAGCACATGACCCAACCCTGTAATCTACAGATATGTTCGGTACAAAAGGCGCCTTCTTGAAGTGCACTCCTGGACATTATAATACATATGCGTGTCGTTATACATTTGTTCAAAAGACATCCTCACATTAACATACTGCCCAGCAATTCCATGCATCTGACAAATATGCGGAACTAGAGATCTTTGTGGAAATGATAACTTGTATATGCTAGAGAAGAAAGTGTCCTTAAAACGGGATCAGGAAAAAGCTGGTCAAAGAGGTTGCTTTTGGTCAAGTAGTTTGACTGCTTTGTTAGTTTGTTGGTAATGCAGTTCGGCCTATGTAAAGATCATGATTACATTTTAGTTTCAAAACATGACTCTACTCTTTGATTTACAGAGTCAGCAAAATTTTCTAGGTGTATCTTAGCTGGTCATGCAAGGATGTTATTGAACAAGCACTTCTCCAAAAATTTAAGCTGTCCGAAAACTTGTCCAGAATGCATATGAGCATATATCTTTAACACTCCCTTGCATGTAAGCCAGACCTTACGCGTGACATATAGGATGTGAACGAAACAACGGCAAACAACAACACAACAGCAGACAACAGTGGAAGATTCTATTGCATACCAGCAATGGCCATTGGCCACTTTCACATATACCTAGAGACTTACTAGCTAAGCTTGTATGACCATCGATAAGTTCTAGTTTCTCAATATCAGTGGGTAAGTATGGCGAAGCTATACAGAAATCAGTCTACATCCATGTAAAGAGATGTTTAAACCTGTTGCTGAAAACAATCAAACATTTACCCTGGCTTCATTTTTACAACCGTTGATTCAAAGAAATGTACTGGTTTCACTTTCTAAATTGTGAATATGAAGACAAATGAAAGAATGCTTTTTCATATCACGAATTGGGGAAAGGACTGCTTGATGATGCAATATCTATTGAACTTTGACCATGACTAGCACATGTAGTCATCCGGCGAGGAAGGAGCAACTTAGGATCTCGCACGGACATGCAGTTGAAGAGAAGTATCTGCATTGGTCACATAAATTAGCTCAGATTCACAAGAAAGGCACAATGGATTAGTCATAGGAGCAAAACCATTCCCACATATTTTACTTCTCTACATCCCAAGGAAATCCATGACCAATTGCGAAAAGGACACAAAAATAGAGAAACAAACTAATAGCCATCAACTTCTGCAGCTGAATTGCAAAGGTAATCGTAAATTCTTTCACAAAGCTAGCAATGTTGCCAATAATTCCGACCAACTGTCTTGTACAAGCGGAATCGGATCTACCAACTCCTAGCTTAAGATAGTTGGAACCTATGCCAACTCTTTCCATTAAGCTGGTCCTTTAAACCACATGACAAGGTACCATGAAATACTGCCTGCCTATTGTCAATGCATAAAAGTCCTTTCTTTCATACAAAGAAACTACGGTTGTATTCTGATCAACAAAGATAATATCACATGAATCTCATGATGTTTTAGATTAGAATGATGTCAATAACTGTTGGTAATATTTCATAGATTATGCACGTTCTCATTTGCTCGAACATATTATGTGGAGAGAAGAGTAAGAAAATATGTCAACGCAGACTGACCATCAAAACAGAACACAAGCATACAAAAGTATCCCGTAATTTTTTTCAAATCCTACCCGTATTTTCGACGCATCAATACTAAAAATAAATGTAAAACAAAGTCAATGAGCTCTACCTGTGTGGAGATTTTTCCGGAACTTTTACCATAGTTATTGCCTAACATTGTATTTGCAGATTTAGAGTCGCCCCCTTGCTGGTTACACCAGTTCTGAGGTTCATTTTCTTCTTTAACAGCAAGAGAAAACCACTTGGCGCCTACTTCCATGCTTTCAGGACTATGAGCACCATCCAATAAAACACCAGTTCTCCTGAACTTTCAGAGTTTAATAGCCGATCCGCAACAATCTGATCTCACCCTTGCAAACGGGCTGATGTCAGCCCTTTAATGAACTGCTCGGGCAAATTGCTCTAGCACACAAAAATACATATACCGGCAGAAATGAACTCAGGATTATGCTTACCATCTGTTGCAGACAGATTGTGTCCTGATGACCTGTCCTCTGAAGCCAAGTAGAGCATAGAGCAACAGCAAGACCAGTATTGAGAAATTGATGCTCACCCAGTAGCCCGAGTTTCAGACTATTAAGTAGGTTGGCATCCAGTGGCGGTGTTACTTGAAGATTCGCCTATAAGCAGAATTATTATGTTTGCAATCAACTATATGTTCACATGTGGAATTATGCAATAGAAATACAATCAATCCTTAGCTCACTGATAAGTGAGGAAAATCCCATCGAGAAAACATATAGTATTCAAGCTATTTCAGAAGAAAAACTAGACAAAGCTTGAGAAATAGACACCCGCGAGTTTTACAATTCATTTCCTGCTACGGAACTCCGTATGTTTAATAGGAAAGAAGTTTCGGATTGAAAAGATTATGACCTTGTTGACACCTAAATTTTGCCCAAATCATTTAGGGTTTTATCGCATAAAAGTTAGGGTTTAATTTTTAACCCCTAAACCAAAAAATTTTCATTAAAACTGCATGGCACGTAGTTATTAGGTGCATTTACATTAATGTAGCATATTAGAGCATATTTTCCATTTTTCATTTTTTAAAAATAAAAAAAAAAAAGAAAGAAAGAAAAAGAAAGAAAAGAAAAAAAACAAAAAAAAAATTATAAAAAAAAAAAAGAGAAAAAGGGGGAGGGCCAGCGTTGACGCTGGCCCACCGTTTCTCCTCTGCTTCACCCTTTGCGTGAAGCAGAGGAGAAGGAAGCAGGCGCAGCGGCAGACGCAGAGGACGCCGGCGCGTTCCTCGCGTCGAGACCGGCCGCGATAGGCTGGCGGTGGCAGGCGCCATGCGCGCCTGCCGGCCATGCCGCGCGGGCCGGCCCCTTAAAGCCGAACAGAGGGACAGAGACAGGGAGAGGAGGGGGAGGCAAAGAGAAGTCTGGAGAGAGAGTGAGAGGTGGAGGCGAAGGGGTCCTTCGCCGGCGACCGCCGTGCCCAAGCCGCGGCCGAGGATCCTCTTTCACGGTAGGTCCCGGTCCCGAGCTTTTGCCGGGTTTCGCTTCTGTTCGGTCCGGTTCGGGGTCGTTCTCCCGAGGATTCTGGCTTTGGGGACGTGCGGGACGACCGGACGCACTCCGATCTGTAGTCGTCCCCGTTCGCCGCCCCCCGAGCCGGATAGGGAGCGCCACAAAGGCCGCCCCTTTTTCCCTGTTTTTGGTCTGTTGGTTGGCGTCCTCTGCTTCTTCGGGTTCACTGGCCGGAGCTCGCGGCCGTCCGGCTCGCGCGAGTTCCGGCCGGTGAAGCCTCGGGTTTGTTCCTGCTCCCTCGCGTGTCTGGCGTCGACGATCTTGGTCCGCGTTTGAGTCTCGGTCGAGCCTAGAATCCTCCGATTTCGTCGCGCACTCCAAGTGTTTGATGTTATGCGCGAACGAGATCCGGTTTCTGTCTGTCGTTTCCCCGAAGCTTGGTGTCGGGTGTGGGGGTCCTGGTGTGTCGCCGACGAGCGAGGCCGGTCCGCGTTCACCGGTACTCGTTCTGGCCAGTCCCCCGTCGGGGCTGGGCCGGTTCGTGGCGGGCGACGCACGAGCGGGGGGCTCGTGCGAGAGCCGGTCCGTCGTCGGGGCTCGGCCGGCGAAGCAGCGACGGGCGGCGGCCGAAAGGGGGGCCAGCCGTGAGGCCGGGCGTGCGCTCCTCGTCGGAGCGACGGCCGGACGGGCGCTCCCCGTCGGAGCGACGGCCGGACGGGCGCTCCCCGTCGGAGCAGCGGCCAGCGTGCGGAAGCTGGTGTCCGTGCGCGTGGGGGCGGCTTTGAACCGGGTCGGCGAGTCGGGTAGGGTTTCTGACGAGTCCGGGTCGGGTCGCGGATCTGGCCGGGTAGGATTAGGTGTTGGGCCGGGCTTTAGGTTTATTAGGTCTTTATGTGATTTTGGGCCTTTCGCGATTGGGCCGAAATTGGGATTTGGGCTGAAGTGTTGTTTTTTCTTTTTTATTATAGTGGGTTGGGCCTTTTCTTTTATTTTGCCGGGCCGGGCTCAATAAATGAGCCCGGTCCAGTCGTGGACCCGGGCCGGCGCGCCCGGGTCAATCTCGACCGGGTCGGATATGGAGATCCGACCCGGTCTGTTTTTTTATTATTTCATTATTTTTTTTAAAAGAATTTAAAAAAAAGATATTTTTTCAAAAAAAATTCAAAAAATTTTTAAAAAAAATTTTTTTCAAAAAATTTCAAAAATTTCAAAAAAATATTTCGAGAAAATTTCGAAAATTCAAAAAAAAATTAATTTTAAATTATTTATTTTTTTTGAAAAAAATTTAAAAAATTAAAAATTATTAAAAAAATCAGAATTTTTGTTCGGGGTTTTGAAATTGGGTTTGCTTGTCCTATTATGTGATTAATGTCATATTTGATTGCACGTCACCTGGTTCACTCACTTTAAACTGCGCATTTAATTAGCCTCGTATGTAGTTGATTATGCATGTCTAGATATAGATGTTAATTATTGCTTTCCTTAGCTTAGTCAGGAATGAAATTTTGAGACTCCCAATTAGCGAGAACATGTTAGGTGGTGAATTGAACAAGATTAGGTACCGAAAGGGCACTAATTAGTCGATTAGTGTAATCAAGTCCCCGTACCTGTTGAATCTCTGGTTCGTAGAAGTGAAGCTTTTCTCCCGTGCTTTACTTAGGTGTCTAATCGACCTACCAAAAACCGATTAGTGGCGACTCCTAAATGAAATTGATTTGCATGTTAATAACTTAAATTTAAGTCGCGATTTGGTATGGGCTTGGGAGAGCTCGAGCTAGGTTTAGCCTAGCATTCCATTAGCCGATCCTCTTAGGCCTCGGGGCCGTTTCGGGAAGGTCGCGACAGCTTGGCGACTCCGCTGGGGAGATTTTGTGGACTTAGGCCTTTTTTTCTTGTTTATATACATCCCTAACGTGAATGTTTTTGCCATCAATCCCTTGTTTCGCAGGTTTGGGATTTGGGGAATGAATGTTTATTTTCGCAGGTGCTTGAAGCATTGTTTGCTTATAAACTGTTGTGCATGCTTTAAATGTTTTAGCACTACACTGTTGCACACACAACCATGCTGCCGGACCTGGGCCGCGATAGGATACTTTAGGATGGTGTTAAGAAAGATACAACCTCGAACGCGAGACCGCGATGTAGAGGTTGCCTTTCTTCTCCCCGAAAATTCTTTTCTGGTGTCGTAAGTGTTTATCCTTGTCCGCGAGACCGCGTGACTATAGGATATTTCTTTCGACTGAGCCGGAGTTAAGAGGACCTGATACCAACGCGAGACTGCGACGGTCAGATCACCCTCTTAGCTTCACCTAGTTAAACTGTCTAGATAGAAAACGAACCTCACGAGTGCATATGCGTGTCTTTGTGTCTTTTTTTAAAAAAGAAAGAAGAAGAAAAAAAACGATCGTCACTCACTGTAAGTATGATTCCTCTCGTTATTAGCTCACTTTGGATTGAAATTTTCATTTTTGAAATTCGCGGAGATCAATCAAGTGTCCTAGGTGATTTGAGCTCATAATTGAAAATTTTAGACAATAATTCTTGATAGTGAACCTTGAGCATAAATCACAAACACCTGTGATTTGGCCCCACCAAAACAGAGGATTTTGTCTAAAACTTTCAGTTATAGGCTTAAAATCACATTCTTTGTGCAGAAAATTCTTTCAAGTCAAGATTGCATTTTGGGGCATAAAATTGAAATTACATTTTCAATAAAATTCTTTTTTGTTCACATTTTGGAATCAAAATTCAAATCACTTTTTTGTGTATTAATTTTTTAAAATAGGAATCACCTCATTTTTGCAAAAGTAAAATCATAAATCAATCTTTCGAATTTGATGCCGCATTTTGCGATGAAACTTTTGGAATAAAAAGGGCGCTCGATTGATAGCCGCGATCTGATCTTTTAATGATGTCTCCACTTGCGATGAAATCTTGGTGAAATACTAAATGCCCACAAATAGGAACCATGGGGCATGTATTATTGCCTCGCTTTCGTCATGAGAGGCGGCATCAGTAAAAGACCACTTTTTCATTCACGTACTAACATTGTCATTCTTTCACAGGCTATACATGACGACCGCTCCTTGGCATTCATTCGCTTGATCATGCAAAAAGAAAATCGAAAACGAGTTTCAAAAAGACTCGCAGAAACTTGCATCTCTTCACCTGACTAATTTGGCAGGTTAATTTGCAAAATGATACCGTGAGATGGTAAATATGTAATCGTTCCAATTAGAACTTCTTGTACAACAATTGACTTGTTCATTCATTTTTGTCAAAACAGGTAAAGGGGCGAAAGAATGTGTTTGACCAAAGCAATAATACTTCCAGTTAGAAAGATATGACGGGGCCAATCCGTCCATCCCATGGTGACAAATGAAAGGTTGCGTCATAATGGGGCAAAATAGTGCATGCGAAGGACTTTTGTCCATCAAACTAAGGACATGTGAAAATAGTCAGGGGCACGAATAGTCAAGATGATCAAAAGTGGAAGACCTAAGCAAAGAACAATGAAAATCAAACAAGTGTCTGCAAGAAGGCATTGAACATACTGAAGTCTCCGGAAGAGAAAGCATCTGACTGGGGCGAGTGTCATCTAGCTGGGGCAAATAGCTTTAGTATAATCAAGTCTGTGAGGCAGGTCAGGTTGTGGACGGTGCCTCCGAACACTTAAGAGGGAATATCAAGCAACTTTGAGGAAGGAGTTGCAAAGGAAAAGCTCAAGCGACGAGATTGCACGAAGAGGACAACTTAGTCCAGAATTGAGCTATCCCCAAAACAAAAGGGTGTATATCGTTCCTGAATTAGCTCAAACAAGAATGGAAATGACTTGGGTCATCTCTCATTTTGCAGATAGAGGAATGTATCGGGGAAAGCATCCATGAAGTAATGCCCTCAAACGTCGAAGCAGGGAGTATCCCTCTCTTTCAGTCTCTAACGTTCACTGGGACTTAGTGAATTCGATGGCATTGGAAAGGCCAAGGTGGAAGAAAGCGGATGAAGGGAGTTGCCAAACATCCAAGAAAGCAAATTCAAATGAAGGGTAAATCGTATCGTTTCCAATTGTCCATTTTAATACAATTTTTGACATGATTCTTTTTTCCTTTGATAGGAAGCATCAAAGACTTGAAGGATAAATGCAAACGAGGGGTAATGTTGTATCGTTCCCAATTTTTCAATTCTTAAAGGGTCTTTAACTAACACATTCTCTTTTATTCTTTATAGGTTTACCAAGTCGCCATGACGCAGGTAAGTACCCTTCTCCCAAAATTCAAATGGAAATCAAATGGATAATTTTCATCACAAAGAAAAAGTCTTTTATGGTTTTGAGAAAAAAACAAGCACTAAAGTGGAGAATGAAAAAGCAAGCTCTTCACAAAAATTTTGAATGTCATCCTTATTAAAAAATTGTCTTTGTGTTTGGCGGATCATTCATTTGGAATCAAAATTCCCTGTGGAGATTAATCGATTCGTGATGATCTCAACAAAATGAAAGGGAGATGTTAATAATGCCAAGTGAGAAATACTTAGAATGAGGAAAGGCAAGCCATTCCCAAACACATCCCACAAACACTTTGAGAGTTGAGTGGAAGAGAAAATTAGTGTTGTTCAAGAGCAAGAGATTCATTCGCAAGTAGTACATGGATCGAAATGAAAGGAGGCATTTCCTTCTTCTATCCTATACACTACAGGTGATCATAGTTAGCCCCATTTGAGCCATTGAATGTGAAGAGTTTGCAAAATACCCCTGTCAAGAACCACCCTACAACGGGGCAAATTTGGAGGTTTTGGTTGACATGCTTTGAAGGAAAAGATGAGAAAGACTTCATTGTCCTTACTTGCGTTAATCTTTTTGTGGTAACTTCAGGTGAGTCCTTATGGAAGCTTAAAACATCCTAAAATGAAGAAGAACATTCATTTCTCTACCCAAACACTCATACCATTTGCTTAGCCAAATTGAGCCTGAATATTCATTTCTAAAGCCCGAGTGGTGATTGTCTTCCCACCTTGGGGAAAGGCACATGATTTACCATGGCGATTGGTGCTTATGTCACAACGAGTAAAAAATCTCGAAAGTCCTAGGAGCTTAAATGATTCAAATAAGCAAAAGTCAAATGAAAGCTAGGGGGCATGAAAAAGCAGTGTGCCTGGTAAAAGCAAGGCCAATGCCCATTGAAAAAAAAAAGAGCAAAAAAAGTAGCATCAAGAGAAGAATTCTTGCACAAGAAAAAGTGTCAAAAGCAAAATGCTTGCATGAAAAAAATCATTGCAAATGCAAAAGTCATTAGAGAAAAGAGCGAAGCTCTTGTATTGAAATGAATAGCCAATGGACTTTCGAGACAAGTTGGACTTCGAAAGTCGAGTGCCTTCAAAAAGATTGACTGATATGGTAATGATGCCACGGTGATCACCAACTTTTGAACCCCTTTTGAAAATTTCTGAGCCTTTCGAGTCTTTACCCAAATCAATGTTATAACCTTCTCCAAAGTCTCTTCGGATTGGGATGGTCTAAGCAGAAATTTGGATTCCCAAACAAGTTATCGCTTGAAGAAGTTGGGACAAAGTTGTCTTATCTCATCTTAAGGTTTCTTGACTTGTAAACCTGATGGAGATGCTGATTGATAATTATTTCACTTTTTAGCCATCAATGCTTATCCGTTGTTGAAACGATGACCAAGCCCGCATTGTAGTCCAAACGATGACCTCTTGGATTGGTCAACGTGTGCTTATTGCGAATGATTCTCGAAGCCTCCGACACTGATAGTGTGAGGTATACAGAGAGATCAGACTTACTTCCCACATTAATGGATGGGATTAAACAGCCTTTCTGAGAGTATGTGAGAAGTCCTTTCAGACTAAGGAATTCTTGTTTGGCATGCTTAATGGGCTCCCTTCATAAGTTAAGATCATTTTGACAAAAGACTTTCTCCTAAGGGAATTTGATGATTAATGGTGTCTTTCAAGCCTAAAGACAATTTTGCGATATTGAAGGATGTTAAATGCTTTCCAAACAATTGAATCTATCCTGAATTGCTCATACAATCGATATTTTTCTAATTGGTGATACCCTTTTGATATTGTCTCTCATGACATGTAATCAAATGACATTGATCTCGCCGGGTATGCCTTCATTACCAGAGCACTTGGTACAAACACATTCCATTAAATGTGCAGTATCCATTCTGGAATCATTTGATCAATATGTACGGCAAGCTCTAACAGCCCGAAGCTATTTTTACATGAGAAGTCTTCCCCACGTGAGATCGTGCTTTCTGAAGGTTTGGGCGTTTGCCTTAAAACCACTCAATGCAAAGGGTTTTAGTCCCTAAATGTCAATCCAGAGCCTTTTTCTTTGCACGTGAGCTTTCGCAGCCCGGAGTTTCCTTTATTTCTCATGTGAACATCAGGTAAGCATTTTTACCCTTTTTTTTTTTTTTAAAAAAAAGAGAAGAGAAAAAAAAAAGAAAAAAAGAAAAAGAAAAATGAGGCCTTCACAGGTATGTCCCTGAGCCATGCTCCTCATGTCATATCCTTGGTGAGAAACTTAAGCACCTCAAGCCCTTCGTGAGAAACTTAGGCGCAATCTATCAAATCCTCGGGTGAGGAACCCCAAGTGCTCATTAATTGAATCTTTTCAAGCCTCGCTGGCAAAGGGCCTCTGAGCAATCCAATCCAACCTACAGGTATGTATACCCAGGCACGCTTCAAAGGTTTGTGGTCCAACCTTAAACCACGCATCAAAGGTTTGTGGTCCAACCTTAAACCACGTTTTTCAAAAGGTTTGTGGTCCAACCTTAAACCACGCATCAAAGGTTTGTGGTCCAACCTTAAACCACGCTTCAAAAGGTTTGTGGTCCAACCTTAAACCACGTTTTTCAAAAGGTTTGTGGTCCAACCTTAAACCACGCATCAAAGGTTTGTGGTCCAACCTTAAACCACGCTTCAAAAGGTTTGTGGTCCAACCTTAAACCACGTTTTTCAAAAGGTTTGTGGTCCAACCTTAAACCACGCATCGAAGGTTTGTGGTCCAACCTTAAACCACGTTTTTTCAAAAGGTTTGTGGTCCAACCTTAAACCACGCATCAAAGGTTTGTGGTCCAACCTTAAACCACGCTTCAAAGGTTTGTGGTCCAACCTTAAACCGCGCATCAAAGGTTTGTGGTCCAACTTTAAACCACACTTTATTCATTCTATGTTATTCTCATCTTATTTTGTTCTATTTTATTTTATTTGTTTTTCTCTTGCGTAAATCCAATTTTCGCTGACAAATTTAGGTGTCTTTTATCTTTGAAAGGAACCTCTCCGAGCTCCCCTTCAAAGAGGGGCAGCTGTTGACACCTAAATTTTGCCCAAATCATTTAGGGTTTTATCGCATAAAAGTTAGGGTTTAATTTTTAACACCTAAACCAAAAAATTTTCATTAAAACTGCATGGCACGTAGTTATTAGGTGCATTTACATTAATGTAGCATATTAGAGCATATTTTCCATTTTTCATTTTTTAAAAATAAAAAAAAAGAAAGAAAGAAAAAGAAAGAAAAGAAAAGAAAAGAAAAAAAAATTATAAAAAAAAAAAAGAGAAAAAGGGGGAGGGCCAGCGTTGAAACGCTGGCCCACCGTTTCTCCTCTGCTTCACCCTTTGCGTGAAGCAGAGGAGAAGGAAGCAGGCGCAGCGGCAGACGCAGAGGACGCCGGCGCGTTCCTCGCGTCGAGACCGGCCGCGATAGGCTGGCGGTGGCAGGCGCCATGCGCGCCTGCCGGCCATGCCGCGCGGGCCGGCCCCTTAAAGCCGAACAGAGGGACAGAGACAGGGAGAGGAGGGGGAGGCAAAGAGAAGTCTGGAGAGAGAGTGAGAGGTGGAGGCGAAGGGGTCCTTCGCCGGCGACCGCCGTGCCCAAGCCGCGGCCGAGGATCCTCTTTCACGGTAGGTCCCGGTCCCGAGCTTTTGCCGGGTTTCGCTTCTGTTCGGTCCGGTTCGGGGTCGTTCTCCCGAGGATTCTGGCTTTGGGGACGTGCGGGACGACCGGACGCACTCCGATCTGTAGTCGTCCCCGTTCGCCGCCCCCCGAGCCGGATAGGGAGCGCCACAAAGGCCGCCCCTTTTTCCCTGTTTTTGGTCTGTTGGTTGGCGTCCTCTGCTTCTTCGGGTTCACTGGCCGGAGCTCGCGGCCGTCCGGCTCGCACGAGTTCCGGCCGGTGAAGCCTCGGGTTTGTTCCTGCTCCCTCGCGTGTCTGGCGTCGACGATCTTGGTCCGCGTTTGAGTCTCGGTCGAGCCTAGAATCCTCCGATTTCGTCGCGCACTCCAAGTGTTTGATGTTATGCGCGAACGAGATCCGGTTTCTGTCTGTCGTTTCCCCGAAGCTTGGTGTCGGGTGTGGGGGTCCTGGTGTGTCGCCGACGAGCGAGGCCGGTCCGCGTTCACCGGTACTCGTTCTGGCCAGTCCCCCGTCGGGGCTGGGCCGGTTCGTGGCGGGCGACGCACGAGCGGGGGGCTCGTGCGAGAGCCGGTCCGTCGTCGGGGCTCGGCCGGCGAAGCAGCGACGGGCGGCGGCCGAAAGGGGGGCCAGCCGTGAGGCCGGGCGTGCGCTCCTCGTCGGAGCGACGGCCGGACGGGCGCTCCCCGTCGGAGCGACGGCCGGACGGGCGCTCCCCGTCGGAGCAGCGGCCAGCGTGCGGAAGCTGGTGTCCGTGCGCGTGGGGGCGGCTTTGAACCGGGTCGGCGAGTCGGGTAGGGTTTCTGACGAGTCCGGGTCGGGTCGCGGATCTGGCCGGGTAGGATTAGGTGTTGGGCCGGGCTTTAGGTTTATTAGGTCTTTATGTGATTTTGGGCCTTTCGCGATTGGGCCGAAATTGGGATTTGGGCTGAAGTGTTGTTTTTTCTTTTTTATTATAGTGGGTTGGGCCTTTTCTTTTATTTTGCCGGGCCGGGCTCAATAAATGAGCCCGGTCCAGTCGTGGACCCGGGCCGGCGCGCCCGGGTCAATCTCGACCGGGTCGGATATGGAGATCCGACCCGGTCTGTTTTTTTATTATTTCATTATTTTTTTTAAAAGAATTTAAAAAAAAGATATTTTTTCAAAAAAAATTCAAAAAATTTTTAAAAAAAAATTTTTTCAAAAAATTTCAAAAATTTCAAAAAAATATTTCGAGAAAATTTCGAAAATTCAAAAAAAAATTAATTTTAAATTATTTATTTTTTTTGAAAAAAATTTAAAAAATTAAAAATTATTAAAAAAATCAGAATTTTTGTTCGGGGTTTTGAAATTGGGTTTGCTTGTCCTATTATGTGATTAATGTCATATTTGATTGCACGTCACCTGGTTCACTCACTTTAAACTGCGCATTTAATTAGCCTCGTATGTAGTTGATTATGCATGTCTAGGTATAGATGTTAATTATTGCTTTCCTTAGCTTAGTCAGGAATGAAATTTTGAGACTCCCAATTAGCGAGAACATGTTAGGTGGTGAATTGAACAAGATTAGGTACCGAAAGGGCACTAATTAGTCGATTAGTGTAATCAAGTCCCCGTACCTGTTGAATCTCTGGTTCGTAGAAGTGAAGCTTTTCTCCCGTGCTTTACTTAGGTGTCTAATCGACCTACCAAAAACCGATTAGTGGCGACTCCTAAATGAAATTGATTTGCATGTTAATAACTTAAATTTAAGTCGCGATTTGGTATGGGCTTGGGAGAGCTCGAGCTAGGTTTAGCCTAGCATTCCATTAGCCGATCCTCTTAGGCCTCGGGGCCGTTTCGGGAAGGTCGCGACAGCTTGGCGACTCCGCTGGGGAGATTTTGTGGACTTAGGCCTTTTTTTCTTGTTTATATACATCCCTAACGTGAATGTTTTTGCCATCAATCCCTTGTTTCGCAGGTTTGGGATTTGGGGAATGAATGTTTATTTTCGCAGGTGCTTGAAGCATTGTTTGCTTATAAACTGTTGTGCATGCTTTAAATGTTTTAGCACTACACTGTTGCACACACAACCATGCTGCCGGACCTGGGCCGCGATAGGATACTTTAGGATGGTGTTAAGAAAGATACAACCTCGAACGCGAGACCGCGATGTAGAGGTTGCCTTTCTTCTCCCCGAAAATTCTTTTCTGGTGTCGTAAGTGTTTATCCTTGTCCGCGAGACCGCGTGACTATAGGATATTTCTTTCGACTGAGCCGGAGTTAAGAGGACCTGATACCAACGCGAGACTGCGACGGTCAGATCACCCTCTTAGCTTCACCTAGTTAAACTGTCTAGATAGAAAACGAACCTCACGAGTGCATATGCGTGTCTTTGTGTCTTTTTTTAAAAAAGAAAGAAGAAGAAAAAAAACGATCGTCACTCACTGTAAGTATGATTCCTCTCGTTATTAGCTCACTTTGGATTGAAATTTTCATTTTTGAAATTCGCGGAGATCAATCAAGTGTCCTAGGTGATTTGAGCTCATAATTGAAAATTTTAGACAATAATTCTTGATAGTGAACCTTGAGCATAAATCACAAACACCTGTGATTTGGCCCCACCAAAACAGAGGATTTTGTCTAAAACTTTCAGTTATAGGCTTAAAATCACATTCTTTGTGCAGAAAATTCTTTCAAGTCAAGATTGCATTTTGGGGCATAAAATTGAAATTACATTTTCAATAAAATTCTTTTTTGTTCACATTTTGGAATCAAAATTCAAATCACTTTTTTGTGTATTAATTTTTTAAAATAGGAATCACCTCATTTTTGCAAAAGTAAAATCATAAATCAATCTTTCGAATTTGATGCCGCATTTTGCGATGAAACTTTTGGAATAAAAAGGGCGCTCGATTGATAGCCGCGATCTGATCTTTTAATGATGTCTCCACTTGCGATGAAATCTTGGTGAAATACTAAATGCCCACAAATAGGAACCATGGGGCATGTATTATTGCCTCGCTTTCGTCATGAGAGGCGGCATCAGTAAAAGACCACTTTTTCATTCACGTACTAACATTGTCATTCTTTCACAGGCTATACATGACGACCGCTCCTTGGCATTCATTCGCTTGATCATGCAAAAAGAAAATCGAAAACGAGTTTCAAAAAGACTCGCAGAAACTTGCATCTCTTCACCTGACTAATTTGGCAGGTTAATTTGCAAAATGATACCGTGAGATGGTAAATATGTAATCGTTCCAATTAGAACTTCTTGTACAACAATTGACTTGTTCATTCATTTTTGTCAAAACAGGTAAAGGGGCGAAAGAATGTGTTTGACCAAAGCAATAATACTTCCAGTTAGAAAGATATGACGGGGCCAATCCGTCCATCCCATGGTGACAAATGAAAGGTTGCGTCATAATGGGGCAAAATAGTGCATGCGAAGGACTTTTGTCCATCAAACTAAGGACATGTGAAAATAGTCAGGGGCACGAATAGTCAAGATGATCAAAAGTGGAAGACCTAAGCAAAGAACAATGAAAATCAAACAAGTGTCTGCAAGAAGGCATTGAACATACTGAAGTCTCCGGAAGAGAAAGCATCTGACTGGGGCGAGTGTCATCTAGCTGGGGCAAATAGCTTTAGTATAATCAAGTCTGTGAGGCAGGTCAGGTTGTGGACGGTGCCTCCGAACACTTAAGAGGGAATATCAAGCAACTTTGAGGAAGGAGTTGCAAAGGAAAAGCTCAAGCGACGAGATTGCACGAAGAGGACAACTTAGTCCAGAATTGAGCTATCCCCAAAACAAAAGGGTGTATATCGTTCCTGAATTAGCTCAAACAAGAATGGAAATGACTTGGGTCATCTCTCATTTTGCAGATAGAGGAATGTATCGGGGAAAGCATCCATGAAGTAATGCCCTCAAACGTCGAAGCAGGGAGTATCCCTCTCTTTCAGTCTCTAACGTTCACTGGGACTTAGTGAATTCGATGGCATTGGAAAGGCCAAGGTGGAAGAAAGCGGATGAAGGGAGTTGCCAAACATCCAAGAAAGCAAATTCAAATGAAGGGTAAATCGTATCGTTTCCAATTGTCCATTTTAATACAATTTTTGACATGATTCTTTTTTCCTTTGATAGGAAGCATCAAAGACTTGAAGGATAAATGCAAACGAGGGGTAATGTTGTATCGTTCCCAATTTTTCAATTCTTAAAGGGTCTTTAACTAACACATTCTCTTTTATTCTTTATAGGTTTACCAAGTCGCCATGACGCAGGTAAGTACCCTTCTCCCAAAATTCAAATGGAAATCAAATGGATAATTTTCATCACAAAGAAAAAGTCTTTTATGGTTTTGAGAAAAAAACAAGCACTAAAGTGGAGAATGAAAAAGCAAGCTCTTCACAAAAATTTTGAATGTCATCCTTATTAAAAAATTGTCTTTGTGTTTGGCGGATCATTCATTTGGAATCAAAATTCCCTGTGGAGATTAATCGATTCGTGATGATCTCAACAAAATGAAAGGGAGATGTTAATAATGCCAAGTGAGAAATACTTAGAATGAGGAAAGGCAAGCCATTCCCAAACACATCCCACAAACACTTTGAGAGTTGAGTGGAAGAGAAAATTAGTGTTGTTCAAGAGCAAGAGATTCATTCGCAAGTAGTACATGGATCGAAATGAAAGGAGGCATTTCCTTCTTCTATCCTATACACTACAGGTGATCATAGTTAGCCCCATTTGAGCCATTGAATGTGAAGAGTTTGCAAAATACCCCTGTCAAGAACCACCCTACAACGGGGCAAATTTGGAGGTTTTGGTTGACATGCTTTGAAGGAAAAGATGAGAAAGACTTCATTGTCCTTACTTGCGTTAATCTTTTTGTGGTAACTTCAGGTGAGTCCTTATGGAAGCTTAAAACATCCTAAAATGAAGAAGAACATTCATTTCTCTACCCAAACACTCATACCATTTGCTTAGCCAAATTGAGCCTGAATATTCATTTCTAAAGCCCGAGTGGTGATTGTCTTCCCACCTTGGGGAAAGGCACATGATTTACCATGGCGATTGGTGCTTATGTCACAACGAGTAAAAAATCTCGAAAGTCCTAGGAGCTTAAATGATTCAAATAAGCAAAAGTCAAATGAAAGCTAGGGGGCATGAAAAAGCAGTGTGCCTGGTAAAAGCAAGGCCAATGCCCATTGAAAAAAAAAAGAGCAAAAAAAGTAGCATCAAGAGAAGAATTCTTGCACAAGAAAAAGTGTCAAAAGCAAAATGCTTGCATGAAAAAAATCATTGCAAATGCAAAAGTCATTAGAGAAAAGAGCGAAGCTCTTGTATTGAAATGAATAGCCAATGGACTTTCGAGACAAGTTGGACTTCGAAAGTCGAGTGCCTTCAAAAAGATTGACTGATATGGTAATGATGCCACGGTGATCACCAACTTTTGAACCCCTTTTGAAAATTTCTGAGCCTTTCGAGTCTTTACCCAAATCAATGTTATAACCTTCTCCAAAGTCTCTTCGGATTGGGATGGTCTAAGCAGAAATTTGGATTCCCAAACAAGTTATCGCTTGAAGAAGTTGGGACAAAGTTGTCTTATCTCATCTTAAGGTTTCTTGACTTGTAAACCTGATGGAGATGCTGATTGATAATTATTTCACTTTTTAGCCATCAATGCTTATCCGTTGTTGAAACGATGACCAAGCCCGCATTGTAGTCCAAACGATGACCTCTTGGATTGGTCAACGTGTGCTTATTGCGAATGATTCTCGAAGCCTCCGACACTGATAGTGTGAGGTATACAGAGAGATCAGACTTACTTCCCACATTAATGGATGGGATTAAACAGCCTTTCTGAGAGTATGTGAGAAGTCCTTTCAGACTAAGGAATTCTTGTTTGGCATGCTTAATGGGCTCCCTTCATAAGTTAAGATCATTTTGACAAAAGACTTTCTCCTAAGGGAATTTGATGATTAATGGTGTCTTTCAAGCCTAAAGACAATTTTGCGATATTGAAGGATGTTAAATGCTTTCCAAACAATTGAATCTATCCTGAATTGCTCATACAATCGATATTTTTCTAATTGGTGATACCCTTTTGATATTGTCTCTCATGACATGTAATCAAATGACATTGATCTCGCCGGGTATGCCTTCATTACCAGAGCACTTGGTACAAACACATTCCATTAAATGTGCAGTATCCATTCTGGAATCATTTGATCAATATGTACGGCAAGCTCTAACAGCCCGAAGCTATTTTTACATGAGAAGTCTTCCCCACGTGAGATCGTGCTTTCTGAAGGTTTGGGCGTTTGCCTTAAAACCACTCAATGCAAAGGGTTTTAGTCCCTAAATGTCAATCCAGAGCCTTTTTCTTTGCACGTGAGCTTTCGCAGCCCGGAGTTTCCTTTATTTCTCATGTGAACATCAGGTAAGCATTTTTACCCTTTTTTTTTTTTTTAAAAAAAAGAGAAGAGAAAAAAAAAAGAAAAAAAGAAAAAGAAAAATGAGGCCTTCACAGGTATGTCCCTGAGCCATGCTCCTCATGTCATATCCTTGGTGAGAAACTTAAGCACCTCAAGCCCTTCGTGAGAAACTTAGGCGCAATCTATCAAATCCTCGGGTGAGGAACCCCAAGTGCTCATTAATTGAATCTTTTCAAGCCTCGCTGGCAAAGGGCCTCTGAGCAATCCAATCCAACCTACAGGTATGTATACCCAGGCACGCTTCAAAGGTTTGTGGTCCAACCTTAAACCACGCATCAAAGGTTTGTGGTCCAACCTTAAACCACGTTTTTCAAAAGGTTTGTGGTCCAACCTTAAACCACGCATCAAAGGTTTGTGGTCCAACCTTAAACCACGCTTCAAAAGGTTTGTGGTCCAACCTTAAACCACGTTTTTAAAAAGGTTTGTGGTCCAACCTTAAACCACGCATCAAAGGTTTGTGGTCCAACCTTAAACCACGCTTCAAAAGGTTTGTGGTCCAACCTTAAACCACGTTTTTCAAAAGGTTTGTGGTCCAACCTTAAACCACGCATCGAAGGTTTGTGGTCCAACCTTAAACCACGTTTTTTCAAAAGGTTTGTGGTCCAACCTTAAACCACGCATCAAAGGTTTGTGGTCCAACCTTAAACCACGCTTCAAAGGTTTGTGGTCCAACCTTAAACCGCGCATCAAAGGTTTGTGGTCCAACTTTAAACCACACTTTATTCATTCTATGTTATTCTCATCTTATTTTGTTCTATTTTATTTTATTTGTTTTTCTCTTGCGTAAATCCAATTTTCGCTGACAAATTTAGGTGTCTTTTATCTTTGAAAGGAACCTCTCCGAGCTCCCCTTCAAAGAGGGGCAGCTGTTGACACCTAAATTTTGCCCAAATCATTTAGGGTTTTATCGCATAAAAGTTAGGGTTTAATTTTTAACACCTAAACCAAAAAATTTTCATTAAAACTGCATGGCACGTAGTTATTAGGTGCATTTACATTAATGTAGCATATTAGAGCATATTTTCCATTTTTCATTTTTTAAAAATAAAAAAAAAAAGAAAGAAAGAAAAAGAAAGAAAAGAAGAAAAAAAAAATTATAAAAAAAAAAAAGAAAAAGGGGGGAGGGCCAGCGTTGAAACGCTGGCCCACCGTTTCTCCTCTGCTTCACCCTTTGCGTGAAGCAGAGGAGAAGGAAGCAGGCGCAGCGGCAGACGCAGAGGACGCCGGCGCGTTCCTCGCGTCGAGACCGGCCGCGATAGGCTGGCGGTGGCAGGCGCCATGCGCGCCTGCCGGCCATGCCGCGCGGGCCGGCCCCTTAAAGCCGAACAGAGGGACAGAGACAGGGAGAGGAGGGGGAGGCAAAGAGAAGTCTGGAGAGAGAGTGAGAGGTGGAGGCGAAGGGGTCCTTCGCCGGCGACCGCCGTGCCCAAGCCGCGGCCGAGGATCCTCTTTCACGGTAGGTCCCGGTCCCGAGCTTTTGCCGGGTTTCGCTTCTGTTCGGTCCGGTTCGGGGTCGTTCTCCCGAGGATTCTGGCTTTGGGGACGTGCGGGACGACCGGACGCACTCCGATCTGTAGTCGTCCCCGTTCGCCGCCCCCCGAGCCGGATAGGGAGCGCCACAAAGGCCGCCCCTTTTTCCCTGTTTTTGGTCTGTTGGTTGGCGTCCTCTGCTTCTTCGGGTTCACTGGCCGGAGCTCGCGGCCGTCCGGCTCGCACGAGTTCCGGCCGGTGAAGCCTCGGGTTTGTTCCTGCTCCCTCGCGTGTCTGGCGTCGACGATCTTGGTCCGCGTTTGAGTCTCGGTCGAGCCTAGAATCCTCCGATTTCGTCGCGCACTCCAAGTGTTTGATGTTATGCGCGAACGAGATCCGGTTTCTGTCTGTCGTTTCCCCGAAGCTTGGTGTCGGGTGTGGGGGTCCTGGTGTGTCGCCGACGAGCGAGGCCGGTCCGCGTTCACCGGTACTCGTTCTGGCCAGTCCCCCGTCGGGGCTGGGCCGGTTCGTGGCGGGCGACGCACGAGCGGGGGGCTCGTGCGAGAGCCGGTCCGTCGTCGGGGCTCGGCCGGCGAAGCAGCGACGGGCGGCGGCCGAAAGGGGGGCCAGCCGTGAGGCCGGGCGTGCGCTCCTCGTCGGAGCGACGGCCGGACGGGCGCTCCCCGTCGGAGCGACGGCCGGACGGGCGCTCCCCGTCGGAGCAGCGGCCAGCGTGCGGAAGCTGGTGTCCGTGCGCGTGGGGGCGGCTTTGAACCGGGTCGGCGAGTCGGGTAGGGTTTCTGACGAGTCCGGGTCGGGTCGCGGATCTGGCCGGGTAGGATTAGGTGTTGGGCCGGGCTTTAGGTTTATTAGGTCTTTATGTGATTTTGGGCCTTTCGCGATTGGGCCGAAATTGGGATTTGGGCTGAAGTGTTGTTTTTTCTTTTTTATTATAGTGGGTTGGGCCTTTTCTTTTATTTTGCCGGGCCGGGCTCAATAAATGAGCCCGGTCCAGTCGTGGACCCGGGCCGGCGCGCCCGGGTCAATCTCGACCGGGTCGGATATGGAGATCCGACCCGGTCTGTTTTTTTATTATTTCATTATTTTTTTTAAAAGAATTTAAAAAAAAGATATTTTTTCAAAAAAAATTCAAAAAATTTTTAAAAAAAAATTTTTTCAAAAAATTTCAAAAATTTCAAAAAAATATTTCGAGAAAATTTCGAAAATTCAAAAAAAAATTAATTTTAAATTATTTATTTTTTTTGAAAAAAATTTAAAAAATTAAAAATTATTAAAAAAATCAGAATTTTTGTTCGGGGTTTTGAAATTGGGTTTGCTTGTCCTATTATGTGATTAATGTCATATTTGATTGCACGTCACCTGGTTCACTCACTTTAAACTGCGCATTTAATTAGCCTCGTATGTAGTTGATTATGCATGTCTAGGTATAGATGTTAATTATTGCTTTCCTTAGCTTAGTCAGGAATGAAATTTTGAGACTCCCAATTAGCGAGAACATGTTAGGTGGTGAATTGAACAAGATTAGGTACCGAAAGGGCACTAATTAGTCGATTAGTGTAATCAAGTCCCCGTACCTGTTGAATCTCTGGTTCGTAGAAGTGAAGCTTTTCTCCCGTGCTTTACTTAGGTGTCTAATCGACCTACCAAAAACCGATTAGTGGCGACTCCTAAATAAAATTGATTTGCATGTTAATAACTTAAATTTAAGTCGCGATTTGGTATGGGCTTGGGAGAGCTCGAGCTAGGTTTAGCCTAGCATTCCATTAGCCGATCCTCTTAGGCCTCGGGGCCGTTTCGGGAAGGTCGCGACAGACCTGCGTAAAGTCAATCCGTTTATTTAGGAAGTAATCTACTTCATGCATCTTACAATTCTTGGTAACTGACCAGCGAAGCAAGAACGTCTTACATCCAACTGAGAAGCTTTCACTTCAAGCACCTGCATAGCTTCATCAGGTTGAGGCACAGTAAATGCTGGCACTCCTCGCTGGGCCACACGAAATTAGACTATATAAGCCAAATGGATCCCGAAGAAGAACAATATGCTGATAGGGTGCTAATTATATGCTTCAGCAATATACGAGTGCTGAAAAACACCTTGAAGATACCAGCCTTTTCCCCAGCAATTTCTCCCAGGGTATTTCCTGTGCAACATAAGGAGATAACAATGATAAGTATTCAAAGTGGAATCACCATCACTATTATAATTTTAGACTGAAACCGTGTGATCTGAAGCCAGGACTATACCATAAGCTATATTACAACACAATATGCAATGTCCATAGACAACATGACTAGATGCCTTGGATGAAAATTCATGTGTGAGACGTGGTGCAGATTGGTCAAGATCCTTGTCAACCTTCAGAAACTACAATCTAAACTTGTCAAAAATGTGTGAAACTTCATAATGAGGTTCAAGGTTTGACACATCAAAGAATTTCTTGAACTCATCAACCGTAAGGGAAAAGTTAGACACATGAACAGGTTACCAAGTCACTCAAAAATGTCCCATCAAGCAGCAGTAGTTTACAGATAAAAAGTCTGAAAGTTGACATTCAACAGGAAACTTAAATGGAGATGTATTAGCGCTGTACTTCTGCATATCTTTGAACACATTTACTGATAGCTTACTGGTCTCAGGCTATGGTCATGCAGTACTCGGAGAAGTTTTTGATTAGCATTCAGAATGCAAGAGTAATACCGACGATGTCTTCCCTTGCTTCGTTTTGTAGGGTTGCCGTTCCTTGCGATGCAATCGTATCGAGTAGCACATGCATTGTGGAGAAAAGGAAGGAAAGTACCCACCCTGGCATTGCAAAGCCGTATTAGTGAGGTAGGCTTGTCTGATCATTCTCAATAACTGTTATAATCAGAAATTTGCTTTCTTAAGAATTTTCCCGCCCCTTTTCTCTAGGTTTTCGGAGTTGACATACATCCCGGTACATTTAGTTCTTTTCTTAAGGTTTATGTATTCTTGAGTTCTACTTATGTATTTTACTGAAGATGCAAAATCGCATCATCCAAACTTCTGGATATACTTTTGACACCAGCAACAGTGGAGAGCGGCATTTGGTGCCGACTTTCAGAAAACATCGCTGAACAAATCTGGACTTTCGAGGTTTCTTAATCATGTTTTGTCATTTAAACTTTGACTTTTGGGAACTGTGAAGATGATTTTAATAGATTTGGGTCAAAGTCAACATTTGGGGGGAGTTTTATTGCACTTGTACTATATGTGAGGGATAATGAGCCTCACTCCTACTGTTTAGTTTGCAATGCTATCTCATGATCTATTTCTAATTGGGTTATTTTCTGCAGCTGCCAGAATTGGAGAGGGAATACTACTGGATCATGGGACAGGCTTGGTTATCGGCGAGACTGCCGTTATTGGAGACACAGTTTCCTTGATGCCGGTAAACCCAATTCTCTTTTCCCCTCCGTCTCTTTTCTAAGCCGTTAGTTTTTTCTATTGGTAGCCTCCGACAAATCCTGCTGCTTGCCGACGCATATAATTCTCCCTGGGACTTCTACAAGCATGGCTCGGTACTGTAGAGATCTGACTTACTGTTGTGTCGCTTTTATTATGCATTGTGATGCATCAGTTTTGCTCTTAGGCATATGAATGGCGGAGAAGTACCATGGACTTAATAGACATCTTTTGTGTTTGCCAAAACTCAAGAGGCAATGATCAGAAGGATTCTTCGTACAAATATACTATACCAGGCTCTTTATTATATTAGGTTTTGATCTTTCGAAAACTTAGCCTTTCAAAACTCGCGACTGCTTCAACGTCAATTGTCATCCGTGGACATTGAAGAACTTCAGATTTCAGAAATCACACATTTGAAGAGGCAAAAGTTGTTTTTGTAGCTTGTCATCTTTTACCAGTGTAATTGCATTTCATATACTTCGATGCTTTGCTTGTAGAATAATGCTTTTACACATCTGAAGCAGAACACGTGCTTCAAGAAGTCATCTGTTTATTCTGTTTCTTTCTCCGTGAAAAGGGACGACTTTATGTTTATTCAAAACGGATGATAGGGTGTGACTCTGGGAGGGAGCGGAAAAGAGACCGGTGATGGTCATCCAAAGTTGGGTGAAGGTGCACTTATTGGAGCAAGTGTAACCGTACTTGGAAATATAAAAATTGGGGAGGGTGTGATGATCGCAGCTGGTTCCCTGGTATTGAATGATATTCCTCCACATGGGTAAGCTCTTAATGGACTACCCAACTACTGCTTTAATAAAATTGTCTTTCTGTTAATTTGATTGACTCGTAAAGTTTGCTAATGGTTTCTTCTTTTTTTATCGAAGCACGGTAGCAGGAATACCAGCTAAGGTGATTGGTTATGTAATCGAGAAAGATCCATCATTGAATGAGCCCGTGCATACATTCCGTATTTGTTTTGGTTCATTCGGCGAGGCATGTGGTGATGCACGATAAGGGGTACTGTTTTTGGGCGGAGGACACGTTGATTGTCAAGAGCATTAGAATGTCTGCAGAGGGAGGTGGGGTAGCTGAAATGCGGGAAAGTAACATGGAAAATTCTTTGGAGATGGGGAATCGCATGAATGAGACTAGCCTTAGAAGCAGTGGGCTTCCTGCGAAGGAGGATGGATCATGTGAAAACACCCCACATTATGGTGATGCTCACGATGGGCTCGTGCAGATGGCTACTGAACTCAAGCTTCGAAACGAGTTCTTGAAGTTTCATTTTGAGGGTCTAAAAGATCTTTGCTTGGAAGAGATTAGTCTCAACAACGAACGAAAGTAGGTGGGCAGGAAGGTGAAGACGTGAAGAGACTCAATGAGAGAATAGATTCTCTGGAGAGAGAACTACTGGGGGAAAAGCAAACACGAGGTGCAGCAGAGGAGGCTCCGAAGCATCTTCAAGTAGCACATTCGGAGGCAGATGCACGAGCGCAGGAGATCTCAGCCAGGCTTGCTGAAGGTCAGATGAAGTTTCATGTCTGGTATTTAGTGAGATTTTCTTCACATGCCGTAGCAGTGAAACACTTTGAGTATGGTGGGGAGTCTGTTGAATTGCTGTTTTTGCTTGGATCTGTATTTTAGTTGGATACAGTTTGCATCTGAACTCTCAGCCATTTGACTGCACTTTTTGGAGTATGAAAACTGATGAGGGGAAACTCAAAATATGTTAGGCCGCGCTTTTTTTCGGAGAAAAGTTTTCTATAATATGTTTAGCCTGCAATACCTAATCTCTTTAAGAAACAAAATCGTAATAATATGTTTGTATTTCACCAGAATTCCTCATCTTGTTTTTCTCCTGTAATGATTAATTATAAAACCTTTGCTGCCGTATTGAAATGTTGTAAGCCGATGAAATCGATGATAGGGCTCTTCCATTTGTATTGTGCTCTTTCTATGTATCATTGTGCTAACATTTTTTAAACACGGACTTCGAGATGACAACGAGGAATTGCGGCGATTTTGCAACCTAAAGATCTTGCCCCTGAGTCAATGCAACAGTCCCTTCTTGAGATAGAGCAGGTAGTTCGATTTTGGAAGTTTCATTTCATCAGCCCTGTAGTGCTCTGAGTGATGGTTCTCCTTTTCTGCTCAGGATTGCATATTCGTGTCCATTATACAAAGGAAGTAAGGTGTCTATTTTGAAATATCTAAGTAGCTATGTTAATTGGGAATTTAGTAAACACGGCTAGCGATCACCGTGTCGGACCTGCATGATAATACGTGTGAAAGTTGTACAGTAGCAAACCAACAAACTGATACGAAGTATTAGGTAGAGGAGCTTGCACAGTAAAAGGCATAGTGCTGATATTTAAAGCTGCTTACCTCTAGATGTTGGAAGACTATCGAAATTTGCTAAATTCTGTAGAAGAGAAGAGGCAAGCTTCTCGATCTGAACTCACCGCCAAACATCAGAAGCTAAATGGCATCTGCATCCTAATGTGCCGTCTGATAATCGCCTTGGTTTCAACACTTAGACGTTTAACCTTGTTCTTTTCTATTTCCTTATCAGAGCATAGAGAATTTGGAGTCCCAACTAGCTGACGCAGCCTCTGAGAGAAGCAAAGCAACCGAAATGATATCTTCACTTCAGGTGAGAGTTTTTCCTTCCGGCCTTTTTTCCATGTTGGGTGCCTATTGACAACAAATGAGCAGCATCCGAGGACAGTATTGCAGTTATTTGCTCTATTTTTTTGGTGAAATAGCATAACCGTCTATGCGGTTGAATAGCATTTTCCTTAGGCTCCTAGGGGCTTATTTCGGCTTCTAGAATAAAGAAATGACTTAGTACGTTGATCTCGTATAGATGATGCAATTTCCAATGTTGTGGGCTAAGATATGCTTAGAAGCTTGAGAACTTCTCAACTTTAAGTTTGACTGCTTATCCATTGTATTTCTTCCTCCTACTTGCAGAAAAAGAATCTAAGATTACAGAGCTTGATGCAGCTTCACCAGTTGAAGCTGCAAGACTTAGAGCCGCAATGAAATCTGTTAAAGGAGAGGTCGGTCACCTGAAACGTGAGCATGCATGAGCCGAAATTATTGTTATTTTTACTATAATGGATATGGAATGGAAATAAAAAACAGTTTATACAGTAAACTTTGAATTTTTAGTTTCTTTCCATCTTTGGATGCGTCGCATGGATGCTTCGTTTTAGAGTTTTATCAGCTTAATTTTCTCTGGCTGGATATCGCCCTTAATTCTAAACCTCGGTACTTATCTGCTTTCTGATGATGCGTCTATTTTTGGTTTTGAATGTCTCAGATTCTGCAGAATGTGTCGAATACACCTTGGCTTCTTTTTTTCTTTTTTAATTATTAATGGCAATAACCTGTTACTTGACTAAAGGAAAACTATATTATCCTCCATGGATGTATCTACCACTTCCAGGGAAGTTTCTTTGCCCTTTTTATGTGTGTCTAAGTTAATTGGATGGAGAAATTTTTTTCCAAGTTTTTGATTTTGTAAATTCTGAAAAGAGTTTCTGCTCTCGATAGTTCAGCCGTGTATGATGTTTACTGCCGTATATGTCGTGGCATTCTATGATAGGCTACTCTTCGTGCTTTCTCGGTGAGTCTTATCTCAATAGCCTCTGAGTTTTTCAGGATAAGGAAAGCTGGGAAGCTGCTTTTCAGGCACTTAAAACAAAGCTTGAGGTGGCTGAGAGCAACTGCATTCGCGCTGAAGTTGAAGTGGCTAAGTTAAAAAGTATTTTACCCTCGTGGCAAGTTTGGAAGATCAAATGTGCATAATAAGCACAATTATGAATCTGACGGCCGTGCTTTTGGACAGGTCAGCTGGAGATGGAAGCGTCTTCACATGCGCAGTTATTGAATGCTAGAGATAGCAGCTGTCAGAGAAGAGGTATTCACTTCCGCATTTTTTTCCCCAGTCAAGACAAATTGGGTTGAAAATGTCATGATTCATAGTGACTTAATTCTTACAATTTACTTATCCGTTAATTGCAGAGGTGCGGTTCTTAATACTACCAAGCAGTAGATGTTTTCATGACCATTTTCTTATTCATTAATTGCAGGGATGCAGCTCTTAATACTGCCAAGCAGCAGATGAAGACCATTGAAATGAACCTGGACTCTATGAATGCTCGGCATCAAAAAGATAAAGAAGCATGGGAACTTGATCTTAAAAACTTGGAAGAAACGTGGCGAAGTAAATGTCAACGATTTTTTCTCCTAAGTTTCTTTTACTTCCGTTACCTTTAGATTTTAAAAAATTCAAATTGTTCTTGCTTTGAAATGGTTCAAATGATGCAACAGATAGATGCGAGGCACTGAAGGCTGAAAAAGAGGCAGATTCAGGGAAAGATATGAAGCAGGAATTAGATGAGCTTAAATCCCGTTGCAAAAGATTGAAGGTAACTTGCATTTTGCATTCTCTCCGAGAGGTTAATTCTTTTCTCCTTATTTACTTTGGCATGTTCTTTGGTAGGAGGAGCACGATTCATTTAGAGATCTAGCTGATAGAATGATTGAGGAGAAGGACAATGAAATCTCCAGATTGCTCGATGATAATGAGAATCTTCAACGATCTCTGGATTCGAGACCACTGGTATGTCTTTTATTGTACTTTAGATAGATGCATGCCATGAAATCTTTCCCTACTTCCTCGTTCCTCGGAAGGGAGCAAAGAAAGAAAGAAAGATATTTTTCCCTACTGCCATTACTCTCACAATAATTTTGCTGACGATGTAGCAAAAAATATTTCGGGCTGAGCAGAACGATTATTACACTGCAGGTATGTAGACTTTGTCCACCACCACTCCTTGAGTAATCTGACAAAATGACTCTTACACGCCCTGGATTTTGAAAACTTGATGCTTTTGTGAGCAGCTGGTAATGTTCTAAGTTGGTTTAGGCTGACAAATTTGTTCTCTCAGCCTCGCAGAAACAGGAAATACCAAACTCAGCTAGCTCGGCAGCTGAACAGCAAATTCTGGTATGAGCCTTTTTTTCGCTCGAAATTTTTTTGGCTGTGAGTTGTTATGGTCCTTTATTCAGTAAAAGCGCCATAATTGAGGAGCTTTTATTGCTATTGGAAGTTGGCACATAGGAGGCGGTGGATTGATTATAGTTGTCGTGTCAATAGTAAATATAAATACACAAAACACTGTAGTTTGAGGAAGATTGTCATTTAGGGGCGGTGCAGATCATTCAGATGATGTTACTTGAATCTCTTTGAATATTCAGCTTTTGGCAAGGCAACAAGCTCAAAGAGAGGAAGAGTTGGCTCAGTCTCAGAGGCATATTTTGGCACTTCAAGTATGACGTTACCTCTTTGTTCTGAAAAAAAAGGTATGACGTTACCCGTATTTGCATTTGTATCTTCTGGTTATGCTGTCGAAACTTCTCTAAAATATATTTGATGTTCAGGAAGAAATTGAGGAGCTTGAGCGCGAAAATCGTCTTCACAGTCAACAGGTGGGATCCGAGGGTGCATTTTGAGTTGTTAATGTGTGTGGGAAGCTGGAAAGTACAATACACTTTTCTGATGTAGTTCCCCGGACTACTAGATCACTTGGTTCATCTTCTGCAGTTTATCCCATTGTCTGGGAGACAGTCACGTTCGTAAGAATCAAGAACTTCATGCGCAATTATTGCAAAATAGAACTTATTCGATTATGATCTGTAATTGGTAATCGCATGGATTAGGGCGTGTTTGCGCAAGTAGGAATTACTTATGTTAGTTGGATTACGGAAGTTTAACTACAAAAGAAGGTAAGGAAAAAAAGGGAAGTGGCAATTCACCGAGGAACACGAAGGTCGCTAATACTGTGAAGCCTTCGTGTAACATTATGCTGATTACAGGGTCGAGGTGGCCTTTTCTTGCATATACACCCTTGAGCTCTATCTTTCCACCTATTAATGATGAATCATCAGTAAATTATCAGTACCTTTTTTAATGCTATTGCCATTCCTTTTCTCTTTTCCATCTCAATATTTTCGTTGGAGTCAACGAAAATATTAAGCTAAATACGAAATGCCACTATCTCAATGCCCATTAAATTTTTTTCACATGCAATTATCATAATGATTATAAGGATTAATATCACCAAAAACCTCAAAGTGGTACATTTATGCCATATTTATCACAAACTCATTTTTGTGCAAAAGAAAATCCAAACCGGTACACCCGTTTCACATTTACCCTTCATTAGAATCCAAGTCCGCTCGAGAAAACTTTTGTCACGAGGAACATCCCAACAAAGTATCCAAAAGTTATTGACAGATGAATGTTTCCTCAAAACAGTTTATGCAGTTGCAATGACATAGAGGAGGCATGGAACGGGTAAATCATGGCAACATACTCCAAATAAGTTAAAATAGTATATAACCAGAATCCCAAGCAAAGCATTTATCATATACTTTATCTTCTCTGCACTACAACTATGTTTCAGCCAGTCCTCATCATGATGCGAACCACCCCAATTTCGGCAGTTTTGGTAATCTCGCCGACCTTGTGCGCTTAAGTTGCTTCAGTCGCTTCCTCGAAAGGTCTCTGCCTCTGGTGGCCTCGTCCATAAGGACCTGCAGCAGTATTAAGAGTTTGTGAGATTATATAGCGATTCTTCGTCATGCTACACACTGAAGAACATCACACAAAGTCCTTTTTGTTCCTTCAATTCTCTTCTCTCTTTTTTTTTTTTTATTTTTTGGTTTTTTGGTAGAGGTAGATATCTGACAGTGCAGAGCCAGGAATCTGAACCTAACTCACTTCACATGAAGCTGCAGGATAGTTTACCAGAAGAAAATGTTCATCAAGGCATGTTTACACACCACTGTGAATGCACATTGGAAAGAAAGTAAAATCAAAAGAAAGAAAAGCAGGGAAAAAAATGTCTCGACGTTTATTAAAAATACTGACCACATTGTTGACTGCGATTTCTTAAAATTAAAATTTAGTATAAACTCATGCACATATCACCCTGTCCAAACCACATGGGTCAAGCTCTTGATAAAGTACCGAGGAGCTGTCACATTAATGCAACTCTCAACTTATGTATCCATCCCTCTTCATCTGAAGTAGGAATGGGGATCTAAGAAATTTCTTGCCACTCCTAAACAGAACAAGGAAGTGCAACCATTTCAAACATCGTGTACATTAGCTCTTTAGGATAACAAAAAGAGAGGGACACTGTTAATAATCAGTAGAATGCTCAACACTGCTTAGTAATTTTAGAGTGAGATGGGATTCTCCAATAAGTTTCTTCCATTAATAGAAGAGCACTAAACAAACCAAGTCTTTTCTCTGTTAATATGAGGATATCTTCCACAGGCACAACTAAGCCCAGTTTCAAGTTCCACCATCCCCCGATGCTATATATCACCCCGGAAGAAGGAAACTATAGAACACAACAATCAATTTCAAGCCATTCAAACCATGTCTTCTCTCTTGTGATTAGCGTTGGGGGCGTTGGGGAAGGCTCAATTGGATAATACTTTGTATCATGTTCGTTCATTTTTGTAGTTAATGACATTCTTTTCATCGAGAAAATCCATGTTACCCTGATATAAAAGTCAGTTAACTTCCTTATTGAAGTAAATGTGCTAATTAGCCTTTGTATGAAGGTGGTTTTTGATGGTTTGACGACAGTGGAAATGTTTGGTTTAACTTAGTGAAACTATTTGTATTCTGTACTTTGGCCTCCTCTCATAGCTAAAACTGGTGTTTTCTAGTCCTCCATTAAGACAGGTGCAACAGAACCACATTAATCTTGCGTTTCTTTGGATTTTGCATTCTTGTTTGCATCACATTGATTTAGTACAAGAACACATTCATCTTTTATAATGCTGTCCCCGACACTAAATATAGATCAAGGCCAGGCCAAAAACTATTCCAAGCGCAAGATCACATTCATGTTTTCTTTACAGTCCCCAACAGTTAATATAAGAAAACTCGTGCCAACCAAAACTATTCCAGGTACTGCATATATTGTGTAATTAGACCCCAGAGCAAAACTTGACTTCTTCGCCAGAAAAGCTAATCAAATGGAAGAATCATTGAAAAGGCCAAGACAGTAACTAAGAAATTTCTCAAATTCACCATTTTAAGGTGTAGTTATAGGTCTGACCAAAAGACAAAGGTGTAGTTAAAGGAACGAGGAAGACAAAGCTTGAAGTTACAGATTATCATGACATAACAAGTAGGTTGGGGAATACGAAGCATGTCGGTGCCTCAGATTTAATAATTTTTGTGGCCTTCCTCAAGGAACTTTTCGGACACGCACTTTCTCAGCTCATTCCACCAAGGAGGATGAAAAAATCTAAACGAACTAATTGAACAGGTTGGTCCACTCACTTTCTTGTCCACAACATATTGCACTCTCCAGAATTTAAGCAGATCTAAAGAAAGTAAACACACAGGCTTCAACTCATCTGAACCTCACCCGAACTTGAACAAGAAGGTAGCAACTTCAAACGAGGCAAACCAAGGAAGATGAAAGAAATCTAAATGTACTAATTGAAAGCGAATGAACAGGGTAAACAACAAATCCAACAGACATCTACCCAGCAAGATAGACATCAAACTGGTAAAGAACTTAGATCCACCCCAAGAACATCTCGAACCCTTTAAACCTTGAAAACAAAAATTTTACTTGCGCCCAGCTGATCTACCAATAGATAACCGAAAAAGAGCACAGGGTTAAGAAACAGGGCGGCAAGAGATAAGAAGTACCGAATACTCAGGACAGTTGCTGACATCCATGTACCCAGCATCAACAAAAACCTTCTCTCTCTTAGCCAATTCAATGTCCTCGTCGACCATCATCTTCACCAAGTCCTCGAACCCAACGCTGGGCTTCCAACCCAACACCTTCTCGGCCTTTCTTGCATCTCCCTTGAACGTGTCGACCTCCCTTGGCCCGAAATACCTATCATCGATCAACACATGGTTCCACCATTTCAGCCCCACATACCCAAACGCCACCTTCAAGAAGTCCCACACCGTGTGCGACTGCCCCGTCGCCACCACGTAGTCGTCCGGCTTTTCTTGCTGCAGCATCTTCCACATCGCCTCCACGTAGTCCCCAGCGAACCCCCAGTCCAGGGAGGCCTCCGGCTTCCTCAGGAACAGCGCGCTCTGCAGCCCCATCTTGATCCGCCCCACAGCCCTCGTGATCTTCCGGCTCAGGAAGTTCTCGCCCCGCCTCGGGGACTCGTGGTTGAACAGGATCCCGTTGCACACGAACAGCCCGTAGGCCTCACGGTAGTGCATGGCGTACCAGTGCGCGGCGCACTTGGACACGGCGTAGGGGGCCCGCGGGTAGAACGGGGTTGTCTCAGACAGCGGCAGCGGGGTCCATCCGTATTCCCCCCAAGTCCCGGATTCAAAAGACCGCGGCGGCGGAATCGATCCGAACATCTCCGAAGACCCAGCCTGGCAGTAACGGATGTGGCTGCGGCCGGTAGCGGAGACGTGAGAGCGCACGGCCTCGAGGAGTTGGAGGGCGGCCGTGGCGACCACATCGGCGGTGTAACCAGGCATCTCGAAGGAGACCGCCACTTCGTACTGGTCGGCGAGGCTGTAGACCTCGTCGGGGCAGATCGTGTCGATCCAGCGGCGGAGAGAGGAGCCGTCGGTGAGATCGGCGTCGTGAAGCTTCATCCGGGCCTTGTGGGCGTTGTGGGGTTCGATATAGATGTGGTCGACTCGTCGAGTGCTAGGGTTGGAGGAGCGACGGATCAGGCCGTGGACCTCGTACCCTTTGTCGAGCAAGAACTCGGCGAGGTACGATCCGTCTTGGCCGGTAATGCCGGCGATCAGGGCCACCTTGCGGTGGTGCGGCGGCGGCGGCGGGGATTTGGACGTGTCGGTCTGGGTCGCCATCGTCGCGTAGGATGGCGAAACGGGTCCGCTCGCGGATTCGAAGGAAGTGGGACTCTAGGGTTTTATAGCACCTCCAAGGAGGCTGACCCCAGTTCGTAAACAAGGAAATAGCCATATCCAGACAAAGTCAAAGTCTAGAATGCAACGCCAATTAGGAAAGTCAATTTCCGTATATTTTTTTTTCTTCTTGTTTTGCTGCCAACTCTTGCATATTAGGAAAGCAAATTTCCAATATTTCCTTTTGCTCGATTTCGGAAATCCGCAAAATATTCAATTCGAAATATTTAGATTTTCGCTTCGGGCTTAAACTCGAGACATATATTCAACAGGAAATATCCCAAACAAGTACCCGAAAGTTGCGGCAGGTGAATGTTTTCCTTAAAACAGTTTATGCGATTGCAATGACATCGAGGAGGCCTGGAACCGGGGCAAATCACGGCAATATACTCTGAATAGTCAAATATCATATAACCAGGAATCCCAAGCAAAGCATTTATCATATACTCGATCATCTTCTCTGCACTCCAACTGTGTTTTAGCCGGTCCCCGTTATGATGCGAACCCCGCTGTCAATATCGTCGATGTCACTAATCTCGTCGACCTTGAGAGCATAAGTCGCTTCCTCGAAAGGTTTCTGCATCTGGCCTCGCCCAAAAGGACCTGCCGCAGTATTAAGAGCTTGTGAGATTATATAGCGATTCTTCGTCATGCTACACACTGAAAAGCGCCGCACAGTCGTTTTTCATTCCTTTCATTCTCTTTTCTTTTTCCACATTTTCTTAGTTGGTAGAGGTCGATATCTGACAATGCAAAGCCAGAAATGTAAACCTAACTCACTTCACATGAAGCTGCGCAATATTTTACCAGAAGAAGACGTTCATCGAGGCATGTACACACACAACTGAGAATTCACATCCAAAAGAAAGTAAAGTTGAAAGGAAGAACAGCAGGGAAACAATGTCTCGACGTTTCTGGAATATACTCAGCACATTGTCGACTCCGATTTCTTAAAATTAAAATTTATTATAAACTCGTACACATATCACCCTGTCCAAACCACATGGGTCAAGCTCTTGATAAAGTACCGAGGAGCTGTCAATTTAATGCGGCTCTCGACTTATGTATCCATCCCTCTTCATATGAAGTAGGAATTGGGATCTCAGTAATTTCTTGCCACTCCTAAACAGAACAAGGAAGTGCAGCCATTTCAAACGTCCTGTACATTAGCTCCTTAGGATAACATAAGGAGGGGGACACTGTTAATATTAAGTAGAATGCTCAACGCTGCTTAGTAATTTTAGAGTGAGATGGGATTCTTCAGGAAGTTCCTTCCATTAATAGAAGAGCACAAACAAACCGAGTCTTTTCTCTGCTAATATGAGGATATCTTCCACAGGCACAACTAAGCCCAGTTTCAAGTCCCACCATCCCCTCCATTCTATATATCACCCCACCCCGTAAGAACAAAACTATAGAACACAACAATCAATTTCAAGCCATTCAAACCGCATTTCTTCTCTTGTTATGAGCGTTGGGGGGTCAGGGAAGGCTCAATTGGATAATACTTGGTATCATGTTTGTTCATTTTTGTAGTTAATGATATTCTTTTCATCAAGAAAATACACGTTACCCTGATATAAAAGTCAGTTAACTTCCTTATTGAAGTAAACGTGCTGATTAGCCTTTGTAAATGCAAAGGATGACACTGGCAATAGCTTCGAAACAAGAGTTGTGTGTGAAGGTGGTTTTTGATGGTTTGACGAGAGTGGATGTGTTTGGTTTAACTTAGTGAAACTATTTGTATTTTGTACCTTGGCCTGCTCTCATGGTTAAAACCGGTGCTTTCTAGTCCTCCGTTTAGACAGGCGCAACAGAACCGCATTAATCTTGCGTTTCTTCGTATTTTGTACTCTTGTTTGCATGACATTGATTTAGTACAAGAACACGTTCATCTTTTATTATGCTGTCCCCGACGCTAAATATAGATCACGGCCAGGCCGAAACTATTCCAAGTACAAGAGCACATTCATGTTTTTACGCTGTCCCTAACAGTTAATATAGATCAAATTCGTGCCAACCAAAACTATTCCAGGTACTCCATATATTGTGCAATTACACCCCGCAGCATAACTTGGACATCCAGAAAAGCTAATCAAATGGAAGAATCTTTGAAAAGGCCAAAATAGTAACGAAGAAATTTCTCAAATTCACCATGTAAGGTGTTGTTATGGGAACAAGGAAGATGAGGCTTGAAGTTACAGAATTCTCACGACATAACAAATAGGTCGGGGATCACGAAGCATGTCGGTGCCTGACATTTAATATCTTTTGTGGCCTTCATCAAGGAACTTTTCTTGTCCTTCTAAGGTTCAAATTAGACCTGGTTAGAGAAACAGCATCTATACTTCAGCGCGAGAGCCAAAGGGTGCCAAATCGTCTAGGGAAAATGATCCACTGCAGGGTAAATCTAATGGAAATGCAGCTTCTAGCTGGGAATAGATCATGAAGTTGTCTTGTAAAGCTAAGTCAGCATATGAACCCCATTTATCCTGGGGTGTATCAAGCAAATTCAACCTTCATTCAAAAGCTTCTAGCTTGGAATAAATCATGAAGAAGTCTCGTAAAGCTACGACAGCATATGAACCCCATCTATCCTGGAGTTCAAGTTAAGTTCAAAAGCTCAAATGCAACATTCCTTCCGGATAGACCAAAAAAGATTGTCAAGGCAGTATTTGAATAAGCTCTTTCCTTCTCTATACAAATTCTACACCGCCTTTATTTTACTTCAACGCAATAGGAAAGCCCTTTAACAGTCAAACTCCAACAAAGTAAGAAGCTCCCTCCAGGGGCTGTTGATTTTTTTCACGTTCCCTTCACCGGAAGATTTTCCCTCGTATCACAGGAGACCTAGGCAGCACACGGTAACACCATATTCTTTCTTCACTTGAACAGGCGCCTAACATGACGTTGAAAATATGTCTCGAGTTCGAGCCCGAAGCAAAATTCTGAATATTTTGAATTGGTATTTTGCGGATATCCGAAATTGAGCAAAAAGGAAATATTGGAAATTTACTTTCCAAATATGTGCTGGAGTCGGCCCAAGTGTTTTCCTTTTCCACGTTGGAGTCTACGAGTTGAAATAGGAAAAGTCCATCAGAATGGCCAGTGTGCACATTGAAATAGGCATTGACTCGGTCAAAGAGAAAGAAGAAATAAAAATATACGGAATTATTCTCCGCTTTATTTGAGGAAAGTCCAACTTGGATTTTGGGCTAAGCTAACCGTGTCTCACGGATTTGTATTCCGCTTCCCAACAATTACGTCGTCGTCGTTGCCGTCTCTCTCGTCCTCTCTCAGACATTTTCGGAAGGGGCGGTGGTAGGGCTTTGAAGTCCAAACCTCTCACTCTCGCGCGAGCTCCGCTCTAAAACCCTCCTCTCCCGCTCCTCTCTCGCCCTCTCCAAACCTCTGACAAGATGGCTGATCCTGGACGAATGAGCGGCAATGAAGATGAGAGGACACGGGAAGCATTGCATGATGTTGGCAGTTTGGTTCAAGATTTTGGTACGAAGGTTAGTCGCTTCGAGAATTTCGGTCCTGATGATGCCTTCTTTATGGAAATCTCGATTGTAAATGTCTCCGAGGAGATCGGCAAAGGCCGGAATGGCACAACTGTGTTCAAGGGCTTCTATCGTGGCGATTCGGTCGCCCTCAAAAGGTTCCCTACCGATCACGTTAATGTGGATGATGGGATTCTCAATCGCTTGTCTGCGCGACCACATCGAAATGTGGTTCTGAATCGCGGAGTTACCTACTGCAGAGACTCGGGATTTCTTGTTACGGAACTATGCGATTTTAGTCTGAGAGATCTGATTTCAGCATGGGCTTCTTCAGATCTTACCGTCCATGATGATGATTCACCATCGGTGGTGAATCATAAACAGAAGCAGGCATCGCTCAGGGATAGGATGCTGAATATTCACTTATGGACTGCCGATGGTGCTCCTTCACAGACGCTTGTGAAGCTCATGAGGTAATCTTTTATGTTTTATGCATCGGTCTTAGCATGGCTTAGATTTGAATCATAATGTATATCTATAATTTACGATACAGGCATTGGTTTTTTGGATGCCTTAGATTTGAATGTGTATCTGTAATTTACGATACAGGCATGTTCTATTAGGAGTCCATCATTTGCATCAATGTCAGATTGTTCATGGTGATTTAAGACCCGAGAATGTCTTGATCGTCGATTTTAAAGATCCATGTGCCAAAGTATCCGATGCTGGAGTTTCTAAACGCCTCTTTGGGCATCAATCTTCCTTGGTAAAGCCCGACTCCGGTTGGCTGGCCCCAGAGCTTTCAAATCCCGATGAGAGCCCAACGAGCGAGAGCGATATGTTCAGCATAGGCACTCTTATATTCTATTGTGTCACTCGGGGAAGTCATCTGTTTGGTGACTTTCCAGAATGTGACGTGAATATAAAGAAGTTTAGAGTGAACAGTTTCCCGGCGACGTTCAGTAGAGAAGCTTCTCATCTTATGTATGGATTGCTAAACAAGGTTCCTTCAGTGAGGTGAGAGATCTCTCATTGAGCTAATGCTCTTATAGAGATTGCGACAATTTATTCGAGCATGTTGAGCTAATGCTGCTAGTTCTTTTGATTGCCGGTAGGCCAACGGCAACGGTCGCGCTTGTACATCCATTCTTTTGGAGTCCAGAGAAGAGGATGACCTTTTTTTGTGACATGTCCGATAAAGCACAATGGTGTATGGTGTATCGTCCCACTTCCACTCTTCCTTTCGAGTTAAATAACAAAGATAGCTTGATCTTTGGTAGGAGTTGGAAAAGCTGCTTAGATCCTGTACTTAAGACTGACCTGTTAAATGTGTATTATAATTACTCTAGAGTCATAGATCTATTACGAATGTTGAGGAACAAGTGGGTTCACAGGTCTGAACATTCACCGGCCATTCAGGTACTCTTTCTGGAGCTATTGACGCTTTGTGAATTAGTTTGCTTCTGATCTCTTTACCATTTAAGTTAATGATGGCTCTTGCAGGCGCTTTTCAATCCATTTCCCGATGGTCAAGAGAAATACTTCTCCAAAAAATTTCCACATCTCTTGATGGAGACGCACAAAGTGGCATTGAAGTTCTGCAAGAGTGATCCAACCTTTAGAAAGTACTTTGAAATAGGCGAGTGTTGATCCTTTGGCAACAAGAAGACCCAGTTTTGTTAGTACTCACGTGGGACCAATATTCATGTGAAGGTAAGGGCTTCCCTCAGCAAAAGCGAAGGCCGTATTGGGAATTTTTTTTTTTTTTGGTTGAAGTATAGGGAATTTGAAGTACATATCATTTTACTGCATTATTTGGTCTTTATGAGAGGCTTGATTCCATTTAGGAAATTGAAATGGTCAAACCGGGAAACTCCAGCTGCAGCCTGCAAAGCAAACTTGCCAAAAGGACAAGGCCAACAACTTTTGCTCGCCTTTGTTCTGCGTTACGGAGTCATATGAGTCGGGACACGAATCAAACATCATAAAACAGTCGGCCCCAATTAATGCGGATCACCATAGGTGGCAATTAATCTGCCTCAATCTTCTAAAATTAGGATTCCAGCTAAAGGGTTCCTCTCATTTTCATCAGAATCTTAGGCACCAGCTGTATCAAACGGATGTGTTGCGCTCAAATGCAAATCCGTCCAAAACAAGTTATTGGGTTGGAGGTTTATTTCCATACTCATAGAAGCCATCGACTAGTTTCCTCATAGAAGCCATCGACTAGTTTCCTAGGGTAGACCACCGCATCGAGCATACATAACCCTCCATCTGTTTATGTTAGTGCTTCATTTCTCTCATCCTCCTCCGGTGTTCTTCCGGTGATTCCCGTCGTTCCATGGGGACTCAGGACAGCAACAGTGTTGTAAGTCAGCTGCTGATTTACTTAGTCCTAGTGTTGAGTGATTCGGTCCAGATCGTCATATCTAGAGGAGGAACCGTTGCTCGCTTTCGTGATTAATGGTGAATATGTTATGTGGTTTGATCGAGGACAGGACGACGGACAATTGGCAAAGCAGAAGGAAATCGACGATTGACTTCCGATCACATCTTCTAGGAATGCGAAATGGTGGTACTCGACCTTTCACAATGTCGCTGCCATGGTTGGTTGGAGCTGGTGTTCTGAGTCTCCCTTACGCAATGTCAGAGCTTAAATGATAACGAACTCTAAAATCGAACCTAATATTTCGAATCAAAACCATACAAAGCCGAATCGAGTCATACAAAAAGATTAGCTGCTCAAATCAAGATACCATATTTTAACTCAGAAGAACATCAAAATCTTTCCTCAAACCGGGTATAAAGTAGTTCCATAACTTAGCACAGAATCTTTTTGACTCCTGTTAGACTCAGGGGTCCTGGTGTGGTAATATTGGTACTGTCATGGGTCATCACACTGTACACCCTGAGCAAATGGTGGAGATGCACGAGATGGTCCCCGGGAAGCATTCGGCGAGAAACTCGGCCTCTAGCTGCTTGTTGAGGTCGGTGTCGACACCGTGTACATGGTCACGGGAGGGAAATCGCTGCACAAGATTTACAGCTTGGCCCAACCGAATGGCAAATCTCTCAAGACTACGTATTTCATCATGATATTAGCTTCAGCTCATTTTGTTCTCGCCCAAAATTTTACTCGATATCCATGGTTTCTTTGGCAGCAGCCGTCATGTCCTTAAGGTGTCAACTTCTTTTGTTCGTTCCCCCCTTCATAGTTCATACTACCACTACTGGCTCCAAGAAGTGCAGAGCCGTAGAAATTGATCTTGAAAGTTGGAAGGACATTACTTAGTCTTGAGGTCTATCGCAAGAGAAAGGGAACTTCAAATTATTTATAAGCTTTAGTGTATGCACGTCAGCTGGATGTTGTCCTTGCAGCTACTCGACCACCGCGTGGACGGCCTCCGTCCACAAGGCTGTCGAAAAGAACGTCGACCACAGCTCTCGAGCCTCCACCACGTCCTGAAAGGTATTCAACTTCGTCAGTGCCCAAGGCGACGTTGCGTTCGTATACGTGGTCCACAATGTGGCGTTGGAGATCCAAGCCGCCATCCCTTCGACCCCGGAGAAGCCATCCGAGGGCCCAATGTGGAGAGGGGTTGTGGTCGCCTACATCATCCGCGTTGCGATGATGCCCGAAAACAGGGGATTGTTGAGTGTCTTTGAGTAAGCACGAACGGCGAGGGAGGATTTAACACTGAATCGACATTCGAATAGAACAACTCATTTGAAATAGAGTCAATCTGGACTCGGGTACGGAGGTTGAGCCACCTTGATGATTCATGCTAACTATGGACCGTGTAATTTTGGGGTGGGGGAGTATGGTTGTGATTTTGATCGCATTGCATGATTTGACCTCGTTTTGTTAGTAGTGATTTTTAGGCGGTTTTACCGATGAGATAGACTCGGGAAGTTAAGAAATAGATTTCGTACGGGAAAACAACTCGGACGGTCCCCGAACATATTGTATAAATGCCGGTTTTGTCTTAAACTTTTCGATTTTGCCAATTTAGTCCTAAGCCCTTTCGCGAAATTTCAATGCAGTCCTTCCGGCTAATTCTCGCCGGAAATCAATGACATGGCGGTCCTGTCATCGCCGGCCATCGAAATTGACAAAATTAAAAAGTTTATAACAGAATTAACATCCATGCAATAGGTACGGGACCGATTGGATAATTTCCACAATTTCGCATGATGGACGCACCCAGGTACAACATTCCAATTGGTTGTACGCGCACGCCTTCCCTTTGTCTGCAATTGGCTGTGCATCACATGTACTCAATCCATGCAGGTGTAATTAAGTCAGATCGACTTAATGCGATGGATTATAATCACTAATCAATCTCGTGCAATTACTCCACGACTTACAAAATAGAGTTTTATTTGTCGAATCCTTGGCAAATCCAATGGAATGACAAACGGAGAAGGATAACGTATCTCTCGTTCCAATCAATTGCTCAGTTGACATTGCTAGCCTGAAAAGATAATTGAAACCTTACGAATATTAGAGTGGTTAAACGCTTACTCTTGAATGCAACAAATTCTCTTGTTGAAACAAAAGGATGGGTTCTCCCGTCGAATGTAATCTTGGCGGCACGCCTGTCGTGTCATAGGGTAGAGTCTTATCCGATCAATACGCACGAAAAGAACGATTTTTGAAATTAGTTGAGCCAATTCATTCGAAAATGTTCAAATATTCCATTTTCTTCACTTTAGAAAAAGATAATTGGAATCTTGTGGAATCCATTATTCCAGTTAACAAAAGGAAGAGTCATGGTTTGGGGTAATCAAATGCCCATTCTTGGTTCGTTATTTGTTGCTCAAGTATTGGTTGGCCCAAAAAAAAAATGGTCGCGCTGGAATTAAAAAGAAAAAACATTATAATTTTGTCAATGTCAATTTGCAATTTTTAATGCCTCTTTTTAACTTGGAAAAGCAATTTCTTTTTGGGAAGGTCCTCGATCATGCCCATTCCCATGTTGCTATTATTATTATTATTATTATTATTATTATTATTTGATCAACCCACAGTTTTAGTATGATAAGATTGAATTATCATTGCACATGATCACCAAATAAATCATCATATCAATCCACGTGATTCATTCAACCACAGGACTTTCTCTATTTCTTTCTTCAATTGCAAGCAATGAGAATTTTCATTTTTTCTATATTTAAAGACGTAAAATTGCTTACTCGATTCCATAATGTAGTTACGTCGCTCAAGTGTTGCGTGGAAGTATGTAAAGTTATCTCAATTTTTTCTAATCCAAAAAATTACCATAAATTGACAATAAATATCCTAAATCTCAGAATATCTCAGAATTCGGAATTAAAAATAAATATATTTTACACGACTTTAAGTGTAGGTTCCCGGGGAAATTAATTTTAAATAAGGAGTTATGATTAGCAAAGTTTGATTATGAATGCAAAATGAATGTAGGACGAATTTGACATATTGGCCTTTTTCATTCGGCTTTGTCCTCTTTGTTTTGGACACGTTGGCCTGTCGATTTACATGACATCCTGAAGATGAAATTATCATATTTTAGAACGTATGTCTTCACATTAAATGACTTACAGCTTAATTCATTAATGGAGACCCAACATGAAAGATTACACCTCTTGAACGATTGCTTTTGGGGTTTATCTCACATGGATGGGTTCGGGTCGTTTACATGTCCTATGTCTTCTCCGAGTTTTATCACGGACTTTTGACTTTTAAATGAAAATTTAATTCGATTTATCAGCAATTACTATCTGGAGTGTGCCCTAGTTATACGATTACAATCATAAGTTCGATGCACGACTTAGTCTTTAGAGTTGGATTTTCTTCTTGTCCGAATTTGCTGTACTTGATAGAGAAGGCATTTTGAAGACCGTAGCAAAGCATAAGGACTTCCCAAACACTGGAAAAGTAAGTTTTCCTGTTTAGGTAATTTTAACTAGCATAGTAATTTTCGCTTCATATATTCAGAACTCCACTTGGATATTCAGAACAAGTTCAAACTTCGAAGAAAATGGGAGTTGAAACCAAGGAAGAGCTTCTTAGCAGTCTGTTATCTTAGGTCAGAAACATCAGCCGCCTTGGAACCAGGGGCTCTTCCAACGATCAATGTAAGCTTTCAAAACTGCTTGAAGAATGTTTTGTTCTAGAAACCTCAAAGATTGTTTTTGTCTCTGTCTCAGGATGGGGAAAGTACCGTTTACTTTCTTTTCATGTCACCTATGATGGATATATGTTACATCGTTCGACGAATAATAGTTATTAGTGGTGGCTTTGAAGGCGAATTCTTGTCTGCTACGATGTACATGTTCCGTATGATCAGATCTAAAATTGCGATAACCAACTAAAAGCTTACTGTTTTCTTGGTCGAAAAAAGCCTCCTGTTAAATGGGGCGGATTTTTGATCGGAGAATCGGTAAAATTAACATGTCTGATCTTCCAAAATCTCTTATCAGGAAGTATGTATAGGTAAGGGTTTACTTGTACTAGTCCATTTTTGTTTCTCTCTTAATTCGACATGGGATAAGTGCAAAAATCGGACTTGAGGTCTGGTCGTTGGTCAATTGATGACTTTTAAGGACTCTGGTTTTATGGGGCGGAATTCAAGCGTCAAAGCTCCCACATCTTTCGAGTGGGAATATTTGGTCATCTTCCAAGCGTTAATTCTGACTTCTGACTTCTGAATTCTACCAACGGCGTGCTCTAGGCCTGATTGTGATTTAGTTTAAAACCTTAAAAGCACAATTATCCAAAAAAAATCCTGTCATTGCTATGCACATATTACCAGTTGACCAAAATGGGCGACTGAACTGCATATTTAGAAGTCGCAAAAGGAGGCCAATCCACTGTTGCTTCGTCAATGACATATGAGCAAAATACAGTTCATTCCAGTGAATAACACAACAGAGCCTGTGTTCTTCTGTAAAAGGGAGAAAAGCCCGCTCTCAACAAATATCCAAACAACCTTCTTCGCTTCGACTATTGTTCAAATGCTCAACGTCAAATAAATTAACATCGAACAAGTAGAATAATGGCAGAACACCAAAAAGAGATTCCCGCGGGTGCTGAAGAATTTCCTTGCAGTTTGACAACCAGCAATCCAGTTTCGGCATTTCAGTAAAGTTCTTTGGCTAGTGCGCAGGGGACAAGTTCCATTCAGGACAGATCCAACTCGTCCACAATGCAATGTATTCCACATCAAAGCAATCTAAGAAGGCTTCAAGTAGGTTGACAACTTCACCTTTTGACAAGTCTCAAAACGTCACCCACGAGATGTAAAGAACCAGTCACAAGGACCTAAAACATTATCCCAAAGAAACAACTGTAAGTTAAATGATACGATCAGCCAGTAGTAAAGGAACACAAAAAGGTCAAGTTGAAACGTAGCGATCATTTCTAGGAAATTTGACCCCATTTGATTTTATTAAGCTTGACAAGCCATGCATGCTTATGCAAGTTGAAAGTTTATGTCATGAATGTTTTATCAAGCCAACAGTCCATGCACTGGTTAAAAGCATTTCAAGCAAGTCAACCATACGTGAAGATTCTCATCCTAGAAGATTACTATTTCACTCTGGCTCCTTGTTCAAAAAATAACGGAACAGTCTGAAATAAACTAATGTGATATTCTATGGTAAATGCGTGAATTGATTAACATGTGACAAGTTTTCATGAGATGGAAGAGTATCATAAAGGAAACTAGAAAAGATACAAGTCCTCTTTTTCCTTTCGCAAGTATTGAGAAGGCCCACATAAGAGTGGCAGAAAAGGATGCATGTCAAAAGAAAAGGTAAGAGCAGTACCCTTTTGCTAGAATTGCAAAATACAAATTTGTAGTTTCGATTCCTAGATTTGACATTCACCAAGCTTGTGTTAGTAAAGTTATTGATACGAGATTCTTTCAAACATAATCATCTTAAGCATTGATGTCTGATTGCTAGTAAAGAAATATTAATAATGTATTTCTCACTAGATTCGTGCCTAGGCCTCTGCAGCATTTCTGTTGTCAGGTCCCCCACTCTACTTATCCGTTGGCTATCCTCAGTTATGCACCAACTATGCAGTCAATTACCAAAAATTGTGCTTAACATCACCCAAAAACCAACATGAACGAATTAGTTAAGAATTAACATTATATTCCAGCCTGAGTTACACTTAGTTTTTTTCCAAATACAAGATGCTATAATCAAGCGAAAAAATAATATGAAAAACTGGAATGAGCTAGCCATTTCTTTCCAGAAGAGGTAATATAGATCCTGTACATTCACAAATGGAACAGAGTTGATTCCTGACATCTGAAGCAGGTGAATGCTCTTCAATAAAGTACCCTTACCTGAAACCGCACTGAGCGATTCTGTTGTGCACTGTCCCTCAGCCACTTAATAGCTAATGGAAGAGAAGAAAACACAGCACTATTCTCACAACTTTTAATGCAAGCTTCTGTATCATCCCTAACTTCATCACCAGCGACATCTATGTTCTTGGCCACGCCTTCTATACGTCACATGTATGAAGAATATATGTGAGTGGAAGGCATTGAGTAACAGAGACAGAACTAAGGCACATAAAATAATACCTTTTTCACCTTGGATAAGGTTCTCCCAAACTCTTTGCAGAGCAAGCTGCCATGACAAATCAACTTGAGAATTGCTAGGAGGTAGAGCATGTGACCCAACCTTGTAATATACAGATATGTTCGGTACAAAAAGCACCTTCTTGAAATGCACTCCTGGACATTATAGTACATATGCGTGTCGTTATACATTTGTCCAAAAGACATCCTCACATTAACATACTGCCCAGCAATTCCATGCATCTGACAAATATGCGGAACTAGAGATCTTTGTGGAAATGATAACTGGCATATGCTGGAGAAGAAAATGTCCTTAAAACGGGATCAGAAAAAAAGCTGGTCAAAGAGGTTGCTTTTGGTCAAGTAGTTCGACTGCTTTGTTAGTTTGTTGGTAATGCAGTTCGGCCTATGTAAAGATCATAATTACATTTTAGTTTCAAAACATGACTCTACTCTTTGATTTACAGAGTCAGCAAAATTTTCTAGGTGTATCTTAGCTGGTCATGCAAGGATGTTATTGAACAAGCACTTCTCCAAAAATTTAAGCTGTCCGAAAACTTGTCCAGAATGCATATGAGCATATATCTTTAACACTCACTTGCATGTAAGCCAGATCTTACGCGTGACATAGAGGATGTGAACGAAACAACAGTAAACAACAACACAACAACAGACGACAGTAGAAGATTCCATTGCATACTAGCAATGGCCATTGGCCACTTTCACATATACCTAGAGACTTACTAGCTAAGCTTGTATGACCATCGATAAGTTCTACTTTCTCAATATCAATGGGTAAGTATGGCGAAGCTATACAGAAATCAGTCTACATCCATGTAAAGAGATGTTTGAATCTGTAGCTGAAAACAAAAATGTCAAACATTTACCCTGGCTTCATTTTTACAACTGTTGATTGAAAGCAATGTACTGGTTTCACCTTGTAAATAGTGAATATGAAGACAAATGAAAGAATGTATTTTCACATCACGACTTGGGGAAAGGACTAGTTGATGATGCAATATATATTGAACTTTTACCATGACTAGCGCATGTATTCATCAGGTGAGGAAGGAGCAACTTAGGATCTCGCACGGACATGCAGTTGAAGAGAAGTATCTGCATTGGTCACATAAATTAGCTCAGATTCACTAGAAAGGCACAATGGATTAGTCATAGGAGCAAAACCATTCCCATATATTTTACTTCTCTACATCCCAAGGAAATCCATGACCAATTGTGAAAAGGATACAAAAATAGAGAAACAAAATAATAGCCATCGACTTCTGCAGCTGAATTGCTAAGGTAAATTCTTGCACAAAGCTAAGAATGTTGCCAATAATTCCAACCGACTGTCTTGTACAAGTGGAATTGGATCTGCCAACTCCTAGCTTAAGATAGTTGGAACCTATGCCAACTCTTTCCATTAAGCTGGTCCTTTTAACCACATGACAAGGTACCATGAAATACTGCCAGCCCATTGTCAATGCATAAAAGTCCATTCTTTCATACAAAGAAATTACGGTTGTATTCTGATCAACAAAGATAATATCACATGAATCACATGATGTTTTAGATTAGAATGATGTCAATTACTGTTGGTAATATTTCATAGATTATGCACGTTCTCATTTGCTCGAACATATATCAACCCAGACTGACCATCAAAACAGAACACATGCATACAAAAGTATCCCGTACTTTTTTTCAAATCGTACCCGTCTTTTCGCTGCATCAATACTAACAATAAATATAAAACAAAGCCAATGAGCTCTACCTGTGTGGAGATTTTTCCGGAACTTTTGCCATAGTTATTGCCTAACATTGGATTTGCAGATTTAGAGTCGCCCCCTTGCTGGTTACACCAGTTCTGAGGTTGATTTTCTTCTTTAACAGCAAGAGAAAACCACTTAGCGCATACTTCCATGCTTTCAGGACTATGAGCACCATCCAAATAAAACACCAGTTCTCCTGAACTTTCAGAGTTTAATAGCCGATCCGGGACAATCTGAGCTCGCCCTTGCAAACTGGCTGATGTCAACCCTTTAATGAACTGCTCGGGCAAATTGCTCTAGCACCCAAAAATACATTAAAGGAGAAAAGATAATCAAATACCGGCAGAAATGAACTCAGGATTATGCTTACCATCTGTTGCAGACAGATTATGTCCTGATGACCTGTCCTCTGAAGCCAAGTAGAGCATAGAGCAACAGCAAGACCAGCATTGAGAAATTGATGCTCACCCACTAGCCCAAGTTTCAGACCATTAAGTAGGTTGGCATCCAGTGGCAGTGCTACTTGAAGATTCACCTATAAGCAGAATTATTATTTTGTCAATCAACTATATGTTCACATGTGGAATTATGCAATTGAAATACAATCAATCCTTAGCTCACCAATAAGTGAGGAAAATCCAATCAAGAAAACATATAGCATTCGAGTTATTTCAGAAGAAAATCTAGACAAAGCTTGAGAAATAGACACCCGCGAGTTTTACAATTCATTTCCTGCTACAGAACTCCATATGTTTAATAGGAAAGAAGTTTCATATTGAAAAGATTATGACCTGCACAAAGTCAATCCTTTTATTTAAGAAGTAATCTACTTCATGCATCTTACAATTCTTGGTAACTGACCAGCGAAGCAAGAACATCTTACATCCAACTGAGAAGCTTTCTCTTCAAGCACCTTCATAGCTTCATCAGGTTGAGGCACAGTAAATGCCGGCACTCCTCGCTGGGCCACATGAAATTAGACTATAAGCCAAATGGATCCCTAAGAAGAACAATATGCTGATAGGGTGCTAATTATATGCTTCAGCAATATACAAATGCTGAAAAACACCTTGAAGATACCAGCCTTTTCCCCAGCAATTTCTCCCAGGGTATTTCCTGTGCAACATAAAGAGATAACAATGATAAGTATTCAAAGTGGAACCAGCATCACTATTATAATTTTAGACTGAAACCATGTGATCTCAAGCCAGGACTATACCATAAGCTATATTACAACACAATATGCAATATCCATAGACAACATGATTAGATGCCTTGGATGAAAATTCATATGCGAGACATGGTACAGATTGGTCAAGATCCTTGTCAACCTTCAGAAACTACAATCTAAACTTGTCAAAAATGTGTGAAACTTCATAATGAGGTTCATGGTTTGACACATCAAAGAATTTCTTAAACTCATCAACTATAAGGAAAAAGTTAGACACATTAACAGATTACCAAGTCACACAAAAATGTCCCATCAAGCAGCAGTAGTTTACAGATAAAAAGTCTGAAAGTTGACATTCAACAGGAAACTTGAGGGAGCCCTTCAATAACATGTGCATAGTGGACAGCAGGCTTCTTGCTTATTGAACTCATAATATCGCTTGAGTGACCGCAGGTCTACTCCAAGCTAGTATAGAATGCATTTTGGCACCCAGACCACTAACCAGCAAAATTTGGGCCAGTAAGGAACCATTCATTCTCTATGAAACACTGTTTGGGTTTACACTACTCAAGATACTCAAGCACAATTCATGGCAGATAGTTTATATATTAATGAATTTAGTACAAATAAATGAGGAAATTGAAGTCTAACCAAGAATCTCCATGTGGTCAAACCCCAGAGAAGATATACCGCAGACTATCGGTGCCTCAACCTGCAGAGTTGATGCATGCATAATCACTTTAGCGGCAGCTTACTAATTTAAGTCCTAGTTGTCACTTTTGTATAAGCCATTAGAAAGGTGGAGTGCATCTCAAAACTACTCCTTGTACAACAATTGAGCACATACCACGTTTGTTGCATCAAATTTTCCTCCTAAACCGACCTCTAAGATGGCAACGTCCACCTGTAAAGCGAATACATAATTGAAAAGGGAATCATCTACTAATATTCAAAAGAGACAAAGAAACTCCTAGTAAGAATCCAAGTGTTATATCGAACTAACTTGCTCTGCCGCAAATATCTTAAAGGCAAGTAAGGCAAGGAAACGAAAATAAGTAGGCATTGGTACATCCTCACTAGCTTTTTCCTGCATACAGAAAGACAGTCATCCAAATCAGACCTAGAGAAAAATAACTGAAAAAACAATGGCCTGGTTGCAGCAGTCTCAATAGGACACCACCGCAGCAGACATACACTTAATGACGTGACAATGGCATGCGTGAATACCTTTAGTCTATCATAGCACCACCAGAAGTATGCCAAAAATTTCTCTTTGCAAATGTCCTCACTGAAGCCAAAACCATGAGAAGGAAAATTACTGAATTTGTCATGCAACACACGCCCAAAAGGCATAGTAGAAAATCATCCATCCGTCTATTCGGATGCTCTTTAAACCAACCCAATTAAGGAAAGCTAAAGGATGTTTTGGAAAGTCCAACCAAAAAAGTGAAACTCACCCATCCAAACGAAATCTTTCACACACATCGATGAGGTGAGGTGATGTGAAAAGTCCAGTTCGGAACCCACAATTACGGAGTATCGATTCTGTAAAAGTGCATGTGGATCCCTTTTCAGGTCCAACAGCAAAAAGTAATCAGCACGAAGAAATTTCACTGAATTTAGATACTACCAAGCTGTAAGACTCAAAAGTCCTAGTGTGATACAGCTACATTATGACTTACTAATTAAATTATGACTTAATATTGGCCAAGAGCAAGCTTATGCAAAGTATAAAGACATCCCACACAAATGGTTCTACGAAACCTGCATAAATTAAACATACACTCCATCCAATAAAATTACAATGAACTCCTAAAAATTAAAATGCCAGAGAATAATGAGTAGACAGTTTGAAATAACACCTGCTCACAAACTAGTATCAACTTACAATTTCCATGGAAAAAGACAAACTAAAAAGTCGCAGAAAAATAATACTTCCCAAAAGTCATTTATTCAGATTTTAGGAGTAGTCTATGTTGACTTTCTACACTGTTCAAAAAGAAACTGTGAGCAGAAAATGAATAAAGCCCTGCTGAAGCTCTCTGATTAGATGGTGAAACAAGTGAGAACCCAAACATCACTGCAGCAGTTTGCTTTAAGTTAGTAAGCTGAAACCCAATACCGATGCCCCGAAAGAGCATTAGGTAGCTTAGGGAAGTAGAATTAGGTACCAATGCCCCTCATAAGCTGACAGCAGCAATTCAGAATGAGGCTCCCTTATACATAAAAATACTGAATCTAGCCAAGCAAAATGGAATACAAAGAGAGACGCCAACAGTCGATCATTGAATTGATCTTATTAACGCCTGCAGACACTTAGCCGTTTCGAGCATTGCACCCAGAAAGCAGAGCATCTTCGAACATAAATACATCCAGACGCATAAAAATGAGATGAACTTCATCTGGTGAATCAAGCAAAAATGCCTAGTACCTTGCCCTTGGTGCCAGCCACATGGATGACCTTCATCTGCGGGATTTGCTGATCCAAATCCAACATCTAAAATCGGAAAACCACGAACAAAGACACAAAATAAAAGGAGAGAAAAAACAAATGAAGTAGTCCTCGCTCGCTTATCTAACCAAACAGAGAGAATCAACCACAAGAGCTCCACCCAAAAAAAAAAAGGTCACCTTCAGATAATCGAAAAGCAAATCGAACCGGTCGCCCTTGTTGCTCTTGTCGGCGCGGCTGCGCTTGGTGATCAGAGAAGACAGGGCCTCCATCGCCTCCTCGTATGGGGAAGCCGCGGGCCCCGCCGAACCGCCCTCACCTGCGGACGCACAGAATCGTCAAGCGAGCACCAACCGAGAGCAACCCGAATTCGCAAATCCAGCAAAATGACCCGTCGCCGCCGGACGGGGAAGTACCTTTCGCCATACTTTCCACCTCCTCCTCCGCGCCCCGCTCTTCGGGACCTGAAACACGGTCAACAGCGACGGAGTGAAGCTTCCGTCCACGGCGATGACACTCGAGGCACGCGCGACGCACACATGCAGATTGGAGAGAGACACGTCGCGAGGGACGCACGACGCTCGCACCCACGCGCGCGCACAGAGAGAGAGGGAGAATCGACGTCGAAGGCGGCGGCGAGCGGCGGAGGCGGCGAGCGGCTGAGGGATTCGAGAGAGGCGGAGGAGGGAACGAGCTCGAACGGGTGGCGATGGCGAAGGAGTGGGTGGGAGGGTGGTGGATGAACGACGACGATAGAAGGAGGGCTGACAGCCACCGGAGACCGAGGAATCAAAGTGCAGCAGTTTTATGCATTGTAATATTTATTTTTATTTTTATTTTGTTCTTTGTCTTACGGTTGGTGCCTGGTGGTGCGTGAACTCGAGGCAATTAAATTAATTTTCAAATAATGTGTCCCAAAAATATTCTCCTAGAAAAGTTAAATAAAGAGTTTACACAGATCCTTTATTTATTTACTATCATTATCTAACCCTATAATAGAAATTGGAGACTTACTGACTACCATAAAAGCATGTAGTAGCTCTAGAAAATATGAGCTCAGATGTGCCAATGCATCTTCATATATTCTCGCTTTTTAGTGAGTTCAAATTTCAAAATACCGAACATCGTATTTCACACGAGTAGCATGTGCTCACGAAGCTAGTATTGTCCTCCCATGGAGAAATCCTTACTTGCTAAAATAATAGAAAATGGCCATTCTTAAATAGGAAAATTTCGGAAAAAGTGCTGAATAAGTCCTAAACCTTTTTGGGTAATGCCAATTTAATCCTAAACCTATTTTTGGTGTCAATTGAGTCTTAAACCTTTTAATATAGTGTCAATTCAGTCTTTTTTGTCGGATTTTGTTGACGTGTACATCGGCTGGCCATCAAGCGGTCACTGGCACTAATGTGGACAAAATTTAATAATATTTTAATTTTTTTTAATTTTTTTTCTTCTCCCTCTTCTTTCAGTCGCTCGCCGAAGTGGCAACTAGCCGGAAGCCAGAGGCCAGCGAGGTCGACCTCGCCGGCCTCAAGCGAGCCACGCCCGCCACTGGCAGGGCTCGCCCTGGCCGGCAACGACGAAGGCGAGCCTCGCCCAACCACTGGCGAGGCTCGACCTTGCCCGGCCATGGTGAGGCTCCCCTTCGCCTTCGTCGGCCAGGGCGAGCCTCGCCAGTGGCCCGCGTGGCTCTCCCGAGGCCGGCAAGGTCGACCTCACCAGCCTCTAGCCGGTCGCCGCTCCAGCGAGCGACTAAAGAAAGAGGGAGAAGAAAAAACAAGAAAATAAATTCAAAAAAATTAAAATATTATTAAATTTTATCCACGTCAATGCCTGTGACCAGTCGCCGCCCCGCCAACATCCATGTCAGCAAAATCCGTCCAAAATGACTGAATTGGCATTATATCAAAAGGTTTAAGACTCAATTGGCATCAAAAATAGGTTTAGGACTAAATTGGCACCATCCCAAAAGGTATAGGACTTATTCAGCACTTTTCCCGGGAAATTCCATTTTTATAATTCGTCGAGTTTTTTTTATCACTTAGCAAATGGAATTTTAGAAGCTAATACCATAAATCAATAAACAAACTAAAAAGAACCTAGTCAATTAGAAAAGATACTAACATAAAGCAGCAATGATGATTACTAATGCATTTATTAAGTTGTTCGCTTCCATTAGGATGATAAGCTTGCAATTTCGCAATATTATCCTGAATATTGAGTTCTTTAATCTGTGTCAGTAATTCTTAATCTTAAGAATAGTAAGTTTTCCTAATTAGTTAATTTTAACTAGCATGGTAACTCTCGTGTTCATATATTGTTGGGGAGCGCAAGTTTTTAATGCGTATTAGTAAATCACCACTCAGTCATAACAAAATTGACCTTTAAATTTAGAAGGCCGCAATATAAATATAAATAAAAGTTGGCTAGCGATTTACATGTGTATTAATAGCTAAGGAAAAATGCATTAGCGTGTCTAAAATTTGTAAATAAAATGCATTCGAATTTTAATATTTTCAAATAGAAGAATCAATGTCCCAGTAGCATGTCCAAAAAGTGTAATCTGGTACACATGTTAACTTCCATCATTTCGAGCTTTGAAAAAAAATTAAATGTGATTGTTTTGATGTTCTTTAGGAATAGCCGGTGCCTAATGTGGTGCTACAATAAGGGAGTAACTTTACTCCTAGAATTATCACCCCTAACAACATTGAGAAATTACCAATTGTCGCTAATTAAAATTAATAGAATGAATGGAAGCACTCGATTACATTTTTGTAGAAGCTTAAGGACTTAAATCATATGCTTGCTTAATATTTTGGAACTTTCGATCCACATATTTCATGTTGTAAAAAGAGAAGCATCAGCAACTTTTCAATAAAATCAACAAATTCCACGTAGAGAAGTAAATTTTGTGTGAAAATATTGTCCAGAATAACAAACTCTCAATTCTCGATGATAATTTTGTAATTAAACTAGTCACGGAGTTCGAATATTGAAATTACAACCGATAGGTAAATGATCCATATATTGATGTATATAAAGATCGGCGACTCGTGCTAGACTAACGTACGCATTTATTATTCGTGTCAATTTGTGTTAACATAACTATCGTGATTTTGATTCTCTACCTTAAATAATTCACTTTCGACATATAAAATTAAGCGTATCATTCGTGTTATATTTGGATTTTTTATTTGTAATGCCCGCTTTGCCTTGTATCGTATAAATAATTTGTGCAAATAGGTGGGGCCATGCTTTATCGGAGCAGAATAAAGTTTTTCAGTGGGAACTAGAAAATTAAATAACGACTTTTTTCTTGACCGGAAAAATAAACTGATCGATCTAACTCCAATCTCTCCGCGCGTATCTGATCGTGTGGCGTCTGAGCCAAAGCTGATACACCACCATGTGGAACGCATCCAACGGCTGAGGCGACTGGCTCCACGCGAAGTGCCTGCTCGCGGCCACGCACGATCCCCTCATCCACGCCACGCGCTCCCTCGTCAACCCCCTCAGCGCGCGCTTCACCCCCGCCGCTCCGCCGCCGCTCCCGACGAACACCGCCATCTCCTGCCACCTCAGCACGTCGATCAGCGGTAGGTCCTGGATCGGCCGGTCCGTGACCACCACCGGCACGCACCCGAACCGCATCGCGTCCCCGATCCCCGACACGTCGCCTCCGTAGTCAAACAAGCAGAACTCGCTCGTCGCGAGCCGGCGCTCGAAGGTCTCCCGATCCGACGGCTCGGACTCGATCAGGAAGTCCCGATCTCCGGCTAACCGGCCGGCCAGGCCGGGGTCCTTGATCGCGCCGAGCCTCGCGTACGCCAGGTGCTCGGCCGGCCCATCCGACGGCGGCGCGCGAGGCTCGCTCTCGCCGACCCGAGCAGCGCCCGCCGGAGGCAGGGCCACGTCCTTGTGGGGGACGAACCTGCCGCCCAAGGCCGGGAAGCACGACAGCTGGATGGAGTTCTTCTTCAGCTCGAGGAGGTTCCGGTCCGACCCGAACCCGATCCCGTCGCAGGAGGCGTAGAAGTGGTCGGCCCCGAGCGTGCGGTTCCAGTAGGGGAGGTCCGCGCGGAGGTCCCGGACGACGCGCCCTACGGAGCGCTCGGAGAGGCCGCCATCGAAGGGGACGAAGAAGAGGTGGGCCTCGCTAGGGTTCTCGGTGACAAAGCGGCTGCCGAGGAGGGAAGCGAGGAAGAGCGATTCGGCTTCGGATTTGAACTTGAAGGTCCTGCGGGCGTCGTAGACGAAGATCCTGAAGTTCCCGAGCATGTCGTCGTAGTCGGCGGCGAAGATGGCGGGCGATAGATACGGCGGCGGAGGAGGAGGAGGAGGAGGAGGAGTGGAGGAGTGTACGGACGGTGGAGCGAGGAGAGAGAGGAGGAAGAGGAGGAGGAAAGAGAGGTCGGCGACGAGCATTTTCGCCGGAGGTGGAGGAGAGAGGAGGAGCGATTTGCGTTGTGATCGAAGCAGGACTTTCGATGGGGGAAGAATCGGGGCAGGTCCGGGGCGTTTTGTGAGGTCGGACAAAACATGTGATCGCCGGCGGCGAGCGTTGACTTGGAAGAGGAAATTTCGCGTTTGGATCCGAATCGGGTCGTCCGGATCGATGTTCCGGAGAATTGAACATCACTGCCGTCTGATCTTTTGGTCCTTTCCTAACCTTTTAATAAAAGAAGTATACAAAATTTTAGCCAAAAAAAAAGGAAATATACAAAATATTCAAAACCATTCTTTGTAGCTAAAAATTCAATTTTTCTTATAAATAAAGTGAATATAATAGCCAATAATAAGCATGCGGCTCAGCTAGTAAAGGGATTGGCGAATGAGGGCCGGAGAAAAAGTGAATATCAGAGATTACAATATAAATGGATTTATTGACAGAATCCCACTTGAACACAACGATGAATTAAGACTTATTAAGATTATTGTACAAATGAATTTATCGACGGAAATCCACTTGAACATAACAATGAGTTAAGACTTTATCGAGCACGGCTCAATGAGCACGGCTTATTAGTAATATTGAGAAAATTGTTCGAGAATAGATTATGAGCCTTTGCCGAGTTTACTTAACAAACGATTATTAAATTAAAATGACAATTTAACAACCTCATAATATTTATCGTTTAGAGAAGGGGTGTAAGAAAAGGTTTTTTCGAGGATAGAGATATCATTGCTCGTGACCAAATATTTGATCCAATCTCTATATATATTTTTTCAATTGGATCCTTAAAGAGCGAGACTTTCATGTATTCTTGTTGATGGAGAGTACAAATCATGCTTCATTACGGCTCCCGCTCAACTTTTGGTGAAAGTCATTGCACCCTCAACAAGTCTAGACAAAGGTTCAGCAAGGCTCGATAAAAGGACTTGATTGCACTCTCTTTAAACCAACATATCTTGATTGGAGTTTTGGTTGTTTCGTTGTACTTATTTTCTATACAACTTAACATTATAGCATCTTCTTCTCCACATATTAAAATTATGGCTCCATTAAATATGATACTCCTCTACAAAATCACTAAACAAATTATATTAAATTTCATCATCTTTTCTTACATCACATCTCATATAAATATATTACCTATGATTTAAAAATATGCAAATTGATATGCTCGCATTTGCTCGAGATAAGTAACCGATGCATTGTTAGAGTTGGACTTGAGAGAATATTCGCTCCTGTACTTGCCACGTGAAATTTTACTTTCCCTCTGTGAATCCCACGTGGCAAGCCGCATCGTATTTTTTTCGCCACATCGTCCACATCTAACCAATAAAGCTTTACCTAATTAATTTGTCATTCGCAAATTTTTGTCTCTTTTATTTTAAATTTTAAGACAAGACATCTTGAATTTTTTTTTTAAATCATGTTATTTAGGATAAGGCTCATCATAGTAATATTATCCATACGATTTAGGAAAAATCTATTTTGATTTGAAATTCGAAAAGATACATACCGAAAAAACTAACTCCGAATAAAATTTTCAGCTATTATATTATTTTGAACATAGCTCGTGATAGAAGATTATCCACTCGTAAATTTAAAGTAAAGGAGAAATATATCTAATTACATAAAAAATGTTGAAGAGATGCGCGTAATTTTTCCGTTATCATTGCGAAAAAGATAAATAAATGGAGTGAAAAAAAAAAGGAGGCATTAACATCGTCGGTCTCCGAAAAGAAAAACTAATCCTACTCATATGAAGAAACGCCTACGAAGACCTACCACCTACCTACCCATAATATTAAAAAAAAAAGGGAAAGAAATCAAAAACCAGAGACTCCTCTTTGACCGTCGGATCAGACGACCATCTCTACATGGCAATGCATCCGCGGCCCCGCCAAGATAAGCTGGCTTGACACGTGTATGGACGCGATCCCCCGCCCAAATTCTTTCCATTTTCCCTTCTTTTTCTTTTTTTCTTCCAACAACTCGACATATCCGGAAATACTCAAGCTAATTGACAAAATGTAAGTTCATACAACCAATTACGGACAATGTCGAAATTGCCGTGCCGCGGCCTATGAGATACATCGTTTTTTTTATAAAAAAAAAGCACGATAAAATCACGTATTTTCGCGATGATAATAAGAATTTGACATGAGAACACAAATAGCCAAAATAAAAAAAAAGAGAGAGAAAAAAATACGATGGGGTTGCACGGGATATACACACTGCAAGAAAATCTGGAAAAATAATTAATGCGATTAAGGCGTAAATTGATAATAAATGAATAAATAAATCCCCAAAACGACAGCGACTCGGAGAAGCCAGCAGGCTCATAAGCGACAGAAAGCCATCGAAACGACGAAGCGCATCGCCCCTTCTCTGCCTCTCTCTCCACATTAGAGTTGCTTCGTTGTGACCTTCTCTCTCTCTCTCTCTCTCTCTCTCCATCTCGCTCGTTCGCTCGCTCTCGCTCTCGCTCTGTCGCTCGCTCTGCGTCGTGCGTTGCTCGCAATCTCGTCCGCACAGATTCCTCCCCCCCGCCCCCATCTCCGCTCCTGCTCGATCGCCCCCCAAATCCGTAAGTCCTTAAGCCCTCGCGTCGCAAACCCTAATCGCCGCCCCGATCGCCGTATCTTTGTTCGAGTCCGATTTCCCCCCCCCCTTTGAATCCGCCCGAGATCTCAGCTCCAGTTCCCGTACGATCTCGCAGTGTCTTTTTTTTTTTGTTTTGGCTCTTGGCGATTGGTGCATCGGGCTCGCGTGAGCGCTCTCTCGAATCGGATGTGTCTGGATTGTGGTTGCATGTGGACGGAGTTGATTTTTAGGTTTTTTCGCGGGTTTCTCGCGCCGGGCGGTTTGGGGAATTTCGTGGGTTCCTCTGTCTGTTACCGGGAATTGGTTGTCTTGGTGTGAGGTGGCATTGGTGGCGGTGGATGCTTTCGTGGGTCCCGTCCTTTTGATGTCGGCAGTGAATGGCTGTGGTCGGTGATGCCTGGACGGGGTCGACGAGAGTTTGGGTGAACAGGGGTCCTAGGGTTTGACGCGTGCGTCCGGGAGAATTGTGAATGGGGGTGATCCCCGTAATGCATGTGTTGGTGGATTTTTGTTTTGTGGCTCGTTTTCTTTTACGTCTCGTTGATGGATGTGGTTTTCTGCCTTTTTGATTCGTATAATTGAAGAAAGAGTGAAAAAGGAGGAATTTTGGAAGTATTGCATGGTAAAACGTGACAATCAAAGTGGCATCATGGGATGTTGTGTGTTGAGATCACTTGATGATTGAATCTTCGAAGAATTCAGGGGTTTATATTTTGTACAGTGTCTTTTTCCCTTGCTTTCCTTTCTTCTTCTTTTTCCTGGACGATAGCTTGACTGAGTCCTGACTCTAACTTTCTTTTGTCTCAGGGAAACCATGAGCGATCAGGGAGAAAAGACATGCCCTCTCTGTGCTGAAGAGATGGATTTAACTGATCAGCAGCTGAAGCCTTGCAAATGTGGTTATGAGGTCTGATTAACAATTATTTGTTCTGGTCATTCCGAACTCTTTTCAAATTTTAAGAAGTATAACTGCCATAAAGCGCACACTTTTTTGAAATATATGAATTCACATAAATATATTACCACTTGCATTCAGTTAAAATCAGCTAGGTATGAAATGATGTCGTTCCTTTTTTTCCTTCTGAAAGAACCCGTAATTCTTGAAGCCATTGATAATACTTCGATTCAGTGTTAATAGGATTAATATCATCCCGTTGATCTATTTCCAGAGCTTTCGGTAATGATTGACACAATATTTTCTACTTGGATTTGGGATCATCATTCAACTTACTTGGCTCTGGCATCATTTCTCTGCTCACACCTTATGGGCATGTCGACAAAAGCGAAACAGTTCCATCTCTCATATCCTGCATACGCATTGTTAAATGTTTTTTTGATCTTTTTAGGGGTGTCCTCCCTTCTATTGGTGATTGGGTTGATTTTGTTTTGTTGTGATGTAATGCCTGGCGCTTGTTGCTTTTTTTGAGAAGAGTGGCTATTCCCTTAGTTGTAAATTTTCTTATAATTTATGAGAAAAAGCAGTAACAAGTTAATAGAATCAAACAATAGCCTGGGGTATATATCGTGAAGCTTCCTATATAATTAATAATCGAAGCCCATGGCAATCACGTAATTTCACTCTATGGCTAATGACACTGTCCTGGAAATGGAGTCATCCCATTCAGAGTGCACCTGTAATCTCAATACGGTCTATATGTAGGGGCTGCTGCGATCTGATTTGGTCATGACCCAACTGTGAAGTCTCCCATTTGTTTGATTTGGTCTGTAGGCAGTCAATTCATATGGTGGCTCCACTCTATCCTCGTTGGCTTGACTATTTAGTCTGTCAATGTTGTAGTGTAGCCTATTTTAAGTTGGTTGGCAAGTATGATACGACTCATACTATTTGCGTCAAGCTTTAGGAGAACTCGTCACTTATATAGTTCCAATATGGTCAATATAAGGTTTTTCTTTCTATGTGGGTATGACTTGATTTTAGTGGTTGATGGCTCTTTGAGTTGCCATTGGCACAAAGTGAGTGATTGCTACATGTCTCGTTGGCATTATGCAGATCCTTCATGATTCTGATTCTGCTCTTGCTAATGCTTGTACCTTCATAAAGGACACCAATGCAATTTTCTGTGTGAAAATTTGATATTATGTGGATTGTTTTGCCGAGTCTGCAGTGACAATAGTAAGGATTTTGTTTTAGTACTTCATAAGTTATAAACCTGAGGAGCAAGGTCGATTGTCTGTGTAAAGTGGTGTTATATTTACTATTTGTTAGTTTCTGTTTGTTCTGCGTTAAAACATCTTGTTTGTGGTTTCTGTTTGTTTCCGTTCTTAAGTGCTTTGTTCTGCGTTAAAACATCTTGTTTGTGGTTTCTATTTGATGACAGATATGTGTATGGTGCTGGCATCACATTATGGAAATGGCAGAGAAGGATGATTCAGAGGGTCGTTGTCCTGCATGTCGTGCCCCTTATGACAAGGAAAAGATTGTGGGGATGGCTGCAAACTGTGAGAGGTGTTGTTATTTATAAAGAGACATTACTCTTTCTCTCTCTCTCTCTCTCACACACACACACACACACACACCCAAACATGCACGCACACAAAATTGACGTCTGTCCTCCACAGGTTGGTGGCTGAAGTTAATATGGAGAAAAAGAGCAAATCACAGAAAGCAAAGACAAAATTATCAGAGGGGAGAAAGCAACTCAGTAGTGTGCGTGTCATTCAACGCAACCTGGTTTACATAGTTGGTTTGCCGCTCAACCTGGCTGACGAGGATGTGAGTTTTCTTCTCTCTTCTGCTTATCTATGTACATGAGAATTTTAAGTAAGAATCAGCAATTATGCATATTGTTCTATTGCAGCTTCTCCTACGGAGAGAATATTTTGGGCAATATGGAAAGGTTCTTAAAGTATCAATGTCTCGGACATCAGCTGGTGTCATTCAGCAGTTTCCTAACAATACTTGTAGTGTGTAAGTACCCAGCACTTATGATGTTATGGTTTTATTTTTCTTGGTGTTTAGAAGTAAGGATTTTGTTGACGAGACTTGTTAACCAATTAGCAAACTGTGCATATGCATTGACTGTTCATTTATGTGTTATGAATGCTTTGAAAGTTAAATTAACATAAATTTCATGTGTAATAAGTGGCAACATGATGTTAGAAACAAAATATCGTATATTTAACTTTCATGACCCATGCACTAGAGTTGAAGGGTAAATTCTCTGCCTGTGCTATTTGTTGTAGCATTTTTTTCCAAGCAATAATTGGCTTAAGTGTATAGATTTATATTCTCTTGCATGGCTTTTAAACTGTTCTGTTTCTTATTGCTAAGTCTTTTGTTAATGAAGACATTCCATTGATAAACTCAACACTGCTGTTGGCCTCCAAGTTTGCGGCGCCTTACTTTTGATGCAAAGTGGTTTTGACTTGCAATTGTTGTGAGCTTTCAACAGTGTCCACTTGTTTGAGTTGAATTTTTTTGTAATGGTTTACGTGTTGGCCTGCAGTTTGGTGGCTTGTTACATTTAGTCCTTTTAATTTACCCAAACTTATTGTTTTGGAAAATATGTTGTCTTTTGTTACTTTTTCCTTAGATATATTACTTACTCAAGAGAGGAGGAAGCAATTCGTTGTATTCAATCTGTACATGGATTTGTCTTGGAGGGTAGACCATTAAGGTAAGTTTCATTTTTTTCTCTCCGTTAACGTAGTTAACTTGACTGTCTGAACTTACTGCATCTCAGCTCTAAGTTAGCTTATCAAGAAGTTGATTTTCAATAATACATGCAGGGTGTGCTTTGGGACCACAAAGTATTGTCATGCTTGGCTAAGAAACGTGGTATGAATATTAGTTATGTATGAGGTGTAATTGGCCTGACTTTTTTAACTAAATTTACTGAAGTTCTATAATGGAGTGAATCTGAACTGATGTTTGACTTTCTGGTCCAGCCGTGCACCAACCCAGATTGCTTGTATTTGCATGAAGTTGGTTCTCAAGAGGATAGCTTTACAAAGGATGAAATAATTTCAGCCTACACGAGGTGGACTACCTTTTCTGGTTCTGACATCTGCCTGCTTTAATTTGTTTTTTCAATTTCATAGCTTGTCTCTCATTCTTTGATCTGGAAAATGAATTGTCTAGTGCTGTTTATATTTTGAGAGCAGGTGAAACAATGGATCATCAATTGTTGTGGGGAATTGATAGCTTTTCCCATCTAATTTTGCTTACATTGCACCTTTAATTGCTGGTGGTATTTATGGAGCATCGCCAAAGTTTCATAAAGTAGATCTTCTTTTGTATTAGTCCATGAGAACCAATTATGGCATAAGTGTATGATGAAGATAAGCTACTTATGGAACTTGTACCTTGAAATTTTTTCTGCGGATATTATTTCAGTTGATCCTAAGCTTTCGATCTGTCCAGAAACATTGTTTTTTTATCTAGTATCTGAAGCTGCCATGTTTATGCCTATTTTATTGTATTTGACTCCTGTTGATGTTGATTGATTTAAGGTCTGTATGCTCTGCTCAATACCACCCTCAAATCAGCATCTCTAGTTTCATGTGCTGATTTTGTTGGGTCTTGAGTTAAACATTCTCATCCTGCGTTTAACTGGATTGTGTTCTTGTTTGAAAGGAGCAGAGTTCAGCAAATCACTGGTAATGCAAGTACTCTGCAAAGGCGTTCAGGCAATGTGTTGCCACCACCTGTTGATGATATTTGTACTAACAGCTCTGCTTCCACAGGAAAACCTATTATGAAAACTGCCCCAATTGTAAGCTCTTCTATGCCTATTATAGAAATCAATATTTCTAGTACCTTTGAACTATTGTCCATTTGCCTCTTACTGTTCCATACTTCATCATGCACTCATTAAGTAGAATAGGCTAAGCATTCCCAGTGCATTTCTGCAGATGAATATTTTCAGGATATAATTATTTAATATTTTGGATTCTTTTTCCTTAATTAATTTTAGACAAAGCACAAGTATCTGAAATGCAACCAACAGTACTTGAACCAAATGCTTGATTCATAGTTTTGTTGCCTGTTTATTTGATTTGCAATTGGTGTTTTCTGTGGCAGACTACAGCGAGCGTTCTCAAAGGTTCTCCACCAAATGGAAGTAATGGCAAACCAATAGCTCTACCTGCTGCAGCCTCGTGGTAAACCTTCTTGTATCTGTACTAATTTGGTTTTATGTGTAAATAGCTTTCTTTTTTGGCTAGATCAAGACATGAACAAAGCAAGCACAATCTTTTTTGTTCCTTTTGTTATTGCTTAATTGAATTTTGATTTTCTTTTCTGAAATTGATCCAGGGGTACGCGTGCTTCCAGTTTCCAATCTTCTGTTCCTAGTTCAGGTAGTTTAAGTGGACCTATTTTGAAATCTGAGAATGTGGAAAGGACACATGGACCTTCAGCAGCAGTTGAAAGCACTGATCAGGCACCTGCGTCTCACAATTATTCAATAAAGACATCATTGGTTGAAGGGATTCAGTCAATATCTGCAAAGAGCTTAACGGATCCAATGAATACTTTGAAGCAGCTTACTGACCTTCCTCCATCCGATAATTATATTGCATCAGACAGAGCTCTTAGTGGTTCGGCACTAAGCAGCCGTTTATCATGTCTGTCACCTAGCAAGGACGACATTGGCAGAACTAATGCGCTTCCCAGAGTAAAGAGTACCTTAGACAGTGCAAGAGTGTCATGCACTCTAGACCCACAGACAGGAGGAAATATTGGAAATGGAGATATTCCAGTTTTATGTTCTGATATTTCTTTGATGAAAATCACCAACCACTTTGAGCACGAGTCATTGAGGGTTGTAGGACCTAAATCACCGGATCCACTTCTGACAGGATCACCTAGGAATCAAGGGTCAGAAGAACAATTATACTTAGAGGAATATGGAGAAAAGGGAGGCAACAAAACTGTCCCACCTAGTCTTCGTGTGGATGTTTCTTCTGACCAGTGTCACCAGAATTTAGTGTTGCAAAATCAAGTGCCTAGTGCTTTGGCTGAGGTTGCTGAAGATGATATACGAACCTTTGATAATCAAAGACTAAGAGATCCTGAAGTTGGGCAAAACTCCTTTTGTTCATCTAGTCCGAATCACTCGAGGTCTCATTCATATATACCCAGCGAGGCGCTTGGCATGAGGAGTTTAAATGCTGACCCCTTGCCTGTAAATAATACATTAAATGGTCATCATTCGCAACGTGCATCATGTAGTTCAACAATTTCTAATGGTTACCATGATAGCTTTGCCAGTGACTCTGCTGATTCTAATGGAGTTGCTGCAAGTTTCATTGTATATCCAAAAGAGGTGAAAGGAAGGCAGATGGGAGATAATCCTGCCATTGGTGGTGCCAGTGCTTCCTCAGATACAGGAGAGAGCAGCATAATCTCAAATATACTGTCCTTGGACTCTGATGCTTGGGATGATTCATTGACCTCGCCACAGTATCTGGCGAAACTGTTGGGAGAAACTGATGAACAGCCAGGTTCTATTAAAACATTGACTTCCAGGAAGGTTTCAAACAGCAATCAATCCAGGTTTTCTTTTGCTAGACAGGAGGAGTCACTAAGTCAAGCATTTGACTTTGAGCCACCTTATGGTGTTCCTGGCCAACTATCAGGAAATGGATTGCTTCACAAGGATGGTGAAAATAGAGAGTCGTTCTCTAATAGGATTGGCATGTCTAATGGTTTTCATCATCAAAGTCTTGTCGATGCTGACAAGTTTTCTGGTAGTCAGTCTCTTATGTCTTCAGGAAAAAGTTCTGGTGAGTACTGTTTATTCTCATTTGAAGTTTATTAGTGATATATATGTATATAAGTTGATTTATTGAAAGTTTTTGGTAGACTCGTCCCATTGAAGTTGAAGTATATGAACATATGCATATTAATATATGTAATGCGTATATGTCTGTCAGTTGTGACATATTATTCACCTTCTTTTCTGTCCTGCTTATTGTTTTATTATTCTGGTGGGTCACTGAATATAGATGGCCTGGTTTTCTCGCAATGCCCTCCTCGACTGCTAATGCAAACTTTATGCATATTAATATATGTAATGCATATATGTCTGTCAGCTGCAACATATTATTCACCTTCTTTTCTGTCCTGCTTATTGTTTTATTATTCTGGTGGGTCACTAAATATAGATGGCCTGGTTTTCTCGCAATGCCCTCCTTGACTGCTAATACAAACTTTATCGCGGGTGTGGCATCTTAATATGTGGATTGTGCTTCTGTGGTGCTTTAAACTAGTTAGGATTTCTAATTCTTTTCCTCATGCATTTTCTGGATATCTGGTAATTTGTACTATTTCTGTCATACTATTGCTCTGAACTTTGTGGTTTCTTTTGTCCATATTTGTTGTTTCTCGGTTTAAGTGGAATAAGTTTGAATTTCCATCACTGTGCATTTTCACTTGAGTATGTTTGCTGTTACGGTCGTTGTGTATTTTGGGTGCCTTCTCCACTTACTTGTGCTTTGTGGCATGCATTCTAGTAAGTATTCTTCAGCCATCTGGCTTTCTAATGACCAATTTTCAGAGATTTTACTGCAACTTGAATGTTTTCACACTATCATCAAGAGTTAAGAGAAGGCAATAGTTAATTTGGTTGCATTTCTCAATTCTCAATATTCTTGTCGATCCTTTCTGGTCTCGCAACAGGTCTTGGAGTATTGCATTGCTTTTTTGCCTTGTCAAGTTCATCGATTTATTAATCTGTTTCCCTTATATAAAAGTTACGATAAGAAGTTGCTAGAGGGAAGATTCATGGGTCCTTTGAAGGACCAATAGAAAGATGATGAACTGAGTTGGTCTATCAGCATTTATAATTTCAAATAGCCGGTTGTGGATACATCTGGATCTCTGAAAAGTAATGCATTCTCACACTGCGTGGGATTGGTAGTATTCTATGTTGCTCTCTGTTTTCTACCAAACTCCCTGTGACCATTGTTGTATGTCCTTGGCTTGCAAATTTTGTACATAATGAATCTCTTGTAACCCAAGAACTGTTAGTAAAGCAAATGATTCCTAGTCAATACTGGAAATTTCACGTTGGTTAAATGGTCACTTGTTTTATTCTTCTTTCTTGTGGTATTGGCAAATTCCCAGTATGACCCTGTCAATTTTCTTTTAGCAGTTTCAAGGTCTCAAATGTTGGCCCCTCCAGGTTTCTCAGCGCCCAGTAAGGCACCACCTCCAGGGTTTTCTTCTCGGGAAAGAATGGACCATTCTTTTGACTCCATGTCTCGTAAGTAGACAAATATTATATTAAATATATTTCGACATTTAGCTTTCATTGTATCATCAGTTTGTGCTGTGTTTTCAGGGAATGAGTTACTCGATACAACCTCTTGGTTGAGCAATTTACATCAACCACCATCAGCTGGAAACATTGGCAACACACTGGATATTGAGTTCATGGATCCTGCTATATTAGCTGTTGGCAAAGGGAGACATCAGAATGGGCTCAATAACCTGAGCTTTGATGTTAAACCTTTCCCTCAGTCAAATGCTTTTGAGAGTGATTCTAGACTTCATTCGCTGATGCAGGGATCTCTCTCTCCACACCAGAACCTGACATATATTTCGGGGGATAATTATTCTACTCTTAATGGTACATATGGGCTTCCTTCTAGGATTTTGGACAGATCACAAGTAGGCAGCACACCTCCCTTTTCCCAGTCAACTCTCCAACAGGCTAGAAATGGTCTAGCTACAAATGTGCACTGGGATGGATGGAATGACATCCAGAGTGGAGACAGCCTCGGCATCTCTCAGCTCCTTAGAAATGAAAGGCTTGGACTAAAAAAATTTTATGATGGTTATGAAGATTCCAAGCTCTGGATGTCTGGTTCAGATCTCTATAACAGGAACTTTGGGATGTGATGCTTTGTTAGATGCAACACCTTTCTTGGTTGGCTTGGTGGAGATGGAAATTATCGTAGGTGGAGTGACAATGACTTTGGATGATTCCTTGACATTGAACTTTAGTGCACAGGACAGACTCACGAAAGCTCTCGATGGAGGCAGCCTGTTGAGGATCAACTCCCGAGTTAATGGGGGTATCCAATGCAGCAGGTAAAAGTGGACGTTTTGATTGTAAATGTGACTGAAGCTTGTAGCCTGCTCCCACTCTGCATCTTTCTATGATAATGTTGAAAGAGGATGTGGTTAGAATAGCTTTTGTCTCGAGGGTATGGTCATCTCTTATTTGTGTATACAAAAGTTAGTATAGTAGTAGTTAGCGGTAATTTTCGAAGTTTTAAGGAAAGTGGAAGCATCATTTCTTGCTTGGTTTTGGTTGTCTTGGAATGATGGTAATACCACAGCTTTCTATGGCATGGTGGTTGTCTATATCTAATCCTCCTTCGTCTTTAGAATAGACCCAAGTTTTGCGATTCTCTGACCCGTTAAAAAGAAGTTTCTAATTGGTTGTCTTGCTCTATCATGCACTTGCAGGTGTGCGAGTTGTGGGCCAAATGTGGCATCAGAGTTGGAATAGTGATTGCTTCCAGATTCTGGCTGATGCACTTAATTAGGGGTTCTGGTCCTGACCAATATGAATTAATCCAGTTGTCACTCTCACAAGCTGAGATCTTAAGTGAGTCCTTTTATGGGTAATAGGATTTACAGTGTGAACAAAATTACAAATGGACTCCTTATTGAGCTTTTTGCAATGACTTGCCTGTGAATCTCGTATAGAATAGCATATCTTCTGTAAGTACCCAATAACCTCTTCTGGAGTTTTTCATCTGATACCTGACTGATATATTGTCCCTGGCATGATACCCGAGTTAAGTAGTAATTGAAGGACACTAAGCGAAGTCAGTTGTTTCTTTTTACGCTTTGCAAAGTCGTCATGAATTCATGTTGTTGGGGGGTTGAGTTCCATGTTTGGAAACTGTCAAAACTTGTTACTGGCGACTGCGGTGGATCGTGTTTCTAGTGCCAAGTAAGTATAAACCTTAAAAGACAGGTGGTCAGCAATCACTTTTGAGTGACAACACGGAAAAGTAGAGGTTCTCACGACATTTTGGGACTAGTAAATCCTCATCTGAAGACAGTGCCAACGGATGATGTGTGCAATGTACTTTCATGGGAACAGTCATGGGGACTCGTGTATATTTATCGTTCATTGTAGCCCCGTGTGGACTTAATGGCAGCTTCGAAAAGTCGGGGATACATCCCGAGATTTCTGTACCTGAGTTTGATCTACTTCCCCTTGGCAGGATTGCTATTTCAATCCTCTAAAAAGGGGTCAGTGGCCAGGACAATTTGACGAAACTGTGAGTAGTGTGCACCACCAAAAACCCTATCTTTTGGGCAATTTCTTGCCTTAACAAGTTCCTTCGGTCCCCGATCGTATGAACCTTAACCGTTCGCTTTTACCTGGTGAAATCACTACTTGAACTGGTCCATTGCAAGAGTTCATCCTATATATTTGGTGTCTTTTACTGATAAACAAATCTCATCAAGTCATACTTAGGGAATTCGCCTTGTAGTTGTGAATATTTGTTATAACTCAGTTGTGAAATGTGAATGTTGCCGATGGAGGGAAAAAGCAAGATCTAGTAATTGCACCAAAGCGGATCATGCCTGTCACCGTTGGAAGGACAATTGTTACCAAAGAATGATAACACAAAGGTCCCCCTTGGCCAGCCTTTTTTAAAGTAAATTCTCCAATCTGACCTCATCAGAATCACAAAATTGTAGCAATTTCAATTGCCTTAAAATATCCAGTTGGGGTATATGTTTAGAGATTTCTGCGGTTTTCTGCCACGAAAAAAGTTTTAAAAAAAATTCTATTTCTTAGACTAAAAAAGGGTGAAAAATTGGAAGCCACGTGATGACTAATGTGCTAGCATAGTTCCTATGCCATACAGGTCCTCGGGATGTCACCTTTTTCGCAGCTTGTCAAATGTTTATTTAAAGAAACGAAAAGAAGTAAAGCTGTTGTAGGAAAAGCTTAGGGATAATGTTGATGACCCCATCACTTGAAAAGGTTGAAAGTGGGGGATCTATAGTAAAGAAGTGCTCCACTTTTGCTTGGATCTGCGATGAAAATCAGTCATGTTTGAGTTGTGGACGTATATATGCATTTGCACGATTGTTTGCTTATTTAAAATCTACAGATGACGATGGAGATATAAATGCGGATCCACAAAATTATATAAAAGATGACATGACAAATCCTTATTGAGTGCTTAACTATGCTCCATTTTTTAAATATTCAATTGTGATTTATCATATCATTTTGTGAATCAACTTTATCAATAAATAAAATAAAAATAATACGACGAGGAAAAAGTAATAGCTAGTAAATGTAGCCTCAAGATTGATTGCAACTTTTGCAAGTGGGCTGAATGAAAAGATAAAAAGGAAAGGTTGCAAATCCCAAAATCCAACTTAAGTTTTGCACCCATATATCAAATGCCATCTGGGCTTTTGAAAATCGGGGTAATTGTAAAAAAAGTCATAAATCTATTGCACTTGTGTCAATTCAATTCTAAATATTTTAATTATGTCAATTTATGGTGGGTTTGGTTTGGTTTTTGGGGAAAGTCTTTTGGAAAATGCAAAGGCCTTTAAGTTAAAGGGGTTTTGCGAAATGCAATTAGTGTTTGGTAAATTGTAATTTAAAAGTGCATTGGGAAACAACTTTGGTTTAAATGGTGTTTGAAAAAAATCGCACTTTGTAAAGCACTTTTGTATTTTTTTTTAACTCAAAATTGGCGAGGACTTAGCGGTCGGTGAGGCCAAATATGGCCGTCGGCGAGCTAGATCTAGCTTGTAGCCTTCCCTAAGGTCGCCCGACCCAAGTGACAACCACCTATGTTCGAGCGACCCTGAGGTCATAGGACTTCTAGACCTGCCTTGGGCGTAGCAAAGACAGACTTGGAAGGAAAAAAATGAATTTGTATTCCAAAAATGTTCAAAGCTCAAAACACCTTTAGACCTGCCTTAGGCTAAAGGCCTTTAGAGGCTTTTCGACATGCAATTGCATATTCCCAAAGCTCTCCAAAAAATTTGCCAAATGGTATTTGCCTTTGTCCAAATGACTTTGGAGCCCATAGCCCTGTGAGAAAGTAGTTCCCAAACGGAGCCTTAGCCCTAAATATTTTCACATTTTACCAATGAAGTCAATCCAGCCAATTTTGATTGGAAATTGTTGACGTAGGCGTCGGCCAACCTCGACGCGAACATATTTTAATAATATTCTCTTCTTTACTCTTTTTTGGATTGAAGGTTGCAAGGTTTGCCAGCCAACCCTTGCCAACCTTGCCAAATTTGGGCAAGGGCTACGGTGCCTTCGCCTAGCCCAGATCAAGCGAGGGCATCGTGGCCCTCATCAAAATTGGACTAGGGGCCGTGCGCCTTTGCTTTGCCCCACTGACCACAGTAAGGGCATCGGGCGAGGGCCACCATGCCCTAGTCTAGTGTTGGCGAGGGCTGGCCCTCACCTATGGTAGCCTTGCTGGCTCTCAGTCCAAAAAAAAAGTAGAGAAAAGAAAAGAAAATAAAAAATATAAAATATAAAAAATCTAAATATTATTAAAATATACTTAAAAAATGTATATGTCAGCACTAGCTATGCTATGTAGGATGGCTGGCGTCCACGTAAACGATTTCCCGCCAAAATTGGTTGAATGGACCAAATTGGCCAAATGTGAAAAGGTTTAAGACTAAAAAAGGCACAATTAAAATGTTTATGATTAAATTGTAGGTTTAAGACTTTTTTGGTAATTGTCCCTTTGAAAATCTATAAATTTTTACGTTTTTTTTGTCTTCACTTCTCTTTTCTATGTACATATGTGTGCGGTGCTCACGAGGATCGAACCCTGGGCCTAATACTTTCCAGCCCCATCCCCCAATCCTTTTACTGGGAGGGCCACGTGGCTGTAGGCCTGTGACTTTGTACTTTGAGCTTTGCCATTTTATTTCAAGTTGCATCCTTCCATCCTACTTATTTATCAGCCTGTCATATAAGCATGGTTCCATCTCATTTTGCTCTCTACTCTGCATTTAGCTCTAGAAGGTTTGCATGGAGTTCTATTTTTCCGAAACAATGTCTGTCAACGTGTTGAGTCCATAGCCCGTTTGGCTGTGAAGATGATTCCATATGTGATCATCGGCAGCAAGCTTAGAGTTTTCAGGTGCCGTAGGCTCATGCTCAGTGTATTGCAAAATCTCTGTAAGTACCTTAGATATCGTAAATTTTTGTGGTGCGAGTGACCAGTAAAACCTGCAACCATTTGTGGTATTAACACGGTTATTTCTCTTGTTATCAGGTCTAACTTGCTTAGACTGGCAATGTCTAGCAGCTATCGGTTGCACAGCTGGTTCACATACTCAAAGCTTCTTCCGTTTCTCAGTGCTGCCCGACTTTGGGTAAGATAGCTGTCATAATTTCTTTACACGGATGTTATAATATACCCAACTGCTGCAGAAAGCTCAACATTCTTTTCTTGCCTTGTAGATGATGGCAACGTTGAATGAAGGATTGTCACTGTTTGATGCAAATCTTATCGTTCCGATGTTTCAAATTGCTTGGACATTCTTTTCCATTTGTACAAGATCTGTTTACATTCAGGAATATCAGGTCGTACAATTAGACAATCATTTTGTGTGATTCACCCATTTTTAGAACAGGTATCTGATGCACTGAGAACAATGTTCATCCTGGGAATGACGTCTGTTTTCATAGGGATTTCTTTGCTGGCACCCGATGAGTCGAGAGGTACCGAGTTTCAAGAGCAATGAAAATTCAGAGCATTACGTAGATGTAGGTTTACTTACACTTTGTCTTAAAGTGAACTTGCTAACAAAAATTCTACTCTAATATCAGATACAACAAAGCAAACACAAAGAGTATTAAATTTTCTCTCTGTGAGTTTTCTGAGTGAATTCTCTGTGAGAGATTGCAAGATAATGCTTGTAAATTTGCTTTGAGTTTAATCTAGGTGTGGGAAATATTAAAGCGTGTGAGCGATTAAACAATGAGTCGCTCCCCTCTCTCAATCGATCCATTGCAAGCTCTGTCCTTCCAACCAAAACCTCTACCTTACCCCGTCGACAGCCACCCGATCACCCACGTTTACGGCCGCCCTATCCCGAGCAATCTCCGACCTCGACCGCATGTCTCGTGTGAAGAAGAAGAAGAGCAACTCCCGTCCTTATTCCTAACGTCGAAACTAATTAGGAGGTTGATTAAAATGGGCTCGGGACTTGCACATGCCGAAGAGGAAACACACAGTAAGCCGACGACTTTGCCAAATGAACCAGTAATTGAGCATGCGATGCCACGCAGATCGGGTTTTGCTCGGTCAGAAAGAAACCGATTAAATGGACTTTGGCTCGGACCGGGACAAAAAAAGATCAAGGTATACTATGTTGACTGTGCAAGGAACTAACGGGGTTTGACCGAGGCAACCGCGAAATCAAACAGTGCAAGTTGGAATTAGCCTAAAAGTAGAGATAATGACGGGATTTGAATGGGAAATATTATTTGTACTAGAAGTCTAGAACTAGGTTGATAATATTAGTGTATTAGGTTATTAGATGCTTGTGAATAGAGAAAAATGGTGAGTAAAAAACGAGGGTTTGGACAAGATTAATACCGAATAGTTGATACGTGAGATAAATAACTTTAAAGCTCCGAAAATAAATAGGGAGCATGGAACTGAGAACAAATAGAAATTCCTAGGATGGAGGCTAGTTCTCATGGAGATGATGGATTTGCCATTTCACTTAATATAAGACACAGTAGTTCAGTTTCATGACATTAAAACGGATTCTTAGAGAGAATCAATTTGTCGCGCCTCGATTTGCACCAGGAAAGGGGAGTGACACGGCCATCTTCTTACCCAAAGAACGCAGCCTGAAACAAGAACCAACACAAACCTGCTAGCACATTACACACACACACATATATGTACACACACATTTATGATAAAATAGAGAGTTGTTTACAGGATTACAGTTTCTAAAATTGAAATAAATATGGACACGGATGCCTCACTTACAAGAATTTCGATCCAATTTGGGGCACAATAATTCAGTTTTATGATACTAAGGCTCCGTTTGTTTTGCAGAAAATATAATATTTCTGAAAAATATTTTTCAGGGAGTAATTTTCCAGGAAAATAACAAGATTTTTCAGTGTTTGGCTTAAACCTAAGTATGAATTAGAATATATTTTCTATTGTTTGGCATGAAAAATCTGATTTGAGTTTCTTGGGAAAAGTTACCAAAAAAATTAATTTTTTTTTAAATATTTTTTTTCTTTTCCCTTTTTCCTTAGCCAGCCACAAGCATGGGACGAGCTCCCCCATGTTGTCCATACCTCTTCTTGGCCGATTCGGGGTTAGCATTCCCTAGAACTGCTTCTCTCGTGCCGTCGTACGTCTTATCGAGCACCTGACTCGCGACCCCTTGCTCGGCCTCCTTCCACTTCTCCTCGGCCACTCTCTTGAACTCTTCTGCTGTCGATGGCGTTCTCTCCTCATAGCCGCCGTGGCCATCCTTGGAGTCATTTATGTTGGGTAAATTTCCCTCCCCCCAACTCCACCAAGCATTTCTCCCACATAATGGAATTGGCTCACAATTTAATTTCTTAGCGCGACCATGATCACTTGAAATTCAATGGAGCCAGAATGAGAACCGTTAGACGATCAAAAAAATTCAGGAAACGATATGAAAATCTGTTTTTCATAAGGACCAAATCTATTTTTTGGCAGCATTAATCATTCATCGAACAAAACAGATGATCTCTACCAATATTTGTGATCCAACGGTTGATCCTGGCATGAATTTCTATACGTTGCGGACTGTTTCGTCACGGTCCATGTACAGCTGAATGCATGTTCTTATCGAACTGTGGGCCTACAAGTATACTAAAAAAAACACGTGAAGCGATTAAAGACCTTTTTAATTCGAAGAAACTAGACGATCTCGATGCAATGGATGAGAGATTAGCTCGGAATGTAATAACCTGGGCCTCACTTTGTTGGTAACTTCAATCGCAAGTTCTCTACCGCTGTCCGTCGGCCAAACCTTCGGGTCCCCGACCGCCATGATTCTATTGTCAAACCCACTTTCTGCAATCGAATATACCAATACATAAAATCAAATAATCCATATGATGAGTTTAAAGGATTCCGTTGAACTAAGAGACTGACACCTAGGCCAGAATCGAATGATACGTCGTTTCGGGGCAAAGAAAAACGTTGAACTTTATCTTTTTCAGATATTGGGGCATAAAACATCTGATAGATTAAAAAAATCATGAATCTTATTTAGATAATTCTGATGCTATTGGGGAGGAACCCTCTTTATATGGTTCATACTCTTGTGGTATTATCTTGTGCTTTTACTTAAATTTATCTGGTACATATAAATAAAGATTGCACTTGTTGCAATTCAATTCTAAACTTTTTAATTGTGCTAATTTATTCTTAAACATGTTCACACTTTGCCAATCGAGTCCATCCGGTCAATTTTAACCGAAAATTACTGACGTAGATATTGACTGTCGTACTTGACACGATCGACGCCAACATGAATGTTTTTTAATATTTTTTTATTATTTATTTCCTCTTTCTTTTCTTCTCGTTTCTCTTTTTTATTTGGGATTGAGAACTGACAAGGGTTGCCGACCAACCCTCATCGACCATAGCAAGGGTCGCAACTCCCTCGCCTGATCCGGTGGGCCAGCGAAGGCCGTGATGCCCTTGCCTACCCAGATTTGGCGAGGGCCGTGACACCCCCACCCGGTGTCGACAAGGGTCGACCAGCTCTCAGTCCAAAAAAATAATAATAAAGAAAAGAAAAAAGAAAAAAGAAAAAAACTAAAAAAATTTAAAATATTATTTAAAAATGTCAACGTGGTGATAGCTGTGATGAACGTGCCACGGAGTGAGGTAGATGGTGGTGACGTAAGGTGGGCATGAGGTGGATGTTGCATACCGGTGGCAACGGCGGTTGCAGCGGCGGCAACGTGGAGGGCAGTGGTTATGACCACGAAAGTGCACTTACGGTTGATGTACGATGAAAAATTCAGGTCGCCTTGTGCAATTATCGCAAAGATAAGCACTCTTGCCTTTCCAGTTGCATGACAAGCTGGCATAGTTAATCCGCCTAATCTTGATAGGCAATATGAATGCTCAGAGGATTTCCATATGTATAAGGACATGTGATATGTCCCTCTTATTTGAAGGGCAATTGTCCTTCTGTAACCGAAGATGAAATGACAATGACGTAGGAAGAACATAATTACGCACGCACAACAATATAATTAAGAGCTACAACAAATTAAATGTTTAAATTTTAAGGTCAATTTTGATAATGACTTAAATTAAATGAAAAATAATACTCATTAAAATAAATAATTCAACCTGACACATCGGAAAAAATTTAAAAAAATCACTCACTCGCATCTCTCATTTACATGACAAGGATTGGACCGCGTTCGTTGCTGTACTGATAGCCATGGTGCAGTTCATCTGGGACGTCTTCGTCTTCTTGAACATGAACATGACCGTCACCTTCCCTTTGAGCTCGCCTTGACTGTTCAGCGTTATCAACCCCGAGCTCAATTCGCTCCCGAGACTCGAACTGCTCGGCAAAGCATCGGAGCTCAAGTTCACGTTCACATCGATCTTCTTGGTGGACTTGAAGTTGGCCTTGCCCTTTGGAATCATCACTTGCCCTACCTGTACGCCTCCGTGAGTGAAGTTGACTGCAGTCGCGTCGTACTTGAAGGGACCCCAGTTGGTGTTCTTGATCCGGATGGGAGCGACGAAGCTCATGTCGAACGAGGGCGAGGCCGGAGTCCCGATGCTCAGGGTCTGCACATCGAACTCGCCGACCCTGAACTTGGGGGACTTGAACTTCATGATGACCAGGACGAAGAAGAGGGCTTGGACGACCTGGAAGATGACGAAGGCAGTGATGCCGATCGTCCACTTCATCCTCTTCTTGCGCTTCGCCTCCTCGTCCATGTAGCTCAGCGACTCGTGGTCGGGCTTCGACATCGCCGATCTCTCCTCTCTTTCGAACAGATGATGGTGTTTGGCGTGGCTTCAACTGGCGTTCTCTTAAGCGAACTTGGAGATCTGGAGAAGCTGTGGGGAATGAATCGAGGAGATGGGTGTTCATATATAGGCTTCGTTGCCTACCGAAGACCACTTATTACGACCCAAGTCTCCTTCCTTGAAAATGTCATTCGAGTCCACACGCCAAAAGCCATCCAATGTTGAAATTCTGACTTTCTAGAAGAAAGGGATGTATACACACTGTCGAGAATTAGAAGCTTCGATTATTAATATTGTACACCACAGAAGGAGAAGAGCAGGTGAGGAGAGCTTGAGTTGACTTTTCGCATGCTTACGATGTTCGATCAATTTCTAAGGTCTGGTCAACGCGGGAAATGGAGCAGTTTCTTTTACATAGTCGAGGTCCACCGACGCTGTCCATGTCCGCACGACCATTTGTCATATATAATTTGAATAAGTTAAAGGGGCGAACACAGTCGTTAAACACGAAGGTTTCGGATTCTCCCATTTCGCCGTCCAAAAAGTCTCTCCTCTGTCGCAAACAAGGCCATGGTTTTTAGCTGGTGAACGGGCAACAATGAAGAACCTTCCTGCGGAACTCTTAATGTAATCAAAACCTACTGATGACATGCTAGAGGATGCCATAGGGTTTGCTTAGCTGCTTCATTTATTGTCTAAAAATTACCAAATCGGTCCTAAATCCATTATTCGGATGACAATTCAGTCCCGGGCTTTTCGATTTTGCCAATATAGTTCTAAACTTTCGAGCAAAGTTCCAATATAGTTCTTCCGACCAACTTCTGTTAAAAATTGCCGACGTAGTGTCCAGTTGTTGCCGGCCATCCTACATGACATGCTGACGTGGATGTTGTGAATCGCCATGTCTTACGTTTCGTTATTGATGGGTTTTATGGATATTGGGCTACTCATGTTGGGCTAACCTAGCCCGTTAATCATGAAAGGGCCCATGATAGAGAAACAACCACCAAGGCAGTTATTTATGGGTAAATGAAAAATGGAAAAATGTTCTATGTGAATGGGTGTGTCAAGTATTCTCCCGCTCAAAAAGAAAAAAATTCTCTCATTCAAAAGAAAAGAAGCTCTCACTCGACGATAGAAGAATCGCACTCTCTCGACGTTGCAATTTAAGCATTTAATCTGTGGAAAATAAGGTACATCCTTCTTGGTGATGTAGTTTAGACGATTGGTGATTCAAGTTCTCTCGGGCACATTTCCGCAAATGTTTTTGGTGTGACTCGATAGTTCGAGTTTTCGTCTTTTAGGAATTTGTTTCCGTCTTTTTGCATTTCTAGGAATCTGTTTTCCACAGTTATGTACATTGAAATATACAAAAATTTCACATTTTTCTCTTTCACATATATATTTTTTTATCTAGTAGAAACCATGCTCAGTGAGCATTGCTCACACGAATCCGCTGTACCAATGCCTACTTCACATGCAGTACCTCTTAGGGTTGGCTTCATTTATGATGTAGAGAATAGAGGAAGCATTGTCATTCAGCCTCACGCTCTAAAAAGTTTAATTTTATTATTATTATGTATTATTATTTGCATAGAAGTGTAATGTCAAGTGTGCCCAAAAAGTAGAAAGAACAATGAAATTCGACCAGGACAAGCAAGAAAACATGACCAAAGAAGTCGGCTCTTGTACTTTGGTGGTTGAAAGGTCCCCCTCGATAAGGACCACCTGAGGCGGACTTCCGAACAGAATGGATCATGATAGCTTTGCAGAGCGAGAATTTCGCTTGGGGTCGCGATTGCATACACCGGAGGTTGTTGATGGTTATGACAGGCTCATATCGCAAAGGGCAAGAGAGGTGCAGCGGCCGGCGTGAGCGTAGTTTGTCGACGGCGGTGGCTGGCGGCAAATGGCGCATGTGTACGCCTACCGCCGAGATGTAGGGAAGAAGAAAAGGAGAGTGGATCCATGCCATTCAATTTTCATTTCTTCCTTTTTTTCCTTCAAAATTCATTACATCGTTCCCCCTCTGTTTTCCTTTGATTTGCTAGTTTTATCATCTATATTTTTTAGAATATTCCGAGTTTGTTTTGCCAATTTTGGGATGGCACCCGAGTCAAGTACATGCGAAGGCAAACATGGCAGAAGTGGTGATTAGATATGTCAAAATAGATCATAAACTCATTTTTTAATCCATATATCAGAAATTGAGTCATAAATGAGCTAGTTATATTCATTAAATTGATTATAAATTGATATAAAGATAACATGAGTATTAAATGGGTTGTAAATAAATTTACAACTTATTTAAACTTAACTCATCTCTCTCGCCCTTAATTTTGTGCTTATTCACTTTGCACTCTCATCTCAGTTTAGGTATGACTTTTTCCAAATTGAGTAAAATATAAAAGTGTCATTTCAGTTTAGGTATGGCTTTTCCCAAATTGAGTTAAAATATGAAAGTATTTTTAGTAATATGAATCGAATTAGATATGGTTTGATCGGGTATGAGTGATTAGATTTGCATTATAATGGATAAAAACATGTTAAATAGGTCTATTTGGGTAAAGACCATTTTCGACTGAACCAAACCTGACCCAACCCACCTAATTGACAAATTTAATGGTGGTTGTTTTAATTAATGCACCGACCAAATGCACGCCCACACCTGATTCACTCAAGCCATTTATCGTCCCTACCCCGCTTTCGGTGAGAATGGTTAGTCTAAGCTCAATTTCACGACGCAACCAGTTTTAGCAATTATAGCTCTTGGAGCAGAGAAGTACCATCTCGTACGCGTTGCCTTCTAGTTCTCTAGAAACAGGAAGAAACAACGATGGCAACACATGAACAGCAACACAGCATCAGGTTCCGTTTTTCGGTTCCGTCAACAATAGCGTGAACTCAGAGATGATCAACTCCAAGCACGTCGGTTCCTTCCTCTGCCTATCATAAACTCGCAGTTCCTCTTTTGAATCCACAAAATTTGACCCGCATTACACACGTAATGAAATTTCTCGCACACATCAAATACCATCGAGCAGAGTTATTCGCCATCAAAACTCTCTTTGTTGTTTTATAATGAATGGCTTTTTTTTAATCTTTCGGATAAATTCATGAACATGACATTGGCCATCAAACAGAGCTGACTAAGATTGCCCAGATTTTCCTCCTAATAATAATTAAACATTGATCTCTCCGAACCCTTCATTAGAGATCTAACAGTTACCTAGGAGGCCATTGAGGCATCAACTGATAGTAGCCACGAGAGATGTTGGCAGCTGAGGAGGGCAAAGAGAAACGGTTGCTTTGGCTTGTTGAGTCGGTTAACGGCAGGGGAAGATTGACAGGAGAGTGAGGAGCGGCCGACAGTGAGAATCCTGATGATGCTGCAGCAGAGAGCAGTGGTAACGGGGCAGAATTGACCTGACCATGATGCATTTGTGTTGCCCAGGTAGGGAGTCCTTGGGACGAGCCTAACCCACATATCTTCTCTTTAGCTCTTTCCTGCAAGTTAGGCTCACGGGATTAGAACAGCGGACAAACATGCATCATCAAGCACTGTTCAGAAACCTCTAGGCTGATAGCTGCAAGGTTATGAATTAATTGAAGCATTATTCATGAAGCAGCACATAAAATAGGGAATAGCACGCACAAAATCACTTGTCGATTGTTTTTTCCGATCTCTTATTATCACTTATCTCTCCGGTACAACTTGACATCTTGGCATATTGGTATGAATATCTCCATGTTCTAACCAGAACCTTAGTTCGATGCATACAATCCCAGACACGTCAGTTCAAGCACATTTTTTCCCACTTCCTATTTGTTAGCAAATAAGATAATTCTGATAAGAGATTTACATCAAATTCTGTTCATTTCAGTTGTAGGTTGTCTCAACTGGAAATTTCATAAAGCTGAATCGAGATGCTGCTTGAAAGCAAAAAGGCATTGGATAGCTGCCAACTCCACCATGAGGATGTAATAGGAAAACAATAGTTACTTGCCATGTGAGGAAAGACACTAGGATAAACACCAGTCCAAGGAGGAGGATGTCCTGATGTCATTGAAAAACCTTCAAAAGATGGATTGCCCCAGGATGCAGCAGAGTTTTCAACCTGAGAAGCATTTTCAGTGAATACAGAAACCATAGGAAATCGAAAAGTAGTAATAATCTGCACCTCCTCATAGTACCTAAAGAGTATAAAGGAAAGAGAAAGGAAATCATGATAATGTTCCCTAATATTACCCTCAAACTACTTCCACGATGCATGTCGCCAGGGTCAGCAAGGAACTGGGAAGGCTCTAAGATTTCCATTGTTCCCCTGGAAGAAGCTGATATCCCAAGATTGAGATCAAGACCCTGGTCACCATCTGCATCAATTGCATCAGAATACTTCATCAACCTTGTAGAGAAACCTGACGCATTTCTTCTCATGAAAATGAAACGGTTCGCTGAAAGCTTCTCATTTGTGACAAAATATGTGATTACAGATGCTATTTCCATTGCTGGCTTTTGCAATCATCTCTCCCCTGTACGTACTAGGTTCAAAGTTGGTCACGGCCTCTCTTCCGTTACATTTGATAGCTGCCTTGTCATACGCCCTGATTCAAAGAAGCAAAAGCTATAAGTGAGGGATCGAGCATGTTAAGGCTGAGTATTCATAGAATTGAATTCTCTATTTGGTCACAGGTTGGTCGGGACACCTTGCTGCCTCTACTTCACTATCAAATAGGCCGAGGTATATATACCTGCACAAACGCATTGAAAGATACTCAGATACAATGTCTCCAAAGTTCGCTTTCCAGAATATTTAGTGCAAACTGGCTCATGTATAAACACAAAAGCTTGCCTCAGTTCACAGGGGCAGAAAATCTTTATAAAGGGGAACAGGTTTTAAAGGGAAAAAGCTTTTAGTTTCCTACTTTTTGCCAAGGAATTGGCCCATTCTAGCTTCCCACCGCCCGCACTTGTGCAGTGTCACCCCTCGATATTTCGAACTTCCCCTAGAAAAGCCAGTGCTCTGTCGACGAAGTATGTGTACAAATTCTTCCTTTGCAAGATTCTTCATCTGCCAATCTCAACCAAGAAAGAGCCTAAGCCAATCCAGAATGCAAACTAACATGGTGCAATGGTGGGAAGTTTAAATCATGTGAAACATCTTACCTGTTTCAAATCATCCTCATAATCACTCAAATTGAAATTTATGTCTGCATCGAGCCCCCTGAATTTTATTGCAGCTCGATCATAGGCCCTGAGTCCACAAAAACCCAAATATGTTATCTTCTTAGACGAATGAAACCTTCTAAAGCGACAAAGCTTAATGACATATGGCAATGTCTTACCTAGCTGCAGCATGAGCAGTGTCGAATCCACCTACAAATTGGTCAAAGATTATCAGTGCTGCCAAACGTGAACTGACATCAAGTAAACTGAACTCAAATTTCCCGAGAAAAGACTATGCATACCCAAATACACTTGCTTTCCACAGTCCCTGTCCCAAAAATAAGAGAATAAATCCGTAGTCAATAAGTTAAATTCCATGAAAAATTCAACAACTCATACATACATCCGATTTCACTGAAATCAATCGCATGACAAGCAGAAGCAAAATGAACCATGCTCAGAACGAAAAATCCAGAGGTAGGCCCAACTCCCCAAACGAATTGTCAATTTCGGCAAGTCAATCGCGCCAAATGATCATCGATTCAGGAATCAGACCGTTTCAAGACAGACCCTATTATCCTGGTAAAACAAAAAGCGGCAACCACTCGGGTAATTCAATCAAACCAAACCAAACCAAGCAGCCAAGCACATCAATCCCGGAGAAATTGGATAGAAAATCAAACACGGCCGCAAAAATTTTAATAAATAAGAGCAGATGCATCGAATTTTCGAAAAGTCAAACTGATCGTCCACTAACCATATGTGCGACTCCCATCTTCCGGTCCTCCTATAAAAAGTAACCCCTCTATACTGCGAGCTCCTCGACCTCGGACCCCTCCTGCTCTTCCTCCGCTGTTGCGGCATCGCCAGCCTCGGACCTTCCTTATCCGTACAAGTATCGACCGCGAAGACGTCGTTCCTCTTGTCAATCGCAGACGATTCGCCGCACCTCTCCATATCCGCACCCACCTCCCTCACCGGGAACAACTGCCTCGTCGCGCCGACCTCGTCGTCCGCGACGCCAGCACCTCCCTCGCCGGCCTTCAGGATGCCGAAGCTGAAAGTGAAGGTGCGAACGTCGGCGGCGGCGCCGCGTGCCGAGCACGGCTCGTCGTCGCAACCGTCGGCATTGACGATCGACGAGTTCGAGGTCCCGGACTCATCCATCTGAGCCCCCGGCGGCGCGTCGGGGAGCTCCTCGAGGATCGCGACGGAGCTCTCGTTCCGAGTCGACTCCGAGGTGGAGACCTCGTCGTTGAGGTTGAGATCCAGCATCATCGCTCTCGCTCAACCGAACGGCCGCGCGTAGCTCCACTTCACAGCCCGCACCTAACGCTCCGACCGGTCCTCGCTTCGAATTCAGCTAGCCCCTCCGCATTTCACCGCGAATCGAAGTTCGCCGGAGCTATCGGCGGAGCGACGGAGCTCGACCGAGATCGCGGTTCCGACACTCGATGCAGGGCTCCTCACCTTCAACAGAGTCACGACTCAGAGAGAGAAAGTAAGAGAGAGAGAGAGAGAGAGAGATCAATGAGGAGAGCAAACAAAAAGCAGAAAGAGACAGAAAGGCAACGTACTCCGATCTCTCAGGAAGACGCCGGAGGAAGCAGCCGGCGACGGGAAGAAGCAGCTCAGACGCCGTCACTGTCGGCCGGAGAGCGGAGAGCGAGTAGCATTTCGGATTCGTCCGGCGTCGCGATTCTCATCGGAGCAAGCTCGTCCGTCGCTTCCACTGCACACACAGAGAGGGATAGAGAGAGAGAGAGAGAGAGAGATTTTTTTTGGAAGAGAATGGGGAGAGAGGGACGAGTGACGGAACATTTTGGAGAAAGATGGGACTTATATAGGTGGGAATATATATGTATAATATATGTATTCATAATAATTACATATACCAAACACCATACACTTATTAAAAATGAAAAAATATATATATTATTACCCTTGGCCGTTGATGACCATTTTTTTAACACATCGCGCGGACACGATGGGAAAAAAATTAGGAGGCCGATCTTGTCGGGATCAATTTTCACGCCGACCGGTGAGACACGACCGATAATCAGGTCGTGTTCGTGTTCGAGTTCGTGCCCAGCCAGCCCATTAGACACGGCACGAGATCGAGACGTGTGTAAGCTGCTTTGTTCGTGATGAGCTTGAAAAAAACTACTTTTAACCCTATGGCATCAGCTATTAACGTTTTCAATCGATGGTATTTCATCAGCTGTGTACGTGATTGGGGAATTATTCGTCTTGTTGGTCTCGTGATGCTTTGTGGATGGACTATCGCAATTTGTTATGAATTTCATGAAAAACCGGGTTCATCCCAATATATCGGTTTCGTGGCACAATGGGCCCGTGCAATCGTACCGATCCATCGACCGCACGATCATATCCTGTCGACCCATTAATTTCCAAGTCGCATGCGTATCGAGTGGGTCGATGCAAATAACCAATCACATTGTGTTCGGGTCAACCCTTTCTATAATGAGATATGATTAAGGGTCCGTTTAGTTCAGCTTTGGGAATGGGCTTTCGAGGCCGAAAGCCCATTCCCAAAATGCTAAACCGTTTGATTCAGTATTTGGCTTAGCATTGGCCAAATGCTAGCATTTGAAATGCCAAAAGCCCAAAGCTGGTTTGGATCAACTTTGGGCATTAGGCATTCCATAAATGTTGAACCCAAATTTTTTGTCCTCAAACTAACATCACTTATTTTGGCTTATTCCAGTTTTGTCTCTCTTTGTTACTATTAATCTTCTTCGTGAGGCGGCTGGCAAGGAAGGCCGGTGAGGGTGGCCGGCACCGACGAGAGGCCAGCGAGGTCGCATGACCCGGGCGACGCCCACTTGAGGTTGCACGACCACCCAGGCGTCGCCGACCTGGGTCGCGCGACCACAGGTGGCCGTCGCCTGGGTCGCGCAACCCTCGCCGAGGGTCGCCTAGCCTCGGGCGATGGCTATTGGCTGCAGGGGTATGTAACTAGACCGGGTTTATCTGGAAACCAGACCGGCCCACCCCAAAAACAGGTTCGAAAACCGGTTCCATTTTTTGGGAACCGGTTATAACCGATCTGGTTTCCAGTTTCAAGTAAAAACGACCCGGATCAATTTTAAAACTGGTTTTGAGATAATGTAAAAAAAAGTAAAAACCCTAGATCACGTTATCCTACCTGGCTACCTAATCTGTCTCTCACGATTTTTCTTTTCTCTCTTCGTGACCTCCTCTGTCTCTCACGGTTTCTCTCTTCGCAAGCGCCTTCTCAGTCGTTGTAAGAACGCAACCCAGCTCATTGCCTGCCGGCGTGTTGAAGAGGGCTAGGGTTCGGTCATCTCGGCGTCCATACCATGCGTGTGTTTTTTCTGCCTTTTTGGCTCAATGATCCAATAGATCTTTTACTTTGAATCGTTTCATTACTACCTATATTATTTTGCCAAAAAAAATGAAACCCAAAAAAGGAACCAAAAAAACAGGTTCTCGGGTAGACACTGAAACCGAACTGGAAAAACAGAGTCGGTTCCAAAACATGGTAGGTTTCAAGTTCCAAAATTGTGAACTGGTTATAACAAGGTTGATTTCGGGTTCTAGGTCTAGACCTAACCCACCTGGAACCGATCACCTCTAGTTGACAGTAGATCTGACTCGCCGGGGGTCGCCTGACCTTGGGCAACGGCCGCCGACACCAGATCTAGCTCGATGGCGGCCGTAGGCCTTCGCCAGAAGGCAGGCTTCGATGAAAGGTAAAGTAGGTTTTTTTTTAATAAAAAAGATAATTCCCAAAACCCTTTTGCAAAAAAAAATTTACCAAACACTACTTGACCCAAAGTAGCTTTACAGATGATTTTTTACCAAATGCCACTTGCATTTCCCCAGTGAACTTTAACCTAAGGCTGCGTTTGGTCATCCGAATTTCTAAATAGGATAGGACTGAATAGGATAGGATAAAAAATCTTGAGATTTCTTCATATCCTGTCCACTGTTTGGTGGACTATGGATTTAAAGTCGGATAGGATAATTTTTTTTTTGGCTATTCACGGGTCAGGAGGAGTCAGTGAAGGAAAAAAAGTCGAGAAATTTTTTTTGTGAAATCGCACAAGGTGTGGGGATGAAGATAACGGCGAATGGAGCATAGGGTTTCTGGAAAAATAGGCATTAAAAATCCTATCCGGGTCTATCCCACCCCCCAGATTTTTTTATTCGGGCTATATCCAGTCTATATTCGACCTTATCCTATCCTAGACCACCACCAAACACAGGATAGGATAAAAAATATCCTATCCTGGCTTTTATACGGTTGACCAAACGCAGCCTTAAGGTATTTGCATTCTCCCGAGTAGCATTTTAAAAGCTGAACCAAACGGACCCCAAGTGATAGTCCTTGAGATTAACAGCATGTTCTGGTCCAAAGAAAAAAACAAAAAACCATAATATCGTTGTGGGGTCTATTTATTCGAGAATCCGTGGCTCACAACTTAATGTTTTTTTTTTGGTAAGATAAGTACAACTTAATGTTATTATTACGGTGATCTAAAAACTGTTATGCTAGTAAAATCCTTTTGTAATATACCCTCGCGACAACACGACCAGCGAATACGAACTGCCAAAAAAAATGACAAGTGGTGAATTTCAGTGCTGATTGTCTATTTGATTAGATAAACAATGTTATCCGAGGATGATTTTTTGTTGAGCAAGTGCTCCTTAGTGCCGCTTATACGCCCATGGTTTGCAGACTGTTTTTGTCGTGGGCACGATTTTTTTAAAAGACCTGTTGAAAGGACACGATATTAGGTGGGGAGGGAATATGAACTGTTGGTGCAACAGTTTCGATCTGTCATTAGCGACCGAACATTGTTCGTCGGATCCACTCGAAACGTTCGCAGAACCTTTTGTACTCTATACGGACCGTGCGTGGTCACTGTTCCGGGATTGAATATTTACGTGATTTAAAGGGTGTTTTTTTTTGGTCGAAAATGTAAGGATTTGTACCACGAAAAACTCAAATTACTATACTTGTGATAAATTTATCCAGAACTAAAAAATCTCAAATCAACAGATCTGTGACAAATTTACTCTTAGTTAATTTCCGTTAAATTTTATCGTCGAATTATTGACTTAAACAACACGTGTCAGTTGACGAGTATACCAATTTAGGGTTTTATCCCTTTATTTGTCACAGGTTTACTAGTTTGTGATTTTTCATGGTATTAATCCAATTTAAAAAAGGGTAAATTTATCACAAGTGTACCAATTTATGATTTCTGGTAGTCAAATATCAATTCTAGCATGAACTTTTTTCTCAGTCTTGAAAAAAGAGAAAATCTCCAATTTTTCACTATGATCCCAAATCTACCTGCGCGGTCTAAAAATCGCCTTTGATTTCTTTAAGATTATGTTGTTCCACCATCGATGAAGACGCGGGTTATGATGATGAACATTTTACTGACCATGATGCTAATAATTTTGAAGAAATTAGTGACGATTTTTCGAATTGTGGGCAGATATGGGACTAGAGTAAAAATTGAATTTTTTAAAAAAAAAGTTCATGGTAAAATTGAAATTGGACCTAAAATTAAATATTTTTATGCATATTTCCACTCTGTCACAACTGGGTGCAACAACCGGTCTGCTTGAACGGTCACCAGTTCATTAATATTTGTGGTTGGATTATTTGATTTTGTCTAAGCAATAGAAGATTTTATTTCTTTCTTTTTTTCTTCCCAATTTTACAGTATTGATGCCTTTTTGTCTCCTAGGCAAGTACGCATGAACAACAGCGTACAGTCCTCTACGGTACCGATACGTAGCACTTAGGCTCGTGATGAGTGTACGCACCCGATACATCGTGATCTCGCTCCGTTGGATTTTGCAGATCTCACGTCAAATCCTCGTTATTGAAAGGCTAAGATGAAATAGGCTCACATGCTCTCCGTACACATAAAAAAGAAAATCCCCCGTCATTTTACTTGCCATAAAATTATTTTATCTGTTATTATTAGCTTTCCCACGCAGCCGGCAATTATTGAACCGCCACATCAAAGATTTTCGGCGGAAGTTGACCAAAAGAACTATATTAAATTTCGCGCAAAGATTCAGGGCTAAATTAATTTGCAAAACTAATAAGTTTATGATTGAATTGACACATGTATAAATTTTTTTTGTCCATCCCATTCTAACTCTCAACTCGCTCTTAAACTTTTATTCTATCTCTTTGCAGAGCATGGGAATCAAAACCCACATCTGAAATTAAAAAATCCATCCCAAGCCCTCATGAGAAAGTGGGAAATCAAACTCCCCACCTCCGCCGCATCCATCCAATTAATTTAGAACTTTTTTGGTTAAAATTTTTCATTCTAATTTTTTTTTTGCTCGAATTTCCCATTCATGTTGATGTTGCATGAAAGTGGAATGCTAAACTTCACTCCCCCTTGTAAAATGTCAACGCAACATTCCAGCCAAAAAAGGGAATGTCAACGTAGCATTAAAAAGTATAGTGAACCTATAGATCTCCTCAAGGTAAAATCTGTTCAAGTGCTGCAAACCGCGCGCAAATTGCTTTGAGCGGAGGCTGCTCGAAACGGTACGACACTTTTTTATGTTCGTCTATCTAGGTCGGGATCTCCGAACCCATGATGCCATTGTCCGCCGGGTCTCGCTAAAGTAAGGAAATTTGAGGATATAGAATATACTTTGGCCTAACTTAGAACAGAGCAACCAAATAAACAGTTTACAAAACGAAAGGAGATTACCATATTTTTCCCACCTTTAAAAGTATTATAGATTGGAATATTATAGATTGGTCCAACCATTGGAATATTATAGATTGGCCCCAAAAAAGAAACCACTGGATGGGTACAACCGATTCCTAGGTCCAATCTCATTATAGTAAGGTGCGAAATCGATGCATCTAAGCGTGCCTCGAAATTTCAGGACCACCTGATTTGACTAACTTGTCGATAGGCTATTCGATTTTTTTTTGGCTAAGCTTGATTTGGGTACCGTCCACATGCTATACAAGGCCAATGGTCCTTCAATCCAGTATCTTGCAGTTGCGTAGCTTCTTGTGATGCCATGAGACCGTGCCATCGAAGCCCAAGTACCCTTTGCACAAATCATACTGTTGGACTAAATTGGGACAACCCATCCCGGTCCACATCAAACGAGCTTTCAAAGTGTACTGGGGCAGCAACTTGAATTGAAAGCGGGTCTCAAGCGACCCCTATGATCAGGAGCGAGCATATGAGAAACCAACCGGTCCAATTCCCGATTTCAAATCTGGAGAATGGATCAGGATCGTGCAGGTTCCGAGTTGCACCCTTAATTGTAAAAAATAAAATAGGAAAAAAGTTACAAAAAATCTCCGACTTCGCTCACTTAACACATTTACCCTGAACTTTTCTTTTCCTCAAACTCTGTCTACTATAACACATTTACCCTAAACTTTTTCTTGTGATGAATTTTAACCCAATAAGCAATGCGGTTTCTAAACTTATAATTTATTGGATGTAGTCCCTAGAATTTTAGTTATATGAAAATGTTAAATGTATTCCCTGAACTTGAATTAATGAAATGACTACAATGTTCATAGTTCATGGACTAAATTGAACATGCACAGAAAGTTTAGGGATGACAATAAACAAATTAAAAGTCGTGGAATCACACTGCACACTAGGTTGAATTTTAAAGAGATTACATCGAATAAATTAAAAGTTTAGGGATCGTATTATTTATTAGGTCAAAATTTAAAAATTGTTTGTATCATTTTCCTTTAAATAAAGCTTGTCTAAATAATTATTTTTTTGGAAAAATGACACAAACAGTCCTTGAACTTTGACTCAATGTGCAATTTGATCCTTAGACTTTTAATTTGTTCAATGTAGTCCCCGAACTTTATAAAAATATTCAATATAGTCCTTCCATTAATTCAAGTTCAGGAACTATATTGTATATTTTCATATAGTTCTGGGATTAAATTAAATATTTACTAAAAATTCAGGGACCAAGTTGAACAAATTGAAAGTTTAGGGATCACATTAAATATCGGGTTAAAGTTCAGGGATTACATTAAACAAATTAAAAGTTCAGGGACTAAATTATATATTGAGCTAAAATTCAAGAACTGTTTGTGTTATTATCTCTATTTTTCTTTTATGGGTCCGTGTCTAAATAATTAAAGAAGGACGGAGGGATTGAACGTCTTTGCGGGCGAAGGTACCGTCCTCCTCTCACTTCAATCAAATTAGTCACTATTGACCAACAGTCCATCGTCAATCAGGCCTCCATTCCATCCCATAAAAGGCCCAACACGAACAAAACGTGGCCGCGGGGTGGGGCCCGGGCCGACAGATTTTTGACCCCGGCTTTCTTGTCCCGAACGATTTTTCATTTTTTTTTACCTTCTTTCTGACTTTATTACAACTATTTATTTTTTGTTTTCAGTTTTTATACTTATTTATTGAACTCGTGAAAGCGAAGAGGACCATATGCTGTCCCTTGGTTGCGCAAAAAGCCACGGAATGAATTTTTGGGAAACCGGGACTATGGTACGTGGAATTGGAAATAGAATAAAGAGCCTTCTCGTTTGTATCCTGCTTGCCGACCTTCATCGGGAAACGAGACTCGTGATTCAGGAACTTCGATTTAACGTGCAATGCGATTATTAAATTATCGATAAATATTCAATCCGATCTGTTGAACCATATGAAAATGTTTGAACGCCGTCTTCCTATTGGGTCGAGTTAATGGAAGCTGTTAATGTGACTTCCAACCCAGAGCGGTGGACGGAAAAAATGGATAATGACGCAAACAGTCCTTGAAAAACAGTCCTTGAATTAAAACTCAATGTGCAACGTGATCCATGAACTTTATATCAAAAGCCCAGGGAAATAAATTTAAAGTTCGGGGACCACATTGCATATTTGGCTAAAGTTCAAGGACTACATTGAACAAATTAAAAGTTTAGGTACCACAATGTCATTTTCCAAAAAAAAAGTTACACATTTGGTTATCCACATAAGCTATTGGTAATGAATCAAGATATAATAATCCACGTCGTCAAATGACAATAGACAATTTGTTTTTTCTATTGTCTAAAATGGACATGTTGACTCATTATTTTTTTTAAATCAAACTGAGCATATAATAATCCGCGTCACTAAAATAACATCCGATTTGTCGTTTTAGCAAATAGAAGAACCACATTGAACATTCACTAACAGTTCCGGGGACCACATTGAACAAATTAAAAGTTCGTGGACGACATTACATATCGGGTCAAAATTCATTAACCATCCGTGTTATTTTCCCTTATCGAAATTATTTTATGCGTTGCGTTGGATTAAAAAGAAAATTATTAAAGTGCGTGCATGCGGCGCATCGAGACCCTGACAATTGAATACTTACATCGAACAATTTATTAGGAGAATCAAGAAATTAACGATAATATATATGGTTGAGTTAGTCTAAAATTATTCAAATATTAGAATAATTATCGGGATTTTAAATGTTATAAGACAAGAGAGACTGAGAATTCGAATTCCATGTGTCAAATAGCAGGCTTACAAAGTTTGGGATTTTTTTTAGACAACAAAAGAGCTCAAAATACAATTGAGATTGGAACTAAATCGAGAGATATTTTTAGGAAGATCGGCCCAATAAAAATATGCGAAAAGCAAAAGCATGCGTATTTCCAAATGGATCCATCTGATTTTGGTACGTTCAAAATTGTAACCAAAGGCAAAAGTTGCCAGCTCAAGAATTTTGTGTTGCTCTCTAGCCATTCAACATGATGTCTAAAAAAGGTAAAAGTTGAATACTCGGATAAAGGCACGAGTGCATATGGTCCCAAGCACCGTGCCTCCCATGCTTTTCACCGTCGGTTCGAAAAGTAAAAAAAAAAAAAAAGAGTCATAACTGTCTAGATTGAAATCGTTCAAACGGTCAAGATTCGTTGCATTTCGATCCGACAATGATGAGAGATTATAAGGGCACGGTGCCTCTCTGAGGGTATGGAATCGCTCCGAAGAAAGCGGCCCCGAGAAGACTAGGAGATTCCTCGTAAAAAAAAAAAAACACAGCAATGGAATTCTTGGACAAGATCGTAGCTTAACGATGCCCTTTCCATTTTTTATGTAGGCCCGTGTTGCTTTCCGTGACATATAAGAAGGAAAGACCTTAAGGGACACCGGCAACATTTGGAAAATATTCTCGGACAATCGAATCCGGGTCGAAAAACATTCACATGCTACTAAGTCAAAACAGTTGTTAAAAATAGAAGTCATCGGTGCTGTCCTCGTGCAAAGGCAAATAGTGGCATCTGTGTGCACATCCGCTTTGTTTCGCCGAGAAATATCGACAAAGTACTTTTCAAAAAATGTGGGTCGACATGGAAATCGACACGGGATGTGAAGGGTGTCTTTGTTGATTCTCGAAGGCGAAACGCAAACTGTTTACAAAGAAAATATAATAATGCCCTGCATGGGTGCCGGAATATAGCAACACGTATTTACAAACGGTTACCAAATGACCCACTATCGACGATTATGGCCTCATCACTCGCCTCACACTGACAATTTCTTCTGCGGCTTTTAACTCGTCTTCCTAACCGTTATAAGAGCCCGTGTTTCTCAGCTATAGTCATTTGTGGCCTTTGAGAATTGCGGCTCCATGAACTGAATGAATGGCTCGTTATGATTGTAGTCGAAATTGTTGGCTTCGTGACTTGAACAATTATCTTGTTCTTGATCCATCCATTTTTACTTCAGCTTCGATTCCTTTGTCGACTGGATATAGTTTCATTTGGGGAAAAGTGCCAAAAAAGTCCTAAACCTTTTACATTAGTGCCAATTTAGTCCTAAACCTTTTTTTGGTGCCAATTCAGTCCTAAACCTTTTGCATTGGTGCCAATTTAGTCCTAAACCTTTTTTTTGTGCCAATTTAGTCCTAAACCTTTTAAATTGGTGCCAATTCAGTCCTAAATCTTTTGTTTTTGTGCCAATTTAGTCCTTCCGGTCAATTTTGACCGGAATTTGCTGACGTGGACGCCTGCCGGCCGGCGGCCAGTCACCGGCGCTGACCTCGCCGGATCCGGCGAGGCTCGAACCCTCGCCTGAGGCCGCGGCGAGGGCGAGCCTCGCCATGGTCGGGCGAGGCTCGCCCTCGTCGGTGGCCGACGAGGGCGAGGCTGCCCTCACCAGTGGCCAGTGAGCTCGACCTCGCCGGCCACTGGCCTCTGGCCGGTCGCTGAACCGGCGACCGGCCAGAGGAAGAGAAAGAAAAAAAAAATAAAGAAAAAAAGTGGAAAAAAAAGAAAAAAAGGAAAAAAAAACAGAAAAATTCAAAATTTATTAAAATATTATTTAAGTTGTCCACGTCAGCGCCGGTGACCGGCCGCCGGCCAGCAGGCGTCCACGTCAGCAAATTCCGGTCAAAATTGACCGGAAGGACTAAATTGGCACAAAAACAAAAGGTTTAGGACTGAATTGGCACCAATTTAAAAGGTTTAGGACTAAATTGGCACCAAAAAAAGGTTTAGGACTAAATTGGCACCAATGCAAAAGGTTTAGGACTGAATTGGCACCAAAAAAAGGTTTAGGACTAAATTGGCACTAATGCAAAAGGTTTAGGACTTTTTTGGCACTTTTCCCATTTCATTTGCCTATACTCGTGACTCAACACTCGGTGATTTTCTCTTCTATCACCTATCGGCAATTTCTCATCGCTTTTCTTGATTACCTACAATTACCTTGTTCGGTCTTTTTCCAACTCAAGCCACAGTAAGAGATTTGGGCAATTTTAGTGGCGACAATCTTAATATAAAAAGATAATTTTACACAAACGGCTTTATGTGCTAGTGATTCGAGCGAACTTCTAGTTATAATTTTCAAATCGATGATGGAAAAGACGGCTTGTGTGAGATTTTTCTTGCACATTCCAAATTTCTAGCTATACCTAACATGGACGAATGGGTCTCGACCATGAATTGCATGGGTCCAATTGCGAAGATACTATCTATAATGGGACTTACAACGTACGATTGTGATTAGGACTTATCAAATTCATATGGATGGGGTCTATACATGCCTTTCTCTCTCCAACGAGATTGCCATTTGTTGACAATTTGCCTTCCTCGAAAGGTAAAATCCCTCTCGAATTTCAGTGTCTCCTCGACCCCAAAAGCACTTTCCAATTATGGCAAGTACAACTCATCATCCCCCACGACACAACATCTCAACCGATGCACTAATCAGCTATGATGACGAGATTCCTAAAGAAAAAACATTCGCGTCCCACGAACGAAAACTTGAGAGGTCTAAACATCGGATTTTTGTCGATTGAGAAAAAGAGCGGGCACAGTTTCAAATTAGGCATGGAGGAAATATTCGACCAGGCACCGTCAAATCCGACCAAGACCCATCCCCCGTTTTCGGGACACCGAAGCGACGGTGAATGATTGCCTACGCCGATGTGATCACGATGCCGCCGTCTCTTTCATCGCCGTCGCGATCGATGACCTGTTCACTCGCCAGAAACTTACCAAAAAAAAGTCATAAACCTATTGCAATCGTGCCAATTCAGTCCCGAACCTTTTATTAGCCAATTGAGTCTCGATCCTTTTTTGCATCCGTGTCAATTCCAGCTGGAAATCGCCGACACAAACCCCGGCCGTCCTGCGATGTTCGCGTCTCTTTCATCGCTATCGCGGTCAAGGACCCGGTCCCTCCCCGTGCCGGCGAAACATGTAACGACATAGAAAGACTTGGAGAGACTCATCATACGCACGGAGGAGGATTTCCATCTGTCAAATGCGACGACGGAGATGAAAAGAGAGAGCGGGTCGGGACAAGGAAGTTGGAAAGCAGGGTACGAAGCACACGATGGAGAGAGAGAGAGAGAGGGTGGGGGTGCGCTTTTGCCCTTTCTCGGGGCGTGAGGATTGTCGGCAGACGGAAGGGTTTCTGTACGAGGTTTGGGGGATGGAGGAAGGTGGGGGGGAAGGGAGACGTGGACACTCCGACCTCTCGATTCGTCGAAACAAAAGTGGTTTCACGTCGATGCTCCCTTTTGCATCGTTTGCTGTCTCTTTTCGGTCCCTCCGCAATCGTATCTCTCTCTCTCTCCCTATCTCTTCGTGCGTCTCTTTCGTTTTGTGCATGACGCCTTTCTTTTCTTCGTCCCCTTTTTGCTCGCGACCCATGAACTCGACCCCGGAATCCTTTTAAATGGACGGAGATATTTTCGTAAATCTTCTCACGGGCGAGGAGAAACCATCATAAAATCGTGATTTTGCTCGCGTCGATTGAAACGATCACTGTTTTCTCACCGACGGTTTTTTCGAATTTATGAGACGAAGTGCGCGCGGCTCGAGCGGCGTTGACGAAGTGGAGAGGAGGCGAGAGATGGGCGGTGGGTTTCGACCCCGCGATCCGAACGAGTGGCCAAATGGCACGGCGTTTCCCTGAGGAAATAGGTCGAAATTAGATCCCACCAGAGAGGGGGCCGAATCTGCCTCGGCGAGCCTTGTTTTTTTTTTGCGCGCTTCGATTGGTCCACAAGCAGCGGAGCAATAAATTACACGTTTGACGATCAGATAACGTGTCGATTAAGGCGCACACTGCTCACGTTTTCCTTTCGTTCGGAAAGCGATTCGTCCGGACACCAAAAACGCGCTAATTGCGAAAAAAAGGAAAAAAAAAAAAAAAAAAAAAAAGGAAAGCGTGCATCTGCCCCGTCTAAATCAATTTGGCTTTTAGTGGCAGCGGGAGATTAGTCTCTGTAGTGCATTAATCTGGCGAACTCTATGAATTATTGTTGTCGATTGAACTTTCTTTTTTCCCTTTCCACTTGATTATTTTCCCTCGCTTTTTTTTTTTTTGTCGAATTCGCGAGCATCATTCCGCCAACACAACATCACAAACAGTGTCACGGCAATCAATCATTGATGTCAAGTTGCCAACGAAAAGAGATAAAGCCAGCCAGCCAGCCATCCGAACAATCAATCGTCGGACTTTCCAACGTTAGGAAGGCCGAACCCGAACTAGATGGAGCGGACGCTTTTCACCGCTCGCTTTCGCCACGAGGCAACCTTAGTTTCGCCGTTCACGGTTGTGGGCCGAGGCAATCCTCTCGAGGGGGGAGGGATTCACGGGACCCGGATCGTGCTGCGTGGCTCGATCATGCCGCGGACGTGCGTAGGCCGGAACGTCGGGGTTCGGCATGACGCCACGCGACCGAAACACGATGCGGAGATTACGCTACATGCCGCAATACGACGCCACTCGGATCGGACGACCGGGAGGGCGAAAAGGTTCCTCTTTCCCCGTCTCGGTCTCGGTCGGCAGCCTCCCGAAGATACTCGGGGGGGGCGGCGCCGGGGCCGCCGCGAGGCGCGAAGCTCTCGTCGTTGGTAATTCCACATCCTGGCAAGAGGTCAATCGCAGAATCAAGAAATCCTCCTGTGAAGTGCTCGAATGGACAAAAAATTGGGCTGTTTTCTTGTGACGGCCCATGGTGGAATGCAGGAATTACGAGTCGATCTTTCTCATCGTAGGCCACGTGTTAAAGCAATGCACTAGGCGTCTTCATGTCCAAAGGCCTCCAATAGTCTCGATCTTCCAACCCGAAGCGACCCGTGGGCTCGCTCGGTGAGTAGGCTGAGCTCCGTCTCGGGAATTTTTCCGTCGCTAATGTACTTCTCTTACCAAAATCCTTGCAAGAACATTACCCTAAAAAAAAGAAGAACTAAAAACCTAAACCGACTTGTACGGCGCTGATGTAGATAATTTTTCAAAATTTTTGTTAATATTCTCCTCTTTTTCCTTCTTATTTTCATCTCTTTTCGCCGGTGGCCGGTCTTAGACAATGGCCGAAGAGGGCTAGGCGAGGGCCGCCTTCGCCGGCCTCAAGGTGAGGATGGCTATCGCCGGTGGCCGTCGAAGGCTGCCCTCCCCTATCGTCGTCGGCGACAGTGGCCCTCGCCAAGATTGGGCGAGGGAGACCCTCGCCTGGCTCTGTCCAAGCCCATCATCATTTTACGTCCCCAAGCGCTAACAATGTCTTGGGGATTTCTCGACTCTGGCGAAAGAGCTCCAAGATTCATTCTTGCCATGGCGGGCCAAAAATTTCATAGCTTCCTTGAACCGTGCAACCTACATGACACGGAGAATACGTATTCCTTGTAATCATTACTGCCTTCCTCCCGTCTCGCTACAGTCCCAATCTTGCTCTGCAAGCAAATCGGCAAACTTTGATCCTCTCTCTCTCCTCGCGGAGGATTCAAACGCCTGCAGAACACAGCACGGCACGGCACGGCACGGCCCACCACCAGCGGCACCACTTTCACTCTCGGCTCCAAGACCCCACAAGGAACCCGCGGCAGATTCTCCAGCAAAATCCCCACCTGCATCTCCGCTATCCGCTCCGGAGAAATGGATTTCGATGTCCCCGAGCGCCGGCGGGTGCGGCCCCGGAGGCCTCCTCCGAGGAGAGGCTGGGTCAGGATCGCCGCCTTCAGGAAGCTGCTCGGCCTGGCCTCCCTCGCCGTCTCCGTGATCGCCTGCCGCGCCGGAGAGGAGCGGCGCCGGAGGGGCCCCCCCGGCGACGGCGACGGCGACGGCGGCCCCGCCGGAGCTCTCCGCCGCGGGCGTCGCGTCCACCCCGTCCCCGGCTCCTGGCGGCCGGCGCCGGCGTGAGAAGGGGGGAAGCACCGGGCGATGTTTTGTCAATGTCAGCAACAGTTTTTTCTGGTCATTTTTCGCACTTGTTTTTTTTGGGGGGTGGTGGGGGCTGTAAATTGTAATAAAGATTAGTTTTGGGCGTGGCGAGGAGCATGAGTAATTTTAGCACGGAGTGGATTTTTTTTTTCTTTTTTTGTTAAACCCTTTATTTAATTTCATTTTGTGTAAAAACGGAGATGATGCGATCAATGCTTTTCAATGACTAGATTACTATCCATTCATGCCCCCGTTGAATAATGTCGTCCGACATAGATTCATGGGACCGTCTGAAACGGGCGAAATGTTTTGTTGCTGGCCCAACGACATAGGCCAGCGCTTTCTCGTTGCACTTCTACAAGGGTCAGCAGAGCACCGTCCTTCGAACTTCGACGATCGTACAGCATGTCCGGTGAAACAAGGCACCGCGGTGAAGCGTGCTGGGTTCCATCTCGATGTAGTTCTTTCTATAATTATATTATTTATAATGTGATTCCACATTTAGTTTATTATTACCCACATTAATTAATTTCGTCGACGTTTATTGAGCGCATTCAAATACGTGATAACTATGATCGTCAAAATAAGAGTATGAATTGAAATATAAATAGGTCATCTAAGCTAAATCACTCTTATAATTTTAAGGTCGATCTCTCATTCATTGATCCGAGTATCGAAAAACGCATAATCGACGTTTAGAGGGCAATTGTCTATAAGCATCCATCGACGACCGTCAAAACTCCGCATATTAGGTTCTCGATTTCATCAATGGTTGGAGGTTAGTACATATTTTTTCACGTTTCCGCATTCGATTTTGATTATGCATGGTTATAGTTTATACATGAATAATCGGAATCTTCAGTCTTCCGCTATAGTTAAATTTCTAACGGTTGGTATTGAAGCTTGTTTATATCTCTGCCTTGATGATTTTTCGTGGTATTTTAAATGAATTAAAAATCGGGGCAATTTATGGGCAAAAGAGAAATTGGCGATTTTGATCAAATTTGGGCAACCCACCACCCGGCTTTGGACTAGCACAGTTGCACCGCCATGGGCAACAAAAGTCCTAAGTTAATTTGGCATTATCTTAATTGCCAAACGTGAATTAGGCGACGGAAGTCGTGGTGGTTAAGGTTTGCGTTTTGGTGGAATTATACTTAATTTGGGCCAATTTCTCGACCGTTTTCACCAATTCTTGGACCTATGTGTTCGCGCCAGTGTGGTATCGAAAACCCACCATTTATTTTGGTCCATGGTGGGCTGCCGGAGGAGAATCGGTGGAGGAAGGCATGGCGTAGTCGGGGTCGCGCGGCTGCTCGCGTAAAAAAAAAAAAAAAACCCTTCAGGCGTATGCGCGGGGAAAGGCGCGTGGGAGCCACGCGCCCTGCACGGCCCAGGCGCATGACTGGCACACGCCCGCGCGATGGAAGGGTGCGCGTGGCGCTCTCCGTGGGACCCACTTGGATTTATGCTTCTGCCCTCTCTCCTCTTTGAATTAACGATTCTGCCCTTGACTGATTTATTTAATATTTTGCCCCTGGCCACTAGATTTTACTGTTCTGCCATTGGCTATATTAATTTACGGTTGTGCCATTACAAACAATTTTGTGATATATTATGCATGTAATCAAATGCCTAGTGATCCATATAGTTTTAATTAATTAGAGAGTAGCCACGGCATATTTAATTAATTGAAATTATATATTAAGAGCCTCCGGATCACATTTAGAAAATGACATTGATTGTAATTAATCGTACGAATGTAATGAATTTTATCCCATAGGAATTTTCATTATATTAATATGATTAACTATGATGAAATATCATATTATTTTTCTTAATTTACCCACAGGGATTAAGAAAAGGAATATAATATGATAATTTCTTCATAAACTAATTATGAATCTATTTAAATTAAAAACTTAGCCCACAAGCAGTTTTTATATTATGTGCTTCATATTTGTGACATGTTTTACATTGGTAAAGCACGATATATGTTTGATGTGCCTCGAATTTTGTGACGTAAGCATGTATGTTTGATATACAGTTTTATAACCTGTGAATTTCTTTGAATTTAAGAATGATGTTCCCATGCTGAATGATGAAAACTATATAGTTTGGAAGGAGTAAATCCCTCTTTAATTGGGGTGCATGGATATTGACTATGCTATAAGGAAAGACAAATCACTTGCTCCTTCTGACACGAGCACTGCAGCTGAGATAGCCCTTTATGAACAATGGGAGCGGTCCAAACACCTAAGTCTGATGTTCATAAAGACTAAAATATCTCCTAGTATTCATGGTTCGATCGCTCAGCATAACAATGCTAAGGCCTTTTTGGAAGCCATTGGTGCGCAGTTTGAGACATTAGAAAAGACGCATGCCATACCCTAGTTATGAAGTTTTCATCTCTAAAGCTCATTAATGAACTCATGGCCATGTGTGTTCAAGAGGAAGAAAGGTTGCTTATGGAATCGGGAGAGAGTGCTCATTTGGCAACACAAGGAAAGCATAACGGGCGAGGCCAGAAGAAGGGAAATGGTAAAATATCTCCCCAAGCTGACATTAAGAAGGAATCTAAATGTTTCTTCTGTAAAAAGAAGGGCATATGAGGAAGAATTGTGTCAGATTTAAGGCTTGGCTCGAGAAAAAATATAATCCAACCTCTTGTGTTTGTTATGAATCTAATATAGCCGATGTGAGTCACAATACTTGGAGGATTGATTCTGGATCTACAATCCATATTTTGAATTCTATACAGGATTTTCAAAACCACTGGAAACCAGTAGGAAGTGAGCAATGCATCTATTCTAGAAGCAAGATATGTTTGCATGTGGAAGCTATTGAGACATGCAGATTGGTTCTTAATAGTGACTTTGTTTTGAATTTGGAAAAGACCTTTTATATTCCAAGTTTCTCTAAAAATTTGATTTCAGTTTCAAGACCTGTACCATTGGGTTACTGCTTTAACTTTTCAGATTCAAATTTCAGTTTATTATTTAAATCTGAAATTGTTAGGAGTGGTATTTTAACTAATGGTCTTTTCTGAATAAATTTACAAGACAATGCATTCTATAATGCGATGCATGTTCATGATAACGCTAGTATAAAATAATGTGTTGTGAATGAAGATTCCTCTATGTTGTGACTCCAGAGATTGGGACATATCTCCATAGATAGAATTAAACGATTAGTAAATGATGGAGTACTTGGTATTTTGGATTTTGCTGATTATAACACTTGTGTGGACTTTTATAAAGGGAAAGCAGACCAACAAGATAAAGAGAGGTGCCAAGAGAAGTACCGAAATATTAGAAATCATACATACATATATTTATAGTCCAGATATGGACTCGTGTGGTCAGAAGTATTTTATCTCCTTCATGTATGATTACTCACGTTTCCTGTATCTCTACTCACTTCATAATAAGAATGAAGGGTTAGATGCCTTTAAGGTATTTAAAACTGAAGTAGAGAAACAATGCAATAAGTAAATTATGATTGCGAGATCAGATAGAGGAGGTGAATACTATGATAGATATATTGAAGATGGACAAGCATCCGGTCCATTTGCAAATTTTCTTAAAGAACATGGGATAGTTGCCCAATACACCATGCTTGGTTCTCCAAATCAAAATGGTGTAGGATAAAGAAGAAAACCGAACTTTATTGGACATGTTACGGAGTATGCTTAGCAACTCCAAACTTCCTAAGTCCTTGTGGACTGAAGCTCTTAAAACAGCAGTGTATATATTAAATCGAGTTCCGACCAAGGTTGTCTCAAAGACGCCTTTTAAGTTGTTCAAGGATTGGAAACCGAGTTTGTGATATGTAAGCATTTGGAGATGCTCGTATGAAGTAAGAGTTTACAATCCACAGGAAAAGAAGTTAGACCCAAGGACTATAAGTGGATATTTCATTGGATATGCCGAAAAGTCAAAGGGATACAAGTTTTATTGTCCATCTCATACCACTAGGGTTGTGGAATCGAGGAACGCTAAGTTTCTTAAAAATGACTTGATTAGTAGGAGCGATCAATTGTGGGACTTTGTTCCGAATAAAGATCATTTAGATACTCAACCTTCTACATCAAGTGTTAGATTGGTTGTCGTTCATAACGCCTCTCTAGTTCAATCAGCTGTTGAGGAACCAATCATTGAAGTTCCACACTATGCTGATATTAATCCAGGAGATCAAATTGTTCAGCAATTACCATAAGCTATTGAACAACCAGTTGAACAACATGCTTCTATGGAGGGTGTTGATGCAACATTTAGACGATTGGCTATAATAAAGAAATCAACAATTCTTAGTGATTACATTGTGTATCTACAAGAATCTGACTATAATGTTAGAGCTGACAATGATCTTGAAACGTTTTCACAAGCCATGAGTTGTGATAAATCCAATTTGTGGTACAATGCCACAAAGGATGATATGAGTTCTATCGCATCTAACGAAGTTTGGGATTTGGTTGAGTTGCCTAACGGTGTGAAGGCCATTGGTTGTAAATGGGTCTTCAAAACTAAGAAGGACTCATTATGCAACATTAAGAGATATAAAGCTAAGACTTGTTGCCAAATGATTCACTCAAAGGGAGGGAATCGATTACACGAAGACATTTTCTCCTGTATCTAAGAAAGATTCTTTTCGTATTGTTTTGGCATTGGCTGCCCATTTTGGTATAGAATTGCATCAAATGGATGTGAAAAAGGCGTTCCTCAATGGAGAAATGGATGAGGAGGTTTATATGAAACAACTAGAAGGATTCTCCTCTAGTAATTGTGAGCATTTGGTGTGTAAGTTTCAAAAATCTATATATGGCTTGAAACAAGCATCCCGCCAATGATACTTAAGGTTCTGTGATATTATCTCTTCATTCGATTTTGTTGAGAATATTATGGATCAATGTATTCACTAGAAGCTCAATGGGAGCAAAATTTGTTTTTTTATACTATATTACTTGCAACCAATGATAAGGGGTTGCTACATGAAGTGAAATAATTTCTCTATAATAGCTTTGACATGAAAGATATAGGTGAGGCATCTTTTATCATTGGCATTGAGATCCACATGGATAGGCCTGGAGGCATTTTAGGATTGTTTCGAGAAACCTATATTAATAAAGTCTTAGAGAGATTTCAGATAAAAAAAAATTTGTTCACCAAGTATAACACCTATTGTGAAGGGTGACAAATTCAATTTGAATCAATGCCCAAAGAACGATTTTGAAAGGGAACAGATGAATAACATCCCATATGCTTCTACTATCGGAAGCTTGATATATACTCAGGTTTGCACTCGACCTAACATTGCTTTTGCTATGAAAATGTTGGGAAGATATCAGAGTAGTTCAGGAATGGATCACTGGAGAGCTGCAAAGAGAGTGACGAGGTACCTTCAAGGTACCAAAGGTCACGTGCTTATGTATAAACGGACTTGATTGGTACTCCCACTATGGAGGTTGAGTTCGTTTCTTATATTGAGGCTACCTCACATGGTGTGTGGTTAAAGAGTTTCATTTTTCAGCTTAGAGCTGTGGATTCCATTGCTAAGTCATCAAGAATATCTTGTGACAATTCAGCTGCGGTTTTTATGACTAAAAATGCCAAAAGTGGCAGTCGAAGTAAGCACAACGGCATTAAGTATTTAGCCATAAGGGAATGTGCTAAAGAGAATAAAGTGGTCATAGAACACGTTAGCACTGAATTGATGATTATTGATCCTTTAACTAAAGGCATGCCACTAATGAGTTATAAGGATCACGTGGTTTGGATGGGAATTGGTCCTATCATGTAAATTTTCGTCATATGGACGAATTAGTGAAACTTTTACTCAATTGTGATGTTATTCTCAATTATGGTGTACACATTCGGTTATTCGGAGAATAAAAATCGTTTTTGACCTAGAATGAATATAAGGTTTATTCATTAAGTTATGTTATCCCATATGGGCTGATAGGACGTATTGTGATACATGGAAGATAATACTCATTCTAAGAGGACTTATCGCCATGATTCATGTGTTTTATTTTTAGCATGAAATTTTTGTGTTTGGTTCAATATTTCGTTTGATGAAATGTTGGGATTAGGTGGGAGAATGTTATAATTATATTATCTATAATGTGATCCTACATTTAGTTTATTACTGCCCACATTAATTAATTTCGTCGACGTTTATTGAGCGCATTCAAATACGTAATAATTATGATCGCCCGATATTAAAATAACTATCTTGATGGGAGAAGTTATCTATAAAGATATGGATTATGATATAAATAGGTCATCTAAGCCAAATCATTTCATAATTTTAAGATCGATATCTCATTCATTGACCTGAGATATCGAAAAACATACCATCGACGTTGAGAGGGCAGTTGTCTAGAAGCACCTATCGACAATCGTCAAAGCTCCGCGTATCAAGTTTTTGTTTTCATCAATGGCTGGAGGTTAGTACAGATTTTTCCCCATTTCCGTACTCGATTATGATTATGCATGGTTTTAGTTTATACATAAATAATCGGAATCTTCAGTCTTCCGCTATAGTTAAATTTCTAACAGTTCTTTCATTAAATTAAGTTCGGCGACATCATCGAACACTTTTATATAGTCCGTTGACTAAATTGAACACGTATCAAAAGTTCGGGGACCACATTGCATACCGAGTCAAAGTTCATTAACCATTTGTGTCATTTTCCCGAAAAGAAATTCTAAAGATCAACTTAGTCGGCGATAAATCGCCGGAGAAATGTACGGTGGAGATTATCCTTCGATCTCATTCAAGTGGCGATTTCAACATTAGCGTTTTTTTCCTAATATCTTGACATAGGCAAAACATTTGGGAGATTCCTTTTTTCACAGCGGGGGAGACGAGGACGTCTCCGTTCATTGAACCGTCTGATCCGGGGGAGCTGCTTTTCTGGAAGAATTGGCCACGAAACGAGCATTTCATTTTTTTTTTTTTAATTTTTTCCATTTCTTTATGGAGGGAGCTCGTGCCACCTCAACTGTGCCGAAACTTAGTCCCCACGTATCTCTAAGTAAACTGGCAACTTGCTGCTGTCCAAAGAGGTCCAAACGCACACACAACGCGGCTACTTCACTCTCATTTCCACGCCCAAAGAATATAACCCATAAAAGCGAAACTCCCACACCACCACCAGCCGCATTGCGTTCTCTCTCTTTCTCTCTCTCCGCTTCAAAGATGGAATTCGGCGCACCCGATCGCCGGCGGGCGCGGACCCAGAGGCTTCCTCCGAGGAGAGGCCAGATCAAGATCGCCATCTTCAAGAAGCTGCTCCGCCTGGCTTCTCTCGCCGTCTCCAGGGTCGCCGGCCGCGCCGGGGAACGGCGCGGGGGAGGCGATCCCGGCGACGGCCCCGTCGAGGCTCGCGGCCGCGGCCGCGCACGCGGCGGGCGTCGCGTCCACCACGTCCCCGACTCCGGCGGGGCCATGCCGACGTGAGGTGGAGGAACTCTTCACGGACGACGTTTTGTAGATGTAGATGTCTGTAACTTTCTTTTTTTGTCCTTTTCTCTTTCGTTGCTGTAGCGGTCGTAGTAAAAAACAGGCTTTGGGTGTGCCGATGAGGTTATGTTAGGAGATGGGATGCGGACCCAGAGAGGCTTCCTCCGAGGAGATGCCGGATCGAGATCGCCGTCTTCAATTAACCGCTCGACCCACCCGGCCTCTCTCGCCGTCTCCAGGGTCGCCGGCGACGGCCCCGTCGAAGCTCGCCGCCGTGGCATCGTGCCCCCCGGCGGCCGTCCCGTCCACCGGGTACCCGGCTCCGGCCGGCCGATGCCGGTTGTACGGAGGAGGAAGCGTCGGACGCCGTTCTGTAAACGTCAGTAACTTTTTTCTTGTCTTTTTCTGTCGTTTATCGTTATGGGCCGCTGTAAAAAAACAAGTTTTGGCCTTTAGGCACGTGGAGAGAACGTGTAACACTAATTTTAGATATTACACCTTTTTTTTTTTCCCTTCGTTTATTTATTTTTTCTCTTTTTGGGATTTGGTAATTTTATGTGTGTGTGATCAGGTGAGGTTAACGATGCTGTTCCATGACTAATTACGTCTCTCATTTCCATGCCCACCGATTCTTAAATGTCGAATTATTCTTTTGCTTGAGGATATTTTTCATGGGACCATCCGAAATTGAGAAATGTTTTTGTCCGAGATATTTCCAATAATAGAGGTCAACGGACGGTCTCTTGTTGTGCGATTCTAGAAGCCAACATTCGGAAGAGTCGTCGCCAAAAGTTTGCATACGTAAGTACGGTCTTTTAATAATGGGATTAGGCAAGTAAATTTCATTAGCGGGGAACAAGAGATCGCGTGATTATTAGCTGAAACAATTACCCGCGAAAACTTTAGATACGGTTCTACCCGCGGGTCTTCTGTTGCGATTTCTGTGAAATCAATACATAATTTTTGGGAAAAGTACCAAAGAATTCCTAAAAAAAACATTTCAATTTGACTAATTTAGTCATAAACCTTTTATATTTATACCAATTGAGTTCATTTGGTTAATTTTGACAGAAAATTGCGTATGTAGATGTTGATCGTCATACGTGACACGTCGGCTTCGACGTGGACAAAATTTATAATTTTTCAATTTTTCTTTAAGTCCTAGATCTTTCAATTAGAGCAATTTAGTCTTAAACTCATATGCATTTTTTACGGACACAGATTTGGCAAGGGTTGCTGCTAACCCTCCCCGAACACAATCAAGAAAAAGAAACAAAAAAATTTAAAATCGAAAAATTTGCCCACGTTAGCATTGACATCCATATCGGCGATCTCTGGCAAAAAAGTTGGCCGGATGAACTGAATTAACACAAATGTAAAAGGTTTATAATTAAAGTGGTCCAGTTAAAAAATTTTGAATTAAATTAATACAAATACAATAAATTTATGACTTTTTTAATACTTTTTTCGAGACTTATTTGATCAGCACGATCAGAAGAGCAATCCTGAAAGATGGGTTTTAGCTGGTAATTCTATTGCCAAAGTAGGGATTGGGACACAAAAAAGGTAGGGTCTTGGGAAAAATTGAACTAAAAATAGTTGGGGCACACATGATAACCATTATATTACTCTATTTTTTTTTTGAGAACAAGTTTGAAATAAAAATCTATTTGGTAATGCAATTCATTTTTCTATTTTTGGAACAAATTTCTAATCCAGAAATAGGTTTGGAACATAAATCAGAAATAGAAATTTTCTATTTTTCTATTTCTAAAACACAAATAAAAAATAAAAATTATTCTCATCGCTCGCCCTCGTTACTAGCCGGCCACTCACCCAGTACCTGCCGCTTGCTGCCGCCTCCTGCCATCCATTGTTTGCCATCCTCTTTCGCCACCCGATGCTGGCTGCCTCCCATCGTCAGCGTTGCCATCCGCCATTGTCCGCCGTCGTCTTTTGCCGCCCAACACCGGCCACTTCTCGCCGTCGCTTGCTGCCGCCTGCCATCCTCCGCCACCGCCCGGCACCAGTCGGCCCCGAGAGCCTGCCGGCCACCCGAGAGAAAGAAATTTTGTATCGTTATCAAACGAATTTCTAATTCATAAATAGAAATTTCGTGTCGTTATTAAACATGTATTTTGGCTCAGAAACTCGTCCATAGAATAGAAATACAAAGATGTGTTTTTGGCCGGAAATTAATTTCTGAAATAGAATGATTATCATCCACAATTTTAATATTCGGGCCACTGCTTCGCGGATAAAGAAATGGACGGTCGAGATTACTTCCGGGGGGACGGCGTTAAGGGAAGGAAGGAATCGTCAATAGTCGCGGTCAATTGCGCCCCACCCACGCCCCCCCCCCCCTCCCTTCGTTCCAATTCAAACTTCTCTCCAAGATTCAAACTTTCTTCCCACTCGCAAAGCCAAGAAAGAAAAGCTCTCTCTCTCTCTCTCCTTTTATGTCTTGACTGTCGCCATTGTCCCCCTCCATTCTCTCTCGCTCTCTCTCTAGAACCCCTGAACCACCGCGCGACGGGAGGCGACGGAGAGAGAAAAGACTAAGCCTCGGCTCGCTCCCACCGGCCGCCGTGCTCTGCTCGCTGCTCGAAGGAGAGATTGAGATGGAGACCGAGGTCGTGGCCGCGAAGCCGAACGGCGGCGGCGGCGGCGGCGGCGGGGGGAGGTACGTGCAGTACAGCGTCCTCGGCAACCTGTTCCAAGTGCCGTCCAAGTACGTCCCTCCTATTCAGCCCATCGGTCGCGGCGCGTACGGCATCGTCTGGTGAGTACTCCTGATTTTTTTCCTCTCTCGCGAATCGGATCGGGGGCGTCGAGCTTGGATGCCGAGCGTTGATTTTGCCTCTTCGATCGGGTTTTAATCGCTCGCCAGCGTGTCTGAGTCGCGAGTTCTTGCGGTCTCCGTGTGGATGGCTGTTTCTGCTGGTGTCTGGATCGTGTGATTGCTGAGATTTTTCGGTTGAAAGCTTGTGTGCGCGTTCGCTGGTACAGAGATTGCTGCGTTTCTGGATCTGGAGAGTGGACTTTGGCGTGCGGTTGGTGTTGGGGATTGAGCTTTCTATCCGGCTGATGATCGGATGACCTTTTTGCAGCTGCGCGACGAATGCGGAGACGAAGGAAGAAGTTGCGATCAAGAAGATCGGGAATGCTTTCGACAACAGGATCGATGCGAAGAGGACGCTCCGGGAGATCAAGCTCCTTTGCCACATGGACCACGACAATGTAATCGCGGGAAAAAGAATCGGAGTAATTGAGTGTTAGCCGAAAGGTTTCGGTACCGGAGATTTCCTATTTTTATCTGCACAAGGTTTTGCACGGTGTCTTGAGTGCGGCGCGTCCTGTCAGTGTACCCTTTCAGTGTTGGAGCGCAGTATCTTTCTTTCCATCTTTGGATCGAGTTTCTGCACAAGTATATTCTAGTTACTCATAGAGACCCAAGTCCTTTCCACGTGCCATGATGTTTGAACTACATTCATGCATCATGAAGATGGAGTGACAAAAATACTTTAACTGGGGCATAGTGGTTCTTTAGACAGGGTCGTTTCTGTGTAAACTTCTTGAAATAAAAGTTCCATTTTTAAACCGTCGTTAACTCTATAAAACTCAGAAATAGCAAGAGGGTACTTCTCTGTGTATGGTTTCAGTTCAACATAACACATGATGGAGGTGATTCTTTCCGATGTTCTGCAGGTAGTCAAAATCAAGGACATTATCAGGCCCCCGAACAAAGACAATTTCAATGACGTTTATATTGTGTACGAGCTAATGGACACCGATCTGCATCAGATCATCAGGTCGAGTCAGGCCTTGACGGACGATCACTGTCAGGTTAGTTAGTTGTTCGATCCTTTACTCTCTTGCCAAATCATTGGGTGAATTTCTCACATTAATCTGCACGTGCCTTCTGTGTTTTCCTTTTTCCAAGATAGATTCCAGTCTGTCCCTTTTTGACAGTACCTATTCCGCTTGTAAATAGAATACTCGGAAAAGAAATTTTTTGACTTGGGTAAGTGTAACACACATCTTTCACTTCTAACTTGATAGTCGGATGCCCAATGTCAGTATTATCCTATCAACTTTGAAGAGCTTCCCCAGAAAAACTTCCACCCCTGACAGTTATTATTCAACTAGGAAAGTGTCGCTCGAATTCATAGATAATTGTTGAAGTTTGTTTACACCATTGAATGTATCCTGATCACCTATTGTGATTCTCTGTCAAATATTTCTCTCGAAGAGCGGGTAATCATTCTTAACTATAGATAGTTTTGCCTATGGGCTGATTTGGGGATTTGCATCTAATGGATGGATGCATTATTTAAGGTGTTTTCATGGTTGTATTTCCTAAGGCAAGCAGTTGTTTTGATCTTCTCTTCAGCATCTAAAAGGATATGCGATGATAGTGAACGAAAAGGAATGGATAGTCAGAAGAAAATAGAGGGGGCGAGAGTGATAAAGGGAGACGAGTGAAAAATGAGAAAACACACGGAGCTCTTTCGGTGATGTTACCTTGATTTTTAGGAGTTAGGGCTGCATATGCTACTCAGTAGAGCAAATTCTTTGTCTAGGTTTATTTGTGGCATGTATAAGGCTACAATCAAGTCATTCCGAAATCTCTCTGTTCATTTGTTAGCTAAAGGGGGCATTTTCAATTGGATCTTGCAGTATTTCCTCTATCAGTTGTTGCGGGGACTTAAGTATGTGCACTCTGCAAATGTTCTGCACCGCGATTTGAAACCAAGCAACCTGCTTCTTAATGCAAATTGTGATCTCAAGATCTGCGATTTTGGCCTTGCAAGAACCACATCAGAGACTGATTTCATGACTGAATACGTGGTAACCAGATGGTACAGAGCTCCTGAATTGCTGCTTAACTGCTCAGAGTATACTGCGGCCATTGATGTTTGGTCTGTGGGTTGCATCCTCATGGAAATCGTTACAAGGGAGACACTTTTTCCTGGCAAAGATTATGTTCAACAGTTGGGGCTTATAACTGAGGTATCTCCCTTGATATGAGTTCCTTATGCTTTATTAAGATATACTAGCAAGTTTAGCTCCTATAAATGATGAAAAATGGAGGCACCGTATTGGACAAAATGCAGACATGTAACGGATCTTCATTGACGACTTAGCTTTGCCTTGATTGGTGTGATTTTCATGAATTCATCTTCTCATAGTTATCATCAAAACCAGCTTTTAGGATCCCCAGATGATTCAGATCTCGGATTTCTGAGGAGCGATAATGCTCGCAAGTACGTGAAGCAACTTCCACACGTCTCAAAGAGGTCCTTTTCCCACAAGTTCCCGAATGTTTCCCCCTTGGCTATCGACCTTGCAGAGAAAATGCTGGTATTCGATCCTAGCAAGCGGATAACAGGTACAATTCCTACGGAATCATTTCCATGAATTCTTCTCGCTCGCTTTCGGAATATAGTCTTGATATATTGTGACGTGTGTCAAGTCGAGGAAGCTCTGAACCATCCATATCTCTCAAGCCTCCACGAGATCAACGAAGAGCCCACTTGCTCATCTCCTTTTGTCTTCGATTTCGAACATGCATCCTTGAACGAGGAAGATGTCAAGGAGCTTATATGGTTGGAGGCTTTGAATTTCAACCCAGACGAGAAGTCGGAATGATCGTGCAGCTGCACGTCCCATCTTTCCACCGGAGATGTTTTGTTGCCTGTCAACGCAGAGTGTATGTATATCCATATGCGATGAGATTTGGGGTGCGAGAGTAAAACAGAGATTCGGTTTGTCTTCCATTGGTGGTGGTGGTGTGGCATGATAGCTTGCTCACGGAATCACGATAAGGAAGCGGCAATCGTTCGAGTAGGGCGTTGTCCTTGTTGCCGCGGGGCATGAGAATTGACGGTGTTTGCATTGTGATTGTTGTTGTAAGACTGAGTAAATGAGGAGAAGAGATATTTGGTGTGTACAGTGATTGTGTTGTGTTTCTTGGGAGGGAAGAAAGGCCTTCTTCCTTCTACTTGATATGTTTCTGGAAGTATACTGTAGAAAGTCTGTTTTAAGAGTTTACTCGTAGTAAAGAATTTACTTGTAGTGGGATTTGAATTGTTTTTTGAAGGACCGTTAATAATGGTAAAAATTAAAGTGAGAAAGAAATATACGAACTCGGCCGCGGGGTTGGGCTGTTGATTACGAAATATAGCATAGAAAAAGAAAAGGAGGAGAAAAAAAGAAAAAATAGAACTTTTACAGAAGATAGGCTTTATTTAGGGGCAAAATGAACGAAAATGAGAAAAAAAATGAAGTTCCAGAAAAAGAAAAAAACAAAAAGGAAAACATGGAAGAGAGAGAGAGAGAGAGAGAGCACGACAGGATGACATCACGGAGATCGAACCTGTCTTTAGCTCCTCCACCAACTCGGCCCAACCACCGGTGAAACATGGCATAGTTTTCGAAGGACCAATCAACACTCAACACGTGGCAACGGCGGGAGAACCCTTGCCATGGTTTTAGGACGTGTTTATTTAGTAAAAAATGAAAGATTTAAAAATTCTTTTTTCTAAAATTGGTCACTTGTGTCGGTATCGAAAGACATATTGAGTCGGTTAGTGTATGAGTAATAAGCTAATAGAAATACATTACCATTATATAGGAGGGAAATTGAATTTTATCGTTTGCTTAGATAATATCTTGAGTTTTTTCTATAATCTCATGCCTATATTACACCTAAAAAATGCATTTTGTGAGGCAAGCGAGAACTTCTGGTCAAATTTCTAAAGAGTTATGATGGGTTAAGAAAATTTTGCTATAGGGACAGCATGGCAACTATTTCATATCATGTCAATTGCAGTATTTTGAAAATCGATTTTTATCTTTTATTTTGGTGTTTCATAAATTTCACAAAATGTTATATTTTCACGACATTGACATGAACTTAAATATATTTATTAATAAAAAAATACCAATTCGTAAGAAATGATCTTTTCTTAATTTCGAGCCCGTTGGTGGGCTTAAACCATATAAATTTTTTATTTTGAGCACGTATTTTCAAGTTGTCATCTGAGGAGCCATCACCAAACGACGACGTCCACGCGTAGATGATCCAGTAGCAGTCCCCGAACCGCAGCGCGCCACGTGGCGAGCCGCTATCTCGACGATCTCGCGGGATCCACGGAGCGCGCGCGGTCCCTTCTTCCCTCCTCCTCCTCCTTCCTTCGAGCTTTTGATACTGTCCACGTCGACTCCGCCCCGCCCACGTAGGACGGGCCCACAATTACACGTGGACCACGGAGCTGCTGCGGACCTTCACTTGCGACACGTCAGAGCGCCTCCCCAAAAAAATCTAGCCCCCCCCCCCCCCCCCCCACCCTCTCTCTCTCTACTCTCTGCCTCTCTCTACCCTGTCGCTTCTCTATCTGGAACCAGAGGAAGAGCTCGTTCGCAATCTCCACCGTCAGTCAAACTCACTCTCTCCCTCGCCGAAGTTCCTTCTCGCACGCACGATGAAGCAGCTCGCGCGGAGCGAATGATTCGCGGCTCGTCTCGGCTCTGGAATTCGTGCTCCGAGCTTCGGATTGTGGATTGCCGCATCCGTTTCTTCCATGGGGGGTGCTGATCTAGGTCCCCTTCCGCTGCTGCATCGGGCCTCGGGAATGGAGGTGGTGGTTCACTAGGGAATCGGAGGAGGTAAGCTTTGCTTGGCTTTCGAAATCTCTCCGATTACGCAGCGTCGCAGTAGCTTCCGGTTCGATGATGTTTCGAGCTCTTTTGAGGTTTTTCGGATGCCTCTGTCTTCGGTTTTGGATTTTAGGTCCTAGCCTTTGTTCGTTTTGGAAAAGACCGAGGCCTTAGCGATCTGATAGAGCAGATTAGTTTCGTTTTGGTGCCGCGGTCGCGCGGACGTGGAGTTGGGAGGATTGGGATCGTGGTTAGGTTTTTTTTTTTTTTTTTTTTGTTTCGAGCTGCTCTGTTCTTTCTTAGCTACAGAGGCTCGTTCTTGTTTGGTTCCGTACCTTAATCAGACGTGCTTGTGCGCCTTATGTGCATAGGCGGCTTGGATGCTGGAAGGTGGTTTTTGTTTTGAGGTCGGTGAGAGGAGATTTCCGTGGTCAACGGGGTATTTCATCGGCCCTGCAGAGTATATTACAGAGTATGCCAGGGCCTCCGGGCTCGAGGTGTCTGTCATTAAGTTCAATTATTAACTGGAAGTGTGGATGTTACTGTCCTTCCTCATCATTAAGGGTATATTGATATGTATCAGTGCTGAAATCTCCATTATGGGGCACGGAAGGGCGAGCAATTCATCAATGTGTAGTTGGTCGAAATAAATGATGTGGATGACAAGCATACCTGATCCATTATTGTGTACTTGTCTGGGATGACCTCTCCTTGGCGATTATATTGATCATTATTGACAGCTTGCAGCAGGTTTGCTGCTATCATTTGATGACTAGAGTTTCCATCTATGAATATGAAAAGTAAATATAACGATTGTCTTCTGCCACTGTTGCTTGTGAGATGTTTTATCACACACATGGATTGTTCCTGGCTGTCAGATTTTGAGAAGTTTTTGTTTCCCCTTGTTGTATGATGAGAAAGTTTCTGCTTGTCGTCATCTCCAAATTTTTTCAATTATGGGTCCAGTTATTGGTTTTACTTCTCAGACGAATTCAACCTAAATGAGTTGCTTCATTGTTTTACGTGCACTTTCTATAACTCCCAACATCGTCACTGGATGCAGTTGGCTTTTGGATCAGGCTTTTTTTTGTCTTTAGCATATAATAACCACTGATGAGTGAAAAACCGGCTGGGTTAAATAAAGACTTCTTTTGTTCTTTTCTATTTGCCTCATTTTTTACAAGTAGTTGTTGGATGTGGAACTCCATCACTAGGTTTGTCTTGCAGACAGTAACTTCTAACGGACGTCATGCATGAGTTATATGGTCAATTGAGCTATCAGGCATTTCTATTTGCTGTTGATTTTGAGTCCGGTTGATGGGGGCTCTACCAGTGGACAATGACGGTGGCAATGATAGGGCGTCCGTTGAACAAAGCATTCATCACCGTGAGCAGAATGTAGGAACCAATGGAATTCTGCATGAGGAGCAATGTCGGAATTCATCCGACGAAGACAATTCCAGGTCTAATGATGTAGTGGAATATGGTAACGGTTATCCTAGTTTGGATATTCAGGCACATGATGGTTTTCGAATAGAGCCACAACAGCCCCAAGGGTCGCAACAGCCTCATGGGCCTATGGTACTATGGGAGAGGTTCCTCCCCATCAAGACAGTTAAGGTTCTTCTTGTCGAAAACGATGATTCAACACGGCAAGTTGTTAATGCACTGTTACGGAATTGTGGATATGAAGGTTAGCACTGGTTTGACATTCACATGAACATTCAAGCTAGTGGCAGTAATTTCACTGTTATTTCTGTGACATTTTTATGGTAAATTGCATCTTCATGTTATTAATTGATTACGTGCATGTGTACTGAACTGAAAATATGGGTTTGACACGTGATCTTAAAATGTTTTCTTTGTTTATCTTGTTAATCAGTTGAACGCAAGATCTCATTTATGCAATTTTTTTAAGGATATTCCACTTTCCCTCTAGAGCTTTTAGGATAGGATAGACAGTAGACACGCACGCGATTCCATATTTCTTGTTTAAAGGACTTTCTTGTTGTGTGAAAGAATCTCTTACTGTTATTCCTTTCGTGATTCTTTTAGTCCCAATGCACTTAAGCTGTAAAGTTTTGAGTGTTTAAATCTGGCATATGGTGTATTAGGTTCGTGTTCGTCGAGGGAATGTTTGGTGGGATTGAGTTTGCCTGTTTATCTTTCCCAATGGCCTGTGATATTAAGTGGCGGTTGAAAAACCTCTGATTGGGGATTCATGTTTATTGCTAATGCTCTAAAGTGTCTCATTTTATGGGATCGTCAATTTATACTACGATTGATTATCCTGACCGAAATCATACTTTTTGTTGGAACAGCCTTGGCTTTTTTTTTACCAAATGAACCCTCAGTGTACTCTGACCTTTTCCTTCATACCTTTTATATTCAATTTGCCTTGGCAGTTACTGCTGTTGCAAATGGTATTCAGGCGTGGAAGACCCTAGAAGATCCAACAGATCAGATTGACCTTGTCTTGACAGAAGTAGTCATGCCTTTGCTATCGGGAATAGGTCTTCTTAGCAAGATTATGGGCCACAAGACTTTGAAGAATATTCCAGTAATAAGTAAGAATTACTTCATTATAAATGGGCAGTTTGATATGGTAAAGCTTTCCACGACTATGATTGCTGTTTTAATGCTTTTGAATATTGCACCTAATGAGCTACTCTTGCAGTGATGTCTTCTCATGATTCTATGGGCATAGTATTTAAATGTCTGTCAAAGGGTGCAGTTGACTTTTTGGTGAAACCTATCCGAAAGAATGAACTTAAGAACCTATGGCAGCATGTGTGGAGGAGATGCCACAGTGTGAGTTACAGTTCATCTCTGTGATAGTCGCTCTATTTTAACTTCTGAACTTGTTTGCCAGTTTAGCATAGGTGAAAATAGTGCCAATAAAGACTATTACCATAGGTTAAAATTGTGCCAATAAGGACTATTACCATAGGTTAAAGTAGTGCCAATAGGGACTAGAAGCAGAAGGAGCTCTTCTTAGGAAGGGCGCGTCTTCTCTCCTCTCAGTAGGATGGCAAAATCTTGCATGGACCTTGGTCCGCTTGGACTGGGTCAATGACAACTGTTGCATGTGGGTCTCATTAAATGGAACGGCTGTACCCCGGTCCATGGACCTGGGTCTGCACATGAATTTCCCTGGTAGTATTTCTGTTGTTAGACATTTTCGGTATGATGGATTCGTCTATCTGATCTTTTAATGTTTATCCTGGTTCAGTTGGCTATATTGAATGAAATATTATTGTTGCAATTGCCTGTTTGTCATTGTGTTAAGTATCATCTTTTCTCAGTCTAGCGGCAGTGGAAGTGAGAGTGGGACAAACACCAGAACGTTCAAGGAATTGAGAAGCAATGATGACTCTGAGACCAATAATGGTAGCAGTGAAGAGCAGGATAATGGAAGTAACGGTTTGAGCATGCGGAATGGAAGTGATGATGGAAGTGGCACTCAGGTAAATTTGCATGTGGACCGGAAAAAAGCCTGACATGATAAGAAGTTCTCACATCTGTTCCTTCTGCGTGGTATGTATATCTAGCAATAAGGCACTGATTTTGGGGTTTCTTGTTTCATAGAGGCATCAATCTCTTGTGGCTATGGTGCCTCAAGGCGTATAGAATGCCTTTCTTTTCCTAATGCTTTTCAATGAGGAAGGAGCTGGTCATAATTGAATGGAGTTGAACCCTTGCTGAGTCAAGTAGCTCAAATTATTCGTTGCATCGTTTACTTCAGTTGAAATTAGACTTAGAGAGCTTCTCTTAAGGTCTAAGTATGTAATCAATAGTCGCTGTTTATTTCTTATGTGTCCTTGATGAGCATATGACATACTGGGAGAAGGTCTAGGATTTGGATACCAATGGGCAGATTTGGGAACAGAAATTAGTTGCACAGCGAACAAGTAGGATCGGGACTTGATGTCCACTGGGTTTTTGCATCTGCCTATTATCCAATGGCTACGCCAGGTCCCATGTCTACAATGGATGATGAGAGATAACATCCTTATATATTTACATTTGAAAAAAAAACATTATCGAACTGTCTCTATTAAATTATAGTGATTGTAGTAGCTGGACTGCAGTGCTTTAAGATTGAGGCAGTTGTACCATGATAATTGTGGGAAGGAGGAGGTTGGGGGGGGGGGATAAATTTACTCAATGTCTATCTCATAAAAGAAACTCATATAGAATTTAAGTATTGCTAAAATTAACATTGCAAAAGCAGTATTCCTGTCATTAATTGAGAAAAATAGAGTCAAAACTTCCATAGAGTATCCGTTCAAAACAGTAAAAAGTTCTTGAGTTAGATTCATTATTGACTCAAAACATGGTGCAGTTGCATAACAAAGTACAATGACTTATTCAAAAATAAGAAGGGTCCATTTTTTTACTTTGGTGTATGCTTCTGTTTCTTTCAACTTAATTTGCTTTTCCACCAATTTCTAAAATACTATTCAAATTCCAAAACTGTGAAAATTTATACGTGAATCTACTCATCAATATTTGCACTCTGTGAAAGTTCCAAGTGTTTCGGATTTAAAAAAGAAAGTCAAACTATGTGAGTCACAAGAATTAAACTAAGCAAAAAAGTTGAAAGTAAATGTCAATCCAAATGGACTTGTAGCCACTTGGTATAATGATAGCAACACTATAGATGCTTGGAAATTTTTTCATGATTTGTTAAAAAAACACAATATTCTGATTATTTAAGAGCAAGAATGAGGATTACCTTTGGGAGGAGCATTCAGTCTTCAGGTTGGTTGCATATTTGTCTTGTTTTGTGTGTGTGTGTGTGTGTGTGTGAGAGAGAGAGAGAGAGAGAGAGAGAGAGATCTGTTGTTACTAAACCGTGAGAAAAATGCATGACAAAAAGAAAAAAAAGGAAAGACAGAAATTCAAGGCTGCATTGTACTTAGACATGTGTAGTGCAGTGAGCGGGGGGACCACTGTTGATCCATTCTAAATCCAGTTAGGTATCTTTCTGTTCCCTCCTTTCTGTGCTGAGGATGCATCCTGCTAACCTAGGCATAGCTATGTCATGGAAGGGATTTTTCCTTCAAGTATAATATAGAAAACAGGCTCAAGCAACTCATAAAGTTCTCTGGTTAGATAGCTAGTATCCTAAACGATGCTTTCATAGCCTCTCCAATCCACAATAATCAATTTTGGAATTTAGTAAAGAGAAGAATCTTTTAATATCTTAATTTCTCCTATCTCAGGACTTCTTTAGGCTTCAGAATATCTTTGGTTGAGTTTGCTTGAAATGAATGTTGCATTTGAATAAACGAATAACCGGGTAAGATGGGAGTAAGGCACGGGTGGATAGGTCAAACATTAGATTGTTCGCAATTGCAGGTGAGGGAAATGGGAACTGTGTTGTGTGCTTAATGTACACAAGCATGCCATTCCTTTACTACCAAGCAATCTCTTGGGGTTGTAAACTTTGTACACTCATCCAAGCATGCCTCCATATTGCCCATACTCTCTCCTTAAATGTGTGATTGCCTTCTTTTAGTGAGCTTAAAAACTTCTTTGCAGAAACTACTGTCGAAGGATTTGGTTTCAACGGGTGCAAGCTATCAGAAATGAGAAATCATTGTGATGCTTCAGTGCAAAACGATAGACAATCACAAAAATAGCAGGCTGCATCTAAGTTTGTTGTTCTTTTTTCTTTAAAGTCCAAATGATGGAACCCAATGTAGGTCATCATGAGTGACCTTAGGTTTTCTCCATATATGTGGGCCCACTTACCACAATCTTAGTCCTTTTAATATCATTGATATTTGATGCAATGAAAGCCCTCTTCTTTAGTCTAAAAATAAGTAGAGAGCTAATGCAATAGTCTGCTACCTCTTTGTTGACTTTTGCATTGAAAAACGTTCTATATAATCTATAGCGCCATGCTCATTAGGATGCACTGACCAACTGGAAAAACTTTTATGCTGCTTTTACTCGGGAGGATGTAGTATTTTAGGGGAAGGACTAAAAAGGTGATCTTACTGGCATGTATGGATTGACTTTTACTTTTTCTTTCATCTAGATCTTGCATCGTATGAGCTTTGATTTTCTTACTCCAAAACACCTGAAACTTTCACAACAGATTAATGTCGACATAGATTGAGTACAATTTTTCATAATCTTTTGACATTTGATATGGCGGGAAAGCTAAAAAGTAGTACTTTTTGCTTTTGCTAAAGTGTAAACAGACGCATTCCGACCAGATTCAGTACCTATCACGAGAATGTTTTTTGCTCAACTAGTAGTACGCCAGAGATGTGTAGTTCGACAACTAAGGGATAGTGGCTAAGATTTGTTACTAGTCCCTTTGAGCAACGGCATGGTGGATGATTTTTTGATTCATTAAGATTGCTGTTTGCTTTAGCATGGGAAGACCAAATTCTTAATAATCACTACACCTTGCAGACTAAAGAGATGCCTTTAATTTTTTCTTTTTCTGTTGATAGCAAAGAAAAGGCTGAATATCTGTAAACAGTATAAGCATCGGGTCGAAAGACTCGGATTATGGTAGATCTAAGTGTTTTATTACTATTTCAGCTTATTAATGCTCCATCTTCTCAGAGTTCATGGACAAATAAGACGGCCGAAGTTGACAGCCCTAAACCAGTATTACCTTCGAGTGAATGGGCAGATGCTCCTGATAGCACTTGCGCTCAGGTGGTTTATACTGGGGCAGAAACACTCAAAATGGATGAAGAAGAACCCGGTACTAATGAACATTAGCAACTTGAAGTAAAAAAACTCCTTGACATCTGTTTGGTCATGTTCTCATCTATACATTTCAATCTTGTAGGCACTGCTGGAATGGGCAAGGATGGAAAAAGAGCCTCTAGATGTCAAGATTCTAAACATGGATATCAGCATGAGAGATGTCAAGATTCTAAACCTGGATATCAGCATGAGAGATGTCAAGATTCTAAGCATAAATATCAGCATGATAGATCCGAGAATGCATCCTCCATTATAGAACCTAAACCATTTGATAAAGGACAATTGGGGCTCGACCTTGACTTAGGTGGCAAATCTAGAAATAAAGAAGCCAATTTGACATGTGGAACAGCCAATTGCCCAGATGCACAGACTGAAAGTACAGTTTTTGACACCAGAGATGGAATTTCCAGAATCTCACGTGCAAAAGCAAAAGCTGACTGTGATTCTAAAGAACTTCCATCACTTGAACTTACACTTAAAAGGCTGGAAGGAGTGGGCGATTCTGGAAAAAGTGCCCTTGGTGATCACAAAGTTTTGAGGCATTCTGGCCTATCAGCATTCTCCAAGTAAGAAGGAAACTTCTGGATTCAACTCATCTAAGCTGTTTTGCAGATCAGGATAAACTTCTTGTTGCGATGTTTTTGTTTTTGCAGGTTCAATGCAACCTCTTCGGCGAATCAGGTAACTTGTCTAGCTTCTAAGTTGATGTACCATGTGATTGCTGTATTGGAATCTACATACATGCCTGCATATTATTGGCACAAAGAAACTGGTGTGCAGCAGACTAGACTAAACAAGCCTCCACACCAGTGCTACTTTTAGCTAAGATGTTAACAGCTTCTCTCTGTTCAAGTTTACTTATATTGACTGTTGTCTTGGTGATGATAACGTCCACTGTGGAGCAGGGTCGGGCAGGGACTACTGGAAGCTGTTCTGCATTTGATAATTGTTCAGTTGCAGTAAGAATGGAGAGCGATTTTCCTTCTCGTTCACTTGGTACTCCTCCATATCGTCAGTCTAACACGAGCAGCAGCAACAATGAATTTGTTTTGAGTAGTAAAACTCCTACAAAGCCAGAAGTAGTAGTATCAACTTTCAAATCTTCGGAGTCTTCCGCCTTTCAACCAGTACAGCATGGTTTTGTGTCTTCATCTTGGCAAGAGCTGTCTGGAAGGGCAAATGATGCTTGTTCTAACACAATCCAACCACCGTCAACCAGTCCACGTCAGCACATTCATATCCGGCACCACCATCACCACCATCACCACCACTATCATCATCATCTCGACAGCTTGCGGCAGCAGCAGCAGCAGCAGCAACAACCTGACCACAAGGATCTTTCACTCAAGAACATGGCAGGAGCAGCTCCACAATGTGGATCATCAAATGCATTCCAAGATCATTTAGAAGGTAATACTGGGAACTACAGTGTAAGTGGGAGCGTCTCTGGGAGCAACGGGAATACTGGAAGTAAAAGTGTGCCAAATGGTGGAGAGAGTGATATGGTAAAGGATGATGGAGTTGCTGGACATACTGGAGATGGTGGTGTTACTGAGAATGTTAATGGTGGTGGACCAGATGAAGAGCGAATTGCACCGAGGGAGGCAGCCTTGTCCAAATTTCGACAGAAGAGGAAGGAAAGATGCTTTGAGAAGAGGGTAATGAGCACTCTTTCTAGTTCTTTGCTGTGAAGCAACATAATTTTGATCATAGACCTAAGCTGCTGTATAATCCTTTAGTGAACCAATGATAATGCTTTGAATCTAATGACTTTGTAGCGCTTAACTTGCTTCTGCTTTTATGGAGAAAAAATGTTTGTTTGTAGGAAAAATTACTCTTTCGTCTATGTACTGTCACATTTTTTTTCTAATCGAGATTTTATACTTTTAATTTGTGTAATCAGTCTTTTACTTTAGCGAATTTCTAATCAACTCCTTTGGACACCAAATCCAGTCAAATTCAGCTGATGAGGCTGTTGGGCAACTCCAAGTTATGCTGCAGATAGAGTATCTGGATGCCGATGTGGATGTGCGTTGAATAATTTAGGCAATGGAGACAACGTCATAATATGATGTGAATATAACTTAGCAAATGTGGATGCCCTAGTGGATGCTCCCATTGGAAAAATTTTGTCCACATCACACCATGACATCGTCCAATGGCCAATGCAGCTAGATTTGGGAGAATTTTGTGTCAAATGGATTTGATTACAAAGTTTGTGAAAATAGAATGACTTGATTAGACAAATTAAAAGGTAATTTCACTTGATAAGAAAATGCATGAAAGTACAAGGATAGAAAGTAGAATTTTTACTTGGTTATATGTAAGTTTCAGAATCCACCGTGCTTGATATACAAATATCTCCAGACCTGAGAGCCATCTTGCTTATTTTGTGAAGTTGACTATAATCCTCTACTGTTGGTGCTTGCATGTGAGCTTTGTATTTAGCTTTGTTGTAGACTGCTGGTAGCTCACATGGCATTCATAGAAGCTATCACTGGGAGAATGATGACTTCATGAACCTCATGGATGGTCTCTGTTCTTATCAGTGTCTCCTTGTGTTTTGTTCTCCAGGTTCGTTATGAAAGCAGAAAAAAGCTAGCAGAGCAGCGACCTCGGGTGCGAGGACAGTTTGTTCGGCAGATAATGTATGAAATTGCAATGACGAGAAAGGATCTCTTTGCTCTAAATGTCATGTTTTGGCAAAAAGCTGAAATAGTAATCTCTTATTGCTGGTTCTGCAGGTCTGACAGCAAAGCAGGCGAAGACTGCCAGAGCAACGACTCGATCTCAAAGGACAATTCTTGCGACAGTGTTCTATGACAGAAGGAGGAATGCATGTTGATGGTCGATCATTGTTGTTCAGAGTGCGAAGGCATGTATGAATATGAACTAGTCTTGTTTTGGAAATCAAGGTTTGTTATGAAAACTCACAGAAGCAACTGAACTTCATACATATCTTGTATCTGGGAAAGGAGATTACGAACAGATAAGACTTGTGGATTCCAAATAATTTCACATTGCTAATGTTTTCCTTTGGGTTCTTCATCTAGTGAGATTGACACGTGACAAATCCAGTCGTAGATAAGTCTGATAGAAGTTGATTGAAAACGCGATGGCCACGACCCACGCCATGTGTGGTCATCAAGTCATCTTTGTCGGTTTACCTATGCCGGAATAATCACATGTCAATATGTGAAACTGCAATTACCGTTAAGTGAATGTTAAATATACACGGGCGATGTGTCATAGAAATGGTAACAATAATATGTTCTTCGTTTAGTTGGTTCCTTGTCCAAGTCATGGGCCACGTAGAGCTCTTTCAACAGTAGACAGCACCAATTAGAATGTTCCACCAGGTTGTAGCCCTTTCCTGCAATTAAAGATGCTGAGTTAGATGCTATCCGGTTGCGTCATTTGTCAAAAACTTGTTCGCTTTGGCAGCCTGAGAAAGAAGAAAAACCTGGGCACGACGTGCTCGGTCGGGCACGTAGGGGTGGACAAAGTGCTGTCGCAACCAGCCTAGGTCGACAACACAGTTCAAAGGGCTTTGATTGTTTAGAAACAATCTCGGCTATACGTCCCCACTTTTCCAGAGCCCTAATTATCCCAAGCCAACACGAGTAAGCATATCAGCCACGCCTTTTTGCAGAGGCTTTGATGAACAAAGACAAACCTGTCACGTCTTTTTGACCAATTTTCCTGAAACAACAGAAAGGAGGGGAGGTGTTCACAGCAATCTGGCCGCGAAAGGTACAGCACAAAAGAGAGCGTCGATGTCACCACGTAGGGACAGCTTTGAAAATATAGAACTTGCATATCCACAAACTTTGAGGGCTACAAATTCACTTTGCCCCAATTTAAGGATTTGTTCATTTCGCGGTAAATATAATTGCTTTTTGGGAGATTTTTTTCCGGTTTCTTTTCAAGTTAGAAAATTCATTTTCTTAATTTTAAGCATACATATTTTCTGTAATCATTAGTGATTTTCTGTTAATCAATCGTTTTGACGGACACAACCCGTAAATTCAATTGCATAACTCTGACGTCCTTTCTCTTTCCGGTTCAACTAATCACTCGGTGTCAAAGGAAAGATCTCTCCCTCAATATCTAATTAGCTCTACACGATTATTGCACTGATTACATCACTCCAACGTAAAGCCACCTAAAATTTTTGTCTTTGTACGAGAACAAGACGTCGATATCTCTAAAAACACTAATGGAGCTTCTGACCTGTCCACGGAAGCTCCAGACGTATAAAGTTGTTTGGAAAACTGAAAAAACGGCTTGGACCCTTTTCGGTTCCCCGATGATTATCTCCAACGAACGACTGGGTTCGCGACACGTGCTAGTGCGCTGCCAAGAGCTCTTGTCGGTTCCATGTGTCGCAAAGTTCATGGTTCATAAACAAAGGCAGTGCGAAAGCGATCAAAGCACCTGTCGATTCGTAATGAGGGTTTTGGGCACCGGCCATGGTCGCCCTTGGTGACGGACGGGCCACTAATTGTGCACCAATTGGCATGGCTTTACGAGGGATCTGTCGAGGTCGTTTTCGAGTTTGAATTGCGCCATTGGTAATTTGATGGTTCGATATTGAAAGTTCTTTCAAAATGGAAGTTTTGGTTGTGTTGCCATTATAAGCTCGTCATTATCGTGCTCTAGCTAATTTAGGGTATGCTTCTACTCAATATATGGATGACTTTCACATGAGCGGTGACTTATAAGTTTGATGCGCGAGATTTTTTATGACATGTCCGTGCGTCCTAGATAGTTAAGCTCACATCTCCCTCTCTCTTTCCCATCACCACACGTCAATCAAAGAGATAAATTGTCACGTAACTAGACACGTCGTTTTTATCGACAAATAAGTCGGAGAATACTTGAAACGTAGCGAAGTAGATTATTACAAGTATCAAATGCAAGAATTTGAATTTTAGTGATATAAAGGAAAGTTATCGGAGTGCTTGAGAGGGAGCATGTGGAAAGGTTCAAAGCAAATGTCAACCTATATGTATCACAAATCAGTTTTTTCATCGATAGCCTTGAATGTCTTTCTAATTTAGGAGTTGAATCATTGCGCTTACTTTGTATGTCTTCCTAACTTGAGAGTTCAATCATTGCGCCTGCTCATTCTATTGGGCTAGAGCATGGATACATATTCTTGTAAGAGCCGTTCGCAAAAGTACAAACCTATTTGTTACATGGTGTGAACCGGACGGAAAATTGCAACACTCAATGATGAATTAGCTAATGTTAGAAAAATTCAAATTAGGAGTGATCGGTTCTTGATTTGGAATCGAGAATTGACCTTGTGATACTCGGTTCCAATGCCAATAATGCGTGGCCGCCCACGACCTTTTCTATTTCTTCTCTAAATGTTTTATTAATTTATTAAAAAAAAGGTTGGAATCGACCCACTCTACTTCCTTTTAAATTTTCATGGGATCCATAGAAACATTTCCCTAGGCAAGTGTCACTTTTGCACGATATATCGCTCTATTTTTCCTCCTTTACTTCTTTTGTTAACATAAGAGTGTGTTTGTTTTGGTGAAAGTGCTTTTTCGGAAAGTATTTTCTAGACTTTTATCCGTTTGGTTCTCCGAAAATAATTTGGTCAACTGAAAATACTTTCCGGTCAACACAAATATCATGTTTAATTTTAGAAAAGTGAATTTTCCTTATCTAAGAAGGTAAAAACGCTTTCCGAAATTGTTCATCTTGAATTTATTAATATTTTTTATTTTATTTTCTTTTCTTTTTAAGAAGGAAAACATTCATGTATTTTCTTTTCTCAATAAAATAATTTAAAAATAACAAATAATTTGAAATAATTTAAAAAAATATAATTTTTTTTATAATTTTCATCATCAGATTTTCCTCACCAAACAACTGAAAATACTTTCCAATTCTTTTTTAGGTTTTAGCCAAATACCGAAAAATGAACTTATTTTCCTGGAAAATGATTTCCTGGGAAATATTTTTCAGAAAAGGTATGCTTTCCGTGAAACAAACGCACTCTAAAATGACATTTCCCTAGGCAAGGTTTGCAGAGAATGTTTTAATTTCCTGTCTCGGTCACTTTCCATCCCTTAATCACGCTCGTCTCAATTGACGCCAATCCATTGCTACTTGATCTCTAGATTCGTTTGCGAGGATCACGCTCATCTTCTCCATTTCCATAGCCACGGAGGAAAAAAACCGGTGCAATGTCGACGAGGCTGTCCTGGAGGAGGTTGACCTCCAAATCTGTATGCTCCCCAATCGTCTTCAGCTGCTCCACGCCCATCTTCTCCATCTACCGCGGCCACTTCTCTCTTCGCAACCGCCATCCCTCTCCCGCTCTGCTCGGTCTTCTTCCGTGAGCAAAATAACATTTCAGTCCGGTCCGGTTCGGGTCGGCACAAGGAATTAGGAACTACACCGGTTCTCACCAGTTCGGACTGGTTCCGCACTGAACTGGGACCGGTGCTCGCCCTTAATTCGGACACCCCGATTGACTGACGATGGCTTTGAAAATGCTTAACGAAGGCAAAGATCTTCATCGAAGCTCAGGCCTATTGGTTCCATAAAATTCATGATAGCAGTAAGGCTAAACTTCGTGACTTCGTGAACCCCTCTTACATCCTTAGAATCGACTCTTTCTCTTTCTCTCTCTCTCTCTCTCGTCTTTCTTTTTTGACTAAAATGAATTCCCAAAGTGATTTGAAATCTTAAGATATTCTCCTTATTAACATATTTACAAGAAATCTACGACGATGGATTTTGTTGTTGGAAAAGCAAATGGCCCTTTTGTCTTTTGTGGCGGTGGTGGTGCAAAATAAAGTTGACTGTTGACCCGTTCAAAGGTCAAAATATGCGGACGGTAATTTTTGGCCCGGCTGGCAGCACAGGAAACCGCGTACTTCCGAGGGTGACAGCGGTGTGAATTAAAGTTCCAAAAAAAAAAAAAATTGAGAAGAAAAACTGGATGTGGCGAATCGCCCCCTTCAAACTAAAGATAAAAGTCGGTCGAGTTACTCGTGAACATTTCAGATTAGTTTCGACTCGATTGACGATTGTCGAACTCGAGCTCGCTAATTATTAACTCGACCGATCTATGGCCTAACAAAAGTTCTCACTGTTATCAGAATATTCATAAAAGTCCTCGAGAGATGGATTTTATCAATGATATATAAATCTGTGCTGAAATTTGAGGTTTCTTTACGATGGATTGAAATCAAGTTGAACTATGGTATCCGATTTTCTATTTGAGATGAGCTCAAGCCGATCAGTCAAGCTCGAGTTAAGTCTTGAGTCCTAATCACGTGAGACTAATTGAGCTTGAGATTGGCACTGTATTGGCTAAATTTGAATCGATTCTTGTCATATTTCAAATCAATTTACACATGAGAGGCTTTAAATTCAGATAGCTTGCATGTTTGGGTCATTTTGTGCTACCTTAGTGGGTCCATCCACGCTCATATCAATGGGTTCTCAGCTTCTCATGTCATATCTCGGGTTTTATTATGTTTGATGTGGATCGAGTCCGCTTCAAATAATGCCGGATCGCAAGTGCGATTTTCTCCGGTTTCGCATTTAACCGCTCGCGTCAAGATCCAATTATCAACACGTTCAAGGGGGGTGCTCCACTTTTGGATTCGATTCGAACCGATATTGAATCCGATTCATCCGGAGCCCGGATTGGGTCGGTTTCAAATTAATCAAACGGTATGGTTTTCTCGAGTAAGGGTCGTTTCGGGTCCGTTCGGTTTTCCAAACAACCCGAGCTACCGGACCATTCTTTATGCACCAGACTCCGGATATCGGGTCGGGTCGAAAATCATTGGCTTCTACAAGAAAAAAAAAAGGTGGAGAAAAACATATCCTTTTGATCTTTATTTTTTTTGGGGAGGGGGGGGGGCGCGTTTTAAATGTGAATGAATTCGGGGCGCGGGTCCCGCGCTTTGGCAAACTTCGAAAAAGGTTGACTTGAGAATTAGATATTTTTAATCAGATCACACGGTGGTGGATCGGTCATCAGAGGATGGGGTCAATGCAAGATGGTTGGGGGAGGCATCATAAAAGACGGAGGACCAACCGGAGCTCCCAGTAATTTATAATTAGGCCAATTTAATGCCCCCCGCGTCACCATTCGTGGTAGATCAATTATGACTGGACAAAACGCCAGCCTATTAAAAAAAAAAGAAGAGAGAGAAAACTTGAAATTAAAGAATTTATTTTTGTGTTTAATAATACAAGTATCTATATTTCACAATCCGATGTTCGATCGATTGAATGGAAAGCACGCGCTTGACATGTGGACTAGGGGTAGCCCGGCTTGTTTTTCTTGGAGAAAATGGAAATTTGGGGCGAAAATAAACGGATCCGACATCGATTGGATTTCCACCGGTCGGTCGGAAAACATCGGGTTAGCTCTTTGAGTTATAGTAAGTACGCTTTAGATATCGAAAAACCATCTATCTCGAATTTTGACTCGTGCGCGCCTAGTCTGTTTTTGTCATTAATAAATATTAAAAGTTATTATGACGTCATGCTCTATTATTGCTATTCCGTTGGTAGTTTGACGTACAGAAGATGAAGAATATCGGACGCATAAAAAGTTAAGAAGTAACATACAATCTCGTTACGCGCAATTAACATAAGGTAAAGGTTTTAGAGTGCATTCAACCTTTTTGAGATCATGTCATAGTTGGATGATCATTGGATTTGCTTTAATCATGTTTCATGGCTCATGGCATGCCCACCAATCACCAAATTTCACGTATCATTTTCGAAGTTCAATTAAAGTCGCATCATTACCACTTTGTCTAATTTCATCATGATGATCGAGCCGAAGTTTATCCGAAGCATAGATTTAGCATCTACATGTAAAGGTTCTAAGAAAAAATTATAACGTTCATTGTTATAGACAAGTCAAAAAATCATACGACATGCCAAAAAAATACAAAAACGAAAGAAAAAAACCGTCCATAAAATTTTACTAGTTACTTAATTTAAAGTTTGCGACGGACGCATTTCGACTCTTTCTTAACCATAAACTCTTTAGAATTGCGTAGCATACAAAACGACATATAAATCCACGTTTTATTTTTTGCGATATTTTTATAAATTTATACGCATTTTATTGCTTTTTCGAAAAGCACAAACTAGCAGGTCCTAGAATGATTCCACAAGTAACTTTGTTCTTTGCATAAGGGGATGTGAACATTCATACATATTACGCGGCTAGATTTAATTGACGCGAGGAAAATTTCCATGAACAATTCACGCACGAGAAACAAAAACCACCCCCCCCCAAAAAAAAAATAAAACCGTCCCAAAAATCTTAAGCTTCTCTTCCCACATTTGCTCCCCTTCTCTTCCTCACTCTCTCTGTCTCCGGCGTTTCTTGTTCTCTCTCTGTCTTCTCTTCGCCTTTTGGGGGCTGCTCCAACTCCCTCTTGATTGCAAAGATCGCGACGCAGAGAGAGAAAGAGAGAGAGAGAGAGAGAGCTTGGTATGGGGTGCTTCAGATGCAGTGGGAAATCAGTGAAGGACCCAGAGGCCGTGAGCAGGCGCCGCAGCAGCAGCAGCAGCAGCACCGCCGCCGCCGCCGCCGCCGCCGCCACCGCCAGCAGCAACAAGAACAACGGCATCAGCAGCGACAGCGGCAACCACCATCATCATTGCTTTGCGAAGGAAGCGGAAGATCGAGCTGCTCCGGGTAAAACTTCTTTGAAAAGCCTTGGCGATGCCCTGCCGCGTTTCGCGTCGAGGCCGGGAGACTTTGCCGGTCGTTGAAAGAACTCTGGACTTTCGTGGCGCGCTTGCGGGCTGAAACCGAGGGTGTTGGGTTTAAAAATCCGTTCTTGATTTCGTGGGGCTGCTGTTGGGGGATTTCTTGAATTTTCCTTCCGATTCGGTCAAAGTTTTCTCCTGGGTAGATTTCATTACCGTAATCTTGCATGTTTGGAAGATCAAAGCTTGAACTTGCCAAAAAAAGAAAAAAAAAAGAGTAAGAAAGAAAGAAAGTTTTGAGGGCGAAGTCTTGTTATACTATAATAGCGTGGTTCTTTGAATTCCTCCGAAACTTTTGCTGCTTATTGCATCTGTAGCGGTGCCTTCGGATGTGTTCATGAGGAAACAGATTTCAAGGCTTGATTTTTGTGTTTTGCCTTTTGCTACTTGATAGAGACTGCGAAGGTCGATGCTTGCGGAAATGCGGAAGAATCCGAGGTAGAGAGACACGAGGTTGCGAGGGACGATGACCAACTGAATATAGATGTGCGGGCTCAGACGTTCACGTTCGATCGACTTGCGGCTGCCACGGGCAATTTCAGATCGGATTGTTTTGTGGGTGAAGGTGGCTTTGGCAAAGTGTATAGGGGGCATATAGAGGGAACTGACCAGGTTGGTTGAGTCAATGTAAGCCTTGTACCCCATATGTTCTGGCTTCTTATTGCTTCATTAAGTCCGTGCTATTTATCGAGTCTCTAAAAGTTCTGGTACTGAACTTTATCGTAAAAGATAGCCTATGTTGAGACTGAGGAGGAATGTATTGCTGCTACGTTATACTTCATGTTTATTAAGCTTGATGTTTTGGTGCAGATAAAAGGCGTGTGTTAGGGCATGTTGTGAGCTCTTGGTTTTCTTTGGTTAGTAGGTGGCAAGACATTAATTTTGTCTTGGATTTGGTGCAGGCAGTAGCAATCAAGCAACTTGATCGTAATGGACTTCAAGGAACAAAGGAGTTTATCGTCGAAGTAACGATGCTAAGTCTGGTTGATCACCCTAATCTTGTGAAATTAATTGGCTTTTGTGCAGAGAGAAATCAGAAACTGTTGGTGTACGAATACATGCCGTTAGGATCACTAGAAACCCATCTGCATGGTAAATAACTCTCCTTCAGCCTGCTTATTCTGTTGTAATGCTATCATCATTATGATCCTTTGACTATTGTTCGTAGCGTGCATTGATTTTTGTTACACACAAGTTCTTCACTCTGTCCAATTAGTGTTTTGAATAATCTCCTTTTATGCCTGATCAGACCTTCCGCCAACTAGAAAAGGACTTGACTGGAATACACGAATGAAAATAGCAGCTGGAGCAGCAAAAGGTCTCGAGTATTTGCACGACAAATTGAAGCCTCCTATCATATACCGTGACTTGAAATGCTCAAATATTTTACTCGGCGATGGATATCACCCTAAGCTATCTGATTTTGGCTTAGCCAAGGTGGGTCCAAGTGGGGATAGGACCCATGTGTCAACCAGGGTTATGGGTACCTATGGTTACTGTGCACCAGATTACGCAATGACAGGCCAGTTAACATTCAAATCAGATATCTACAGCTTTGGAGTTGTTCTTCTGGAGCTGATAACAGGAAGAAAAGCGTTTGATCAACTGAAAGAGTCCAAGGACCAGTACCTTGTTGCTTGGGTAAGATACAACTACCTTTCTTTTTCTCTGCTGATAAGTCATAGCTGATTTGCCTGACAGACAAAAATATTTTATTTGATTTGCAATATTTCCTTAATTTTACTTATTATCCTTGAATTGTTATATGCTTCTCTCTCTGTTTTTTTTTTTCCCTGAGATACCCTATGTGATCTAGTTTGCATGAAACCTTGTCCTGTTTTATTTTGCTTGATCTTAAGTTCAATAGTCAAGACAGATGTGCAACTTAGTGAAAAAGCAGATTATGTAGCAATGCCTGGAAATCTATTTTGCCTTGGCCAATCTGATAGGATGGTGAAAATTGTCATCATATACTTGATCTCTTTCATAACTTCTTGAGCTGGGTTACCTAATAGACTACCGAATCTTCTTTGTTGGACTCCAAGTAATGAAGATTAAATACACTATACCTTTGGATGTGCATCTTCTGGTTTTTTGGAAGTTAGTAGACCTTCTAAGGTACATACTCCTTGCCCTTAGACGGAGAAACTTTGAAGTTTTAACAAGCATGAATGCCAAGTAAGAATGAGCTTTTTCTTTTTATTGTTTTATATTGAAAGTAAGAATGAGCTTACAGAGCAAAAATATTGATGAGAGTCGTCACCTCTCTGACATGTCCTGAATAATTTCTAGAGTGTTGCCTCTATGGCTTAGTCCTTTGTGATTTTATTTTCCATATAGTCTGGTTTATGAGGAAATTTGATTAGAAAGACATTCATCAGATGTTGGCCTCTGAGAGTTTATCCGTAATTTTTGATTGCTCATAGGTGGATCATTTTGATAAACCCTGCACATCTTTTGCTTTTTGGGTATGCTGCATGCTTGTTTGCTGAATTGTCGTGTGATGAAAATATATAGGTAATGTACAATTTACTACGTGTTTGACCGGTACAAGATAGCTTGTATCTGAAGAAAAATGTTGTATAGGAAGAAGAGATTCTAAACCTAAAATATATTCATGTTCGTGCTTCAAGCTCTCGATTGATATTTTCAAGCTCATTTCTTGAGGATGAGGTTATGGTGGTTGTAAATGCATTTGTGTGTTGATTTTCCAACAGAATTCTGTGTCTGATGCACTCCTTAGCCACCTGAGAATATTTTTGTCTTCCTTACCTGTGGACTTGCCTCGAATACATTCATCTCATCCTGCTGGAAACTCTCTTTCGTGAAGCTGATGAAAAACACAATCTAATATAAGTTGAAACTTTGAAATACATCTAAATGATATGAAAGACGATAGTGTGTGTATTAGCAGTTTAACTTGACTAATGAGTGTGATGAAATATTGGCCAGGCACGCCCCCTTTTCCGGGATAGGAAAAAATTCTCCCAGATGGCTGACCCAACACTTGAAGGCCGGTATCCTGGAAGAGGCTTGTACCAAGCGCTAGCCATTGCTGCGATGTGCGTTCAAGAGGAACCCTCCATGAGGCCGGTCATAGGTGATGTGGTCATTGCGCTGAATTACCTTGCCTCTCTGAAGTACGAACCGAGTACCCAGCCTGCTCAAAGCTCGGGGAAGGCAGCCGGTGGATCTTCTTCTAGAACGAGAAGGGAGGACAGATCAAGCGCCGATGACGATTCGGTCTTTTCATCTTATGGATACCAAAACTAGGAAGACCGCATGACTTTTGGTGTTGTTCATATATGAAAATGCCGACTTGTCGGTCTTCATGTGGTACACATGTTAGGTTTGATGCTTCATCCTCGACTTCAATACAGGTAACTCTTTACCTTCCGAACCCCACTTCATCCCCCGTGTACATGCGAGCTGAGTTTTGTATGTAAGTAAAGATGCCTCTGTGAAGAAACTAGCTGTCTGTACCCTTCCATTTAGTGGAAAAAAAAGCCTCTGCGCTATTCTTTCCTTAAAATGTTTTGCCATGATCTGAGACACCTCGTGCTGAAATTTTTTAATCCAGACACCTGGAGATCAATATCTCACCATTTGGTAGTTTACTGATTGCCCTTATCGAGTTTACACAATGCAATGCGCGCCATCCCTATGCGGATCTCGGGATCTTCTCTTTACTGAGGCAGATGACGAGTTGTCGAGCTATATTATACTCGGTAGTAAGAAATTTTTGCTCAACGCTCAAAGCTGATTGCTCGCCTACAAGCCAAATGAGAACCTCATGACGCGAGAAACGCATTGAGAGTCAGAACGGTAGAGCTCCAACTGGGTCACTTCACATGCGACATGCTTGTTTCCTAAGAGGGCAAAGTGAGCCGTGTCCTATTTTAGCAACTGGGCCATGTCAAAGCCCGACTCAAAGCTCGCGAAAGGTTAACAAGGACGGACATGTAGCTACGTCAAAACCGTCGGGGCATGACCCTGGGACTGCCTGTCTCCGGAGCATCACAGCCATGGCCATTTGTTCCTTTTGGTGTCTCCCAATTGATAGGCTGAATGAAAAGCAAGTCGGCCCCTGATTGAACGACTCGGCCGGTGTGTTCTCGACAAGCCTGACTTCGATTTTTTCCTGTTTAGTGCAATCACCCTCTGGCATCAGGACCTTACAAAACTACGACATTGTCTCTCTCACTCATGGAATCTAAATCTAATGAAAAGTCAGTAGTGGGTAACGATGAATCCGTGGGAAATTACATTAGGGATATACGTTGGGCTTTTTGCATCATACAAGGCCCACCACCTTAGGTCCAACCTTCTGACATGATACCGCTCGTGAACCGTCAGGTTGTTCTTCGTTTCTTGTACTTACCAATAATTAAGATTCACTCTGTCGGCAGGTAAATAAAATGGTTTTCTATAGCGTGACCCCTGTCGTGATCTGTCCTGAAAATCACGACTTATTATGAGCTGATTCTGTCCGAAACAGAAGTAAAGAAAAAAGGGAAAATGACAAAGACAGTCCTTGTACTTTGAACTAATATGTAATATGATTTATGAATTTTTAATTTATTTAATGTAGTCCCTGAACTCTACCTTAATATTCAATGTAGTCCATGAATTTTTACTTTGTTCAATGTGATTTATGAATTTTTGGTACATGTTTAATTTAGTTGTTGAATTATGTGAAAATGTTGAATGTAGTCTCTAAACTGGAATTAATGGAAGGACCATATTGAACATTTTCATGTATCAAAAGTCCAGGGATCACATTGAAAAAGTAAAAATTTAAGAATTACATTGCACATTTGGGCAAAGTTCAAGAACCGTCCTCATCATTATCCTGAAGAAAAAAGCTGGTTATGGTAGAAATTTTCTTTTTTTTGTTTGGGTTAATATTAACATACTCCAAAATGGTATATTTATGCCACATTTACCAAAAATTAATTTTTGTATCATAAAAATCTCTAAATTGATATACATGTGTCATATTTACCGCAAATTCACAAATTGGTACATCTATACGTCACAAGGATTCTCATTCCCAAAAAAGCCCTTGTGAGGTAAGGGCAGCTCCTATAAGCTTTTAGATAGAGGGGCTTGGCTTCTCCCAATCAATGTGGGACTTCCTATCACAGAGGCTTCATGATGCACTTGTGCCACATTAATCCCAAATTACAATAAATTTGAGATTTTTTGGGTAAATGTGGTATAAGTGTACCGGTTTGGGGTAATCGTGGTACGGATGTATTAGTTTGGGGTTTTTCATAAAAAAAAAATCAATTTAGGGTAAATGTGGCACGAGTGTACCAATTTGGAGCAAATGTGACGTGAATTTATCAATATGAGAGTTTTTATAACATAAAAATTAGTTTAAGGTAAAATATGATCGGTACACCGGGTTTGAGGTTTTCTGTGACATTAACCGTTTTTTTTTTGTGGCTTTTAAATCTCACGACACAAGAAAAGACGTCCGTCGATCTGAAAGCCTAGAAATGTCGTAGAGGTCTCGTCGTCGGGGTGCAAGGGCCGGCAAGAGATGGGGAGGTGGGGCCCAGAAGCCCGTTCTATCTACTGCGGTAGGGACTAGGGTAAGGAAAAAGGGCTGGCATGATGTGACCTCCCATGACCATCGATATGGGCCGGGTCACATGGCCCGTGGGACCCCACCCGCAACGTGGGGGCCCTACTTGCCCCCACACAAACCCCTGTCAATCGATCACCGTCTTCTCCGAGCCCTCCGAGGTGAAAAACGAGGTACGACATTTACGGTTGGACCTTAGCGCACACGGAAATTCCCCCCGGCAAGATTCGCGAATGGACAAGGTGCCGAAAGTTTTAAAATTTATCACGAAAGTGGAATCGGGTCATAAAATTTTCAAGAAGTGTAATCGATGGAAGGGCTCGATTGAACCGGTTTGACAAGTTTTAGGATTTGATCGCATCTGTTGAAAGTTTCAGAACTTGATTGCACTTTCGTGATAAATTTTAGGATTTTAAGTGTACTTATCCCATTCGTGAATATAATGATTTTCTAATTATAGAATTTAACTATGTACCATACTTGTTATATAGCGCATGTTCATGGCAATTCGACTCTCTTTTGCGATATGAAAGGATATTACGGCGATAAGTTTATTTTTGGTTTCTCTTCTCATTTTTATCATGCTGTCGGAATCGATAATTTATCGATTCGGTTTGGGGAGTTTGAGTATGGCACAGTGTCTATCTAGGGAAGGATAGACTTCGATGGATGTCTTAACTAGGCTGATCTGAGAACGACGATTCGTCTGCAGGTCTTAACTTAATGGCTCAAAACGGTTCAAAAGTTTGCAAAGTATTTCTTGAAGATTCGTATTTCAACCCCACATTTCCATTTTTAAATGATGTTATCATAAGGTAGATCGACACCCTCAATTTACCCTCTCGTGTTAATTTAGGTGGAGATTGTAAAGGACTATAGTTCTAAGATGGTATATAGGAAGATAATTCTTTCTGGGATAAATGTACTAGAAGTCCTAAAACTTATTAGGAAAGTGCAATTGAATCCTAAAACTTTCAAAAAATGCGATCAAGTCCTAAAACTTGTCACGAAAGTGCAATCAAGTCCTAAAACTTATCATGAAAGTGCATTCAAGTCCTAAAACTTATCACAAAGGTACAATCAAGTTCTAAAACTTTCAAAACGTGCAATCAATAGAATGACTTGATTGAACAAATTTGATAAATTTTAATACTTGTTTGCGCTTTTGTGACAAGTTTTAGAACTTATTTGCACTTTTTGAAAGTTTTAGGACTCAATTGCACTTTCCTAACAAGTTTTAGGACTTAATTGCACATTATGAAAGTTTTAGTACTTAATTGTACTTTCGTAACAAGTTTTAAGATTTTGAATGCACTTAACCTATTCTTTCTTAATTTACTCCAACACAAAAGTGAAAACTCTTGCATCGTCCTTTGATATTTGTTCGAAGAAAGAGCAACATGACCATTTATATAAGGAGCGACTTCTAATTCTAATATTTTAATTATTTTTTTGCAGATCTCGCAAAGCTCATACTTCTATAGGATTTTAGCTTGGAACGGGTGAAGGCGTGAATGGGTCGTGCTAGTTTCGAGATGTCTAAGCTCCACTCTTCGACTTCACTTGTCGTCGAGAGGCAAATTCAAGTAGCTCGAGCAAATGTATAGAGTCAAGTTGGAGTATCAAGATACTCGACTCAAGAGAAGTAGAACTTTTTACGTTGATCCGTACATTGTTTACTATTCAAAATGGAGCTCGAGTGACTTTGAGCTTAACTCTATCTCATGTCGATATTTACATCTTGATAATCGAATTGAGCTCGAGTTTGTCAACTACTTGTTCGAGGCAAATCCCCGGGAGCCTAGGAAACAGAGCTTGGCCGAGCCATGTATCTCGGTCCTTGCCATAATCGAATCTCCTGCATTTAGCCATATTTCTAACTGGTGAGTTACAAATACGAACATCCCGCGTTCGATTTCATCACGATGATCGCGTAACGACGGGTCGTGTCAATCATTGAAGAATATATAGAGTTTTATCCCCCAAATAAAATCATCTCGAAAATCCAAAGTAGCACCACTCTCTCGTATGTCCACTTTCGAGCCTGTATTGTTCCTCGCAAAAAAGTCAGGGTCATGCTTTAACGTGACCACCATCACCAGATGCCACAACATGCCAATCTTCTCCATTTTCATTTCCGACCCCCAACAATCTCACCCCTTCCGATTTTCACCCCCATCAAATCATAAAAACCGCAGATCTCTCCCCCTCTCTCTGGCTCTGTGTTTGTCCGATTATTTCAGTTTTATCCTCAAGCTCAAAACTCCATTTTCATGCTCAAAACTCCATTTTCATACGTACACTAGCGACCAGCGAGAGACACGACAACACCGCAAGTGCTTCGACAGACATCGAAACGCACCGCCCCGTTTTTGGGAGTCCTCAACTTTTGCCTGAAGTGGAAGAGAGAGAGAGGTGTAGGCCAGTAAAGAAAGAAGCTCTCTCTTTTATCAGAAACTTTTTGGATTCTTTATTATGGTTCTGGTTTTGGGGAAGTGTTGCTTTCGGGTACATGATTGGTGGCGACTGGCGAGTGCCACAGCATAGACGTGATGCGCCATGTGAGTTTGTAGTTGTACAGGCATGGGAGACCAACCCCTCTCTCCTCCTCCTCTCTCTCCTTGCGCTTTAAAAAGTCGTTTCTGGTCCGACTTTTTCCCACTGGTTGCTTGACGTGCTTTGCTGCTTCTTCTTCCACCTCCTCCTCGCAGAGTCTCGTGCTGCAACTTTCTTTAGCCGTGGATGAAGTAGCGGATCCTGCTCGTCAGCATCATCACCATCATCATCACCTGCAAGCTCGGTTCGACTTACAAGTCAGAGCCCCAAAGTCCCACAAGTCCACTGGAAGTTCTGCTCCCGCCTGTCGAGGTAAATTCTTCGCGCAATTCTCGCGGTACACGTCCGACCCTCTTAGCAAGTTCAGATCATTGTTCCTGATTCTGTGAGCACAAACACTCCTTTTCATCGCACGTCTCGGCACGAGGGAGAGAGTAGATTTCGAACGAGCAAGCAGTCGTCATATTGTTTCAGATGTTATCATCCATATCAGTGTAAATAGAAAACCAAGAAAGTAAGTTGTGCATAGATAGATCTGCAACGGTAAGTTTCCAAGCTTCGGTAAGGTTAGGTCCCTTCAGCTATCCATGCTTTTCTAGAGAGAGAGAGAGAGAGAGAGAGAGAGAGAGAGAGAGAGAGAGAGAGGGAGAGAGGGAGAGAGAGAGAGACAGAGAGACAGGTGGGACGTTGATGGATATGGAGCTTTAACTAGCAAACCACCCACACATTGGTTCTTTCGTTGTCTGCACTGTCGAAAGACATAATCCCTTTTTCCCTAACGCGATCTTTTGCATGGGACCGAAATGCCCCGTTGAATGTGAGGTGCGTCGAGTCACTCTCGTCGCCACGAGCGGAGCCGCCCGCCATGGCTTTTCATTGGCCGGTCGGAGTCGAAATAATGACCCGGAAGTTCCCGGTCGCTATTTGCATTGGCTCTGTTCTGTCCAATCCCGATGCCTAATATCAGCCTAATCCGATCCGATTACAGTCTTGAAAAAACATCCTTTTCGAGCCAACCCGCGAGCCCTCCATTTCGTGATCAGTGGTCCCCCAATTCACATTCAAGCTCCTTTCACCATCTGAAAACGACATTGCATTACGAATCCGCCAATTGCTCATGTACATGATCATATATGTGTACATGTGCTTGAAAATATCTCCGGTTCACGCAGTCTCACATGTCGCCTTTCTTCTTTTTAACCCCGAAAGTCATCTTCCATGTTAATCTAGCTGCGCTGAGTGAGCTGTATAAGAGTGGAAATTGCTGCAATTATTTTGTTTTGCCCTCTATTTTCAACCACACAACCTTGTTGATTATTTATCGAGGAAATTTGCGTACGTGACTTCGACGAAAGTAGCGATGCCGGGATAGCAACATGTGAGACAATCATTGAAACGTGTAGTGCTAGATTTAGTAACAAAAAGTTGTTTCTTATTTTAGGAGAGCAACGTTAGATAATCTCAAAGTTCTGTTTTTGGTAATTATATGTCATGCAGAGAAATGGATGCGGCGGATCACAAATCCACTAAACCGCCGTCCCAAGTACCTCCTCTGCCCAGAGACCCCCGCGGGTCACTCGAAGTCTTCAACCCGTCGACCCTTTCGACCCGGCCGACCAACCGGGCCTTTGGCCCGCGGCAGCCCCCCTGGCGAGGCTGGGTTGGCCGGCAAGAGAGCTCGGAACACGACCCGCCCGAACTCCCCTCCTCCCGGCCCACCAGCAGAGGCGACGAGATCACGGCCACCTCATGGATGGCCCTCCGGGACGCCCCTCCGCCCAACCAATCACCGCCCTTCGCACAGAAGCCCATCTCGACCGTCCATCAGCATGACGACGGCGGACTATCACGGTCCGCTGTGTTGGCGCAACCGCCCGACGAAGCGGGAGCAGCTGCGCAGAGGGCGGCGGAGTGGGGGCTAGTGCTGAGGACGGACACCGAGACCGGGAAGCCGCAGGGCGTGACGGTCAGGACCTCGGGCGGGGACGACCCGAGCGGGAAGCCCGGCACTTCGAGGAGGAACTCGAACAACTCGGCCCGGAGCTCGGGGGACTTGTCGGAGGGCGGCGAGGGAGGGAAGGAGAGAGGGTTCCCGAGGGTGTCGGAGGACCTCAAGGACGCGCTGTCCACGTTCCAGCAGACGTTCGTGGTGTCGGACGCGACGAAGCCCGATTACCCGATCCTGTACGCGAGCGCGGGGTTCTTCAAGATGACCGGATACACTTCCAAGGAGGTCATCGGCCGGAACTGGTAACCCTTTTTCTCTCTCTCTCTCTCTATGAATGCGTGCTGTGTGCATATTATCGTAATTGTTATTAGTTCATGAGACGATGAGCGGTTGATGATTCGTGCCATCGGCACTGGATTCAGCCGGTTCATGCAGGGGGCGGAGACGGACCCGGATGACGTGGCGAAGATCCGGGAGGCGTTGCAGGCCGGGACGAGCTACTGCGGGCGGCTGCTGAACTACAAGAAGGACGGCACGCCGTTCTGGAACCTGCTCACCATCTCCCCCATCAAGGACGACGCCGGCAACGTCCTCAAATTCATCGGGTGGGTCTGTCATGTCCCTCACGAAACACACTACTACGATTCTCTCGCGCCCGTGTTACCTGACGAAGGCAGTCACTTAATCATTTCTCTTTGCTGAATGAATTATGATGATCCACGCACACGACACGTCGAATCTTTCGACCGATTCTTCCGGAACTTGCATTCAGATCCCATCTCTCACCCTCTCTTTCAGCCACTAGAGAGAAAGAGAGATTCAATTCATGAGGACGATTTGAAAGCGTGGGGACTCCCATGCTTTTGAGTCGCGACAAAGATTCATTTCATGCCACTATTGGTGGACTTTGGGTAGTGCTTGTCTACACATAGAATCTCTATACTGAATTTACAAATTATAAAAAAATGGGATACACATTTTAAAATAATTAATCTCGTGCTCCTCAATATAATTGAATCTTTTACATAAATAAAAAATTAAAATTATAAGATTTGAACAGCTTCATTGACTGCTCAAATTTTTAGGACAGTTCATGAAAAAAAGGATGCATACATGATATTTAGTTTCTAATTTAACTTTTTTTGGGTCCCTTCTCTCTCTTTTTCTTATTATAAAGTATAGAATGATGATTTGGGGGTTAAATTATGGATACTATTCGTTTTTGTCTTTTGCTGTGATGGTGGAGGGGAGTGCAGAATGCAAGTGGAGGTCAGCAAGCACACGGAGGGATCCAAGGTTAAGATGATGCGCCCCAATGGATTGCCCGAGTCCTTGATTCGATACGATGGTCCGGCCCTCTTTTTCCACTCACTTTTCTCATGATTCTTTGATCTATTTGTTTTATTCTGTTTCATTATATTCATGTTTATTTTCCTTCCCGGAGTAGCACGTGACGAGTCTGATCCTAAGAGACGTACGTACCCCACCACGTTCTACTTTTAGCGTGAATCCAAATGTTGTTGCCATCGACCAAGTTTACCAAAAGAAGCAAGATTTGCCAGTACATGCATGATTAGCGCATGTTACGTGCATATAAAGAGCGCGCTTGGTACCGTGACAGGCGTCTTTGCTATGTCAACGAGCGTGCTGAAGACACCGCTTTTATTAATAGTGAAGGATTCGAATTATCGGTGGACCAACAATATAAAGTATGAGGAACATCGGGTATCTTGAAAAATGGAATTCTTTTCGATACAAAGACACTTGTTGATACGACCCTTTTGTCGGAAACATCGGCTTTTGGAGGAGGCGATGGGATGAAGCCGAGGGGATGAATTAATTGCTTGATACCCACGTTACTATTTATGCATGGTTTTTAAGGCTTCTGTTTTGTTTGTTTTTCATGATAACACGACAAGTTTGTCGTCATTTTTGTAATTTTAATGCTTCGGTACTTAACATTGGGCGCAGACAGAATGCGCTTCATGTGAGTTTAGAGTGAACTAGACATTGATATTTACAGCCTCTGCTTTTGATGGAAGCATCATCTTTTATCGAGCTGTTTCTTTATGGTTAAATGGTCGAACTTGTGTTGAAAATTCAGAGAGAGAGAGAGAGAGAGAGAGAGAGAGAGAGAGAGAGAGAGAGAGAGAGAGAGAGAGAGAGAGAGAGAGAGAGAGAGAGAGAGTGTGTATGTGTGAGTGAAAAGTCAATCACAGTCCACCGAATGCTAAACTATTTGCAGTTGTTAGGAGGAATGAACACAACGTTCCGAGTTTCGTAGTAATGTCTCATGAATTCGAGTTTCCATTTTCCTCACTCCATTCTAGAGCAGTAAAAACGGCAGACCTTCATAGGTTCATGCGAAATGACTCGTGATCACGCTTGTTGCCCACTCCAATTTGGATGTCTTTTGATCATAGTATACTTGGTTAATGCGATCGATTTGCCATTATGTGAAGCTCATGATGTAGGTGTCAGCAGATACTCTTACATAGTGTTCTTTGTTTCTTCTTTTAATGCTGGATGCAAATGACAATCCCGATGTGTTGTTGTTTTCGCAGCCCGTCAGAAGGCAATGGCGGCGAGTTCAGTGTCGGAACTTGTGCAGGCAGTGAAGAGGCCGAGGGCGCTCAGCGAGTCGATCAATCGCCCTCTAATGCGGAGGTCGGGAGGCGGTGGCGAGAAAGAGAGATCAGATGCTGTAGGAAGACGAAACTCTGAGAATCTGGGAGGTATGAGGAGTTCGATGCAGCGGATCCATGAGGTGCCCGAGAAGAAGCAACAGAAATCCGCTCGCCACTCGTTCATGGGGTATCGCCTTATGGCTCTCACTGTTAAGAATGTACTGGAATTAGTGATATTTTCAGCAACTTGTATCTAGCTAAGATGCTATTGCCTCACTGAATTTGTCTTTCCATCCTGGTGGCAGAATGGTTAGGAAGCGTCAGTCCAGTTCTGAAAGCTTTGATTTTAAAGGAGCTGCAGATGACAATGACGACGACGACGACATGAGTGAAGATGACGAGAGGCCAGACAGCGTAGATGATGTTGTAAGACAGAAGGAAATGAGGAAGGGTATTGATCTTGCTACCACGCTCGAACGTATCGAGAAGAACTTCGTCATCACTGATCCAAGGCTACCAGACAATCCCATTGTAAGACTGTTCGACAAACTAAAGAGGAGCTCGTTCATCTGTTGAACTCGTAAGTCGATATATGCGATTTAAAATTTCATTTGGTCTGAATTTTTCAGATATTTGCTTCTGATAGCTTCTTGGAGCTGACAGAATACAGCCGGGAAGAGATTCTCGGGAGAAATTGCAGGTAACTGCTTTCTAATTAATTTAGTAATCTCATTGAAACGTCGTCTTAAAAATCTTAAAAGTTGTCGAAGCGTTGGCAATTACAGTTTCTAAAAATTGTGACATAAATGTCGAACTTTTGAACTTTTAGTCATCTAACTTGTCTAGAGATGGGACTGGCAAATTGGCACTTAGATATGTTTAAGATATGAGCATAAATAGGAAATGTGCAGTTTCACGCTCTCATATTGCATCCTCCTATCCGATAGAGTTATTGATGATTAAAAGGCCCTGAGCTTGTGCCATAAGAAATTCGAAGCTTCATTTGAAAAAAAATAATAAAGAAACTGAACTATTGTTGAAATGCAAAAGAATTAGTTATGAGATACCTTGCTTGAATTGGTATAGGTTCCTCCAAGGACCTGAAACTGATCCAGCAACCGTGAGGAAGATCCGGGAAGCCATTGACAACCAAAGAGAAGTCACTGTGCAGTTGATAAACTACACAAAAAGCGGTATGTACCTATAAATGACCTGAATAGAAATACTGTGAAGTGGAATTCCTATTCCAGGATGTCTTCAAAATTATGAGCTTCGTGTAGAATGACATAAATGACAATTTCAGGGAGAAAATAATGAAAGTTCCTCTTTCGTAAATACCATAAATATGCCTGTTGCTTCTTTAGCCTCAATATGAAGCTGATCTACTTTACACATTCTTGTAAGTATTGTAAAGTTTTTCTGCTGAATTTCAGGCAAAAAGTTCTGGAATTTGTTTCATCTTCAGCCAATGCGTGATCAGAAGGTGCACTCCGCAGTTAAATTTAGATAGATAACATAATGCGATAATACTGTTCAAAGAACTTAGGAACTGTTTATGTGAGAAAACAGGGAGAAGTCCAGTATTTCATTGGAGTACAACTGGATGGTAGCGCTCATGTTGACCCACTGCACAACTCTATCCCTGAGGATACTGCTAAAGAAAGTGAAACACTGGTCTGGGCTCTCTTTGCCTCCTCACTTATCATTTAGTTATCGTCATACTTTGTTATTTCTTCAAGTTAGGGAATATCATACTTTTCAAACTCAACTCAGTTGTTTGAGATCACTTTTAATTGAGTCACATTTCTGAAAGATGATTTTTTTTTTGTTTAGTTCTTTCAGTGTTTGCCCCATAAAATGACAGAATTTCCATATATTAGTTGCTGCTAGCACTGCAAGATTTTGTAGTAGGGTAAAGAATCTCGATAATCTCCAATAATTTCTGCCATTTCCCTTGCTGATGAATTATAGGTGAAAAGCACTGCTGAAGATGTCGATGAAGCTGTGAGAGAACTTCCGGATGCCAACAAGGTAGCATCCTTTTTTTCATTGAAGCATCAGAAGTCTCTTAAGGTTATAATTGAGATTAAGGACTTTTCTGTGAGCAGAAACCAGAGGATTTATGGGCTAATCACTCTAAAATGGTTTTCCCAAAGCCACACAGGAAGGACAGCCCCTCTTGGAGAGCCATTCAACAGGTACTTTATTTCTTATCCTTGTTCCATACTAATATTAGTTAATAAGTAAACCTCTAGCAAATGCAATGTCATTCTTATGATAAGTATGGTGCATGACCTGTAAATATTGGGAAGAATGGATGCAGTGGATGCTTTTAAACGTCTAGTGCCCTTTACCATGTATAGTTCCTACATGTTTCTACTTATTGTGAGTAAATAATTCACGTTCTGTAATTGTTAAAGTAGAATAAATTGATTAATTAATCTCTCTGTGACATTGGCACCATGTCCGTTTACTACTTTGGTCTTATATAAGCTTTATTTCATGATTTCTTGCCGTTATCTGTGCTTAGGTTATTTATTCTGTGCATGGTGCTCCTGACATGCAGATACTGGATAGCGGAGAGCAGATAGGACTAAAGCATTTTAAGCCACTTAATCCCCTTGGCTCTGGGGACACCGGCAGGTACATCCGGTGCATGTCATATCATCTCAGCTGGAGTTAAATCCCATCTGGTTCAAGCAAACCCAAAAGCCATATATTTTGATTTTTTGCAACTTTGACACTTGACTGTCCTTCCAAAATTTCAGAGATTTAGCTAGGAAATCAGAAACTTTGTCAGTCTCACTTACATGCGGTTTTATTGAACTTCGTTGGATCAATTCCTTTTCCTCTTAATGTTGGTCACAAATTTTACTGCATATTTTTTAAGCATATAAGCTGCAGAAACGCAGTCATGCTTAATAAATTGATGATGACTTCCTTGGAGTAACTAGCTAGTTTGGGATAGAAACCACTTGTAATATACAGTTTGTACTGCCAATCGCAATGCTCGGACTTACTGATTGCATGCTTTGCTCTCTTTATTGCTGGTAAAGCTCGTGCGCCAATACTAGAAGTCTGGAAGTACATTAATCTGGCTGACTTTAATCATGTTTCAGTTGCTTTGGAAATTTTAGCTAGAAATGAGAAATCTTGTAAAGGTTGCTGCAATGTAGGGCAAAGGTGCAGTTGAAGTTTTTGAGTCTTGCTGGCATTTCGGAAGACGTTAATTTCTTTTCTACTTATTTCTTTCTGCATCCGAAAGGGGAATTTTCCGTGTGTTGAGAATTTGATGAATGCTTGACCATGATGGCAGTGTGCATCTAGTTGAGCTGCGTGGAACCGGTCAATTCTTTGCAATGAAGGCCATGGATAAGAGTGTCATGCTCAACCGCAACAAGGTACTGAAATTGGTCAACTTTGATCAGGATTCAAGTTCCTCTTGAATTTATATATGCGACATTCTCACAATCCTTAAAATAAGACTGATCATTGGAAAACCTGATTACTGACGTGGATGTAGCACTCGCGTGTTGTGTTTTTCGTAAGATAGAGAAGTTACCTTTAGTAATGCCAAAATCTTCTTCTACGTTTAAAATGGGGGTCATTCCTAGTTCGGGGTTTACGTTATAGGAGGATGATCTAGTGTGTATGATGGTTGGATGCTGTTCAGGAATTAGCTGATAATGTGCTTTCCTTCAATGGATTTCTTATTGATCTGTTTCATGAGCCTGTAATGGATTGCATGCATCTTGTATTCCTTAAGATGAATAGCTTTCTTCATTTTGCGAAGGTCCACAGAGCTTGTGCTGAAAGAGAAATCCTTGACATGTTGGATCATCCTTTCCTTCCAGCTCTATATGCATCTTTTCAGGTAAATCCTGTATAATGGATTGTTATCATCCTTGTCTTCCAGCTGTACATGCTTCTTTTCAGGTAAGAGGCATTTGTAATAGATAATTATACTGGTAATTGCAGAACATGGAGATAATGCAAATTGAACTGTGTGCGCTGTGCTTGTTATAGCACAAAGATTAAAAAAAGAGAGAGTTATGTCAATTGCTGGATATGGGTGACTTATAACATATTAGTTAGCCACTTTTCACTTTGCCTTCAATGATCTCAAGTCGTGCTCTTGCATGCCCTTATAGTGATTGCTTGTTATATTATTCAAGTTATGTTCCATTTGTGAGTGTCAATTATTTACCTCCCCATGGATCTGATCCAAATTGCTTAGGATTCTAATGCTCGCAGTATCCATCCAACATGAGTACTAATATTAAGTTTTCTGCAGACCAAAACCCACATTTTCCTAATAACAGATTATTACCCCGGTGGTGAGCTCTTCATGCTCTTGGACAGGCAAACCCTGAAGGTCCTCAAGGAAGATGCAGTGAGGTAAAAGTTAATGAAACAATCTTAATGTAGATTACTTAAATGCTTATGTCAAAGCTTTTCCCTTTGCTTAGGATCTAATGTTTATTCAAAGAGGTTACAACCTGATTTCTGAGGTTCGTGCTACCAACAAAGTTCCCCTTGACGTCCGAAGTTGAAAATTTAGTCATTTCAACTGCAACATATTGTGGACTTCCTATCCTCAAAATCACAATATAAAATATGCACATTCATATGTTTAATTCCACAAACGTATTTTGATTATAATGTACTATCCAAAGGAAAAAAGGGCAGCCCGGTGCATGAATCTCCCTGCTGTGTGCGGGGGTCAAGGGAAAGGTCGGACCCCTTTGGGTCTAATGTAGCAGCCTTCCCTTAAAAATTTTTGCAAGAGGCTTTCTTCACGACTCAAAAGATACAAAAACATGGAGTAAAATCAATATTACTTCGGGCAATTCCAACTCCACCCGTAGAAGTTGCAGGCCAAAATGTTAAGAGCCAACTTGACAACATGAGTACTTCTGTCGTGTTCTATTCCTTTGAACTCATTGCATATAGTTGATGATCGCAGATTCTATGCTGCAGAGGTGGTTGTGGCATTGGAGTATCTTCATTGCCAAGGTAGAGGTCCATCACTTTACATCAGCCGAGAATTCATTATCTGCCAGATGCACCTGTTGCTACATTTAGAATCACGATGGCAAAGTTCGATGCAGTCGATGATAAAATTGGAACAGTTCTGTGTTTTCGAGGATCATTTGTGGGCTAACGAGTGGACGGATAGCAAATTAGACACGCTGCCTGGAGTCTTCCCGTTTGTTGACACCTTTGTCATTTTACAGGGATTATTTACAGAGATCTAAAACCGGAGAACATTTTGCTTCAGGACAATGGGCATATTTCTTTGACAGACTTCGATTTGTCATGCTTGACATCTTGCAAACCTCAGGTAAGTCAACTACCTAATCATCTTCCATATGAGCAATTGTCTCTATGATTAATCAATTTATGAATTATGTGTATAAATAATGTACTCGTTGATTCTGCTATTTTGAAGCTTTTGATTCCTAGTACTGATGAAAAGAAGAAGAAAAAGAAAAAGAAGAAGAAGAAAGGCCCGGAGATGCCAATCTTTATGGCTGAACCCATGCGGGCATCAAATTCTTTTGTCGGCACGGAGGAATACATAGCTCCGGTTAGTTTCTTCTTTTCTTACTACTACCTAAAGTCCAAATGCCTCCAGATTGAGTGCACCAGTTTACTTTTGTTTTGCTATTCTAACTTCCTGATATGTTGCAGGAGATCATCAAAGGGGCTGGCCATACAAGTGCAGTTGACTGGTGGGCGCTTGGTAAGTTCCTCTCGTATCTTCTAATGAAGGTGAACATGGTAAAGCATTTATTTCAAGAAATTTTTTTATTCCAATTCGTAAGACCAGGCTTGCATTTGCGCGAATGTCAAAGAACTCTAGTTTCTTTCGGTCAACTTCGTAGACAAATAACATCATCATTGTCTTTTAATGCATTAGAAAATTTGACAAGAGAAAAAGAAAGAGAAACTACTGCCTCACATATTTTCTCTCTCGTGGTAATGAAAATGTTGAAGTATTGTCTCACATCACTTGACAATGGATCCTAAATGCTCCTTATATTCATGTGGTATCTCTCCACCTATCGGTTTAAACTTTTGGGTTGGACTTTCTAATATGCACCAGAGCGCCTAAGCGAGGGGTGGTGATAGAATACTTAAGCCTTTTGATAGGCATTAGCTGCAATTCTGGATTTCATTTCGAGCTCTGCAATATGGTTAAACTTAATGCATTATACTTTGCTTACTTTGAAGTCATTTTTGGGACCAGATAATAACATCGAAAAGATATCTTGACATCAGCAGCGCAACAAAATTTCATGGGGAAGGAGAATTCTTTCCTATCATTAGTACTAGTAGTTCTGTGGTAGATTTGGTTGCTTTGTCATTTAATGATGCTTTTTAAAGGGATTTAATCCTGTCATTCACAAGGCACTAATGTCGTCACACGTTTTCAGCCTACTTATGTTTCTTCAACTTGCCTAAGGAAATCTTATTGTCTCCATTTCTTACAGGTATTCTGCTATATGAGATGCTGTATGGATACACACCCTTCAGGGGAAAGACAAGACAAAAGACATTTGCCAATATTCTTCACAAGGAAATCAAATTTCCAGGAAGTAAACCGGTTAGATTTCTGCCTATAATCATTACTAGAACTTCACACACTTGAACTATGGAATTGCTCGAACAGAAGTTCATGCTCGGTCAGAAGTTTTTTCAAGTTTTCAACAACCTCCAACTGATTTGAACTAGGAGTGCTGGAAAGCAGCTTGCTCATGTTCTGCTTTTCACAGAATTGATAGCGCACAGATTGATATGCCTGTTTAAGAAACAGACATTTAATATTAGCCACAGCATCTCATTTCGGATTTGGCATTGGTTCTTTCCCTGAGCTTAGGGTCAGGGAACTTTTCCCCAGTAAGTAGCAACACATTTGGCCGACAAGAGGGAGAGTTTTATCGTAGTTTCTGTTCCTGGCATTGGTTGCATGATTATGGCAGCACAATATATGTTTAAGTCAGATTCCTCAAAAGTTGCTGCATAGAAGATAAAGAGGTTTTTTATGACCTCTAGCAACTCTCAGGAGACTCGTATGATACTAAAGGGAACTATGTCTGTCTGCAGGTAAGTCTCCATGTGAAGCAATTGATGTATCGATTGCTGCACAGGGATCCCAAGAACAGATTGGGCTCACATGAAGGAGCGGAGGAAATCAAACGACAACCGTTCTTCCACGGCATCAACTGGGCCTTAGTCCGGTGCATGGTAACGTGACAAAAATTGTGATCACAAAGCATGTTTCTCCTAATTCGATCTCATGCAATGGGCTGACGAGTGTGAGCTTTTCAGGAACCTCCTGAGCTCGATGCTCCTCTATGCGGGGCAGCCAATGCAGAAATGGAAGCCAAACTCGTAGACCCTGAAATGGATGACCTTCAAAAGAATGTTTTCTGAGAGGTCTAACTCCATGCCCATCCATTTTGCAGTTGTGTAAAGCAAGCAGGAATAAATAGTTAATGATAAGTGCATCGACTTCAATGTGCAATAGAAGGAAAAAGAAAGAACTATGGTCACTTCAACAGGACTTGGGAAGCTAAGAGATCGGTAATTCTTTCGCCTCGACATTTGATCGATGGAGATGGCTTCACGACATGTTGGACAAGCTCTGTTGATAATTTCTTTTATAGTTTGATGATGTGATTTCCAATATCCATGTCGGAAGGATTTGAATTTCTCTTCTGCTCGCAACACCAGATTAGTCTTTTTGTGAGTGTACATTATGCCATCTTCGTGGTTATATTAAATCTAAAGTACATCATGTGACGCATCATGTTATGACCATATGAATCAACTTCTCGTTTCATGGTTTCATGATAATTCTGTGCAACAGGCAGCCGCCAAATAAAAACATTCTTATATCTATATGGCGCATTTTTTCTCGAGTTGCATGATATAGATCGCACTAAACCGAATCTGAAGCTCAATATCTCAATTCTCTAAGCCAAAATGCCAATGTACTCCAACGTGCTTTTTCGGTTAAGAATTGTCTGTTCATGCCACCAGTGCGTCGTGTAATTTTTAAGGTCATAAAGTGAAAGAGAAGTTGCTGTTGGTGTGGTCAGACTGACTGACAAGTGACACCGAATTCCATGGCGGTGGAGACTACTGCAATAGTAGTTACCGTGCAGAGGCTTAAATTAGAGTTTTTTACATGGACTCTAACACCATTTTATAATAAGATAAAAGATTGAAGAAAAAAGCAGTGTGTCATTGAGACTTGGAGTGTCAAAATGCCCCGACCCTGCCCGAACCGTACCTACCTGAAAGTTTGAATCTTTTCGAGCCTCCTTTTGGTTCGGGTAACACATACAAGTTCGGGTACCGTGACAGTCTGGTTCATTTGGCTCGGGTTAATGGAACACATTAAATCCTACCCAATTCCAAAGTCTTCTTCCAGGTTATGCTGAAATTGTCCAATTCCAAGTCAAAATTCCTGTTCTGGTCGTTGTTTGTCAACCAATACACGAAGCATCAGCCAAAAATTCACAAAAACAAAGCAAAAGAACAACTGACATCAACTATAGCAGAGTTTTCTGCTTTGCAATCCCTAACAGTAAAATAAAAATAAAGTTGCAACATTTTCACATCGTCAGGAACAATCATTCGCCAACTTCCAACTAAAACCGATTGAAACCGTAAAAGGATGACAAAGCAACTGAACCAGATCTTGACTGGAGAGCCGATTGATTCTGCTTGGAAGCGGAAGAGTCGCAACCGCTCCTTGAATTTGCATCCATAGCTCCAAAACTCCAAAAATCTCAACAAAAAAAAAAAATTACTTCGACAAAAACTCAAATTAGTTAACACAGCGGTTATTTGCAGAGGTTTTTGAATCAATCACGTTGCGATTCTATTGCAGGTGCGTATGCAAGAAACTGAAAACCTTAGAAAAGATTGAGAGATTCGGGTTGATATTGGCCTTTGAGAGAGAGAGGGAATGAGGAGTGTATGTCGTGTTCTTTAATCCAATAACCTGACCCGAATTCGGGTCTTATATGATCTGGGTCATGGTTCGGGTCACCACAAACATGCTTTCTTCATGTCCGGGTCGGGTATTAGGGCACCCTACCTGAACTGAGCTATTAACACCCCTAATTGAGACCATACACATATTTATACTATATTCAAGTGTCACAAAAGAAGAAAGTCAAAATTACAGAACATTGCAGAATTAACAGACATTTGCTATCGTACTATTTCCTATTCCTAACACCGTTAGGGACACAAGATATCCTCAGCTAAAGCAAGAACACAAAAAACCTTGTGATTATTTGTTTGCTTCACTTCATGCTCCAACCATCAAATTTGATCAACCCGAGTATGCACAATCATTCTCAACCATCTGCAAGTGATTGGATACAGAAGCTTGAACTGGATGATCTTTGAAATTTGACGTCAATAAGTTGATATGATTGGATCCAATGCATACGTCAGTTCTGGTTTTTTATCCCTACAATCACGAACACCGAATATATTAAAAGATACACAAAAATTTCCTGCAACAAGTGGTCCTGGTGAAAAAGTTTACGTCCTCATGCATGCAGATCTGCCTTTACGGGCACATAGTCCATTCTTTATTGTCTCATGTGTGCTCAAAAAGCAGAGAGAGAGCTACATCACTTGTCGCCACAGATGCAGGTAAAAAGGGACCATTGATAATTAACTAGAACGGCATGACCATTTGCGCAAGCTACAGCAATTTTAGCGTCCAAGAATTAGAAAATTGATTTAATGAAACATGTCTCTACACAAGTTTTCACGAGATCTACATACTACCTATATGAAATTTCTTCATGATTACCTTACATCTCAGTAAAGCAAGCCATCCAAATTGCCTAACCTTACAATCAAGCACACAACTGAGATCTAACATTAATCACCATCAGTGTTCTCGTGATACGCATGGTATACATTACTTATGTAGACCAACTCACATTAAGCTCCCTCCTATTCATTAATGCATGTACTAGCGAACACCGAATATATTAAAAGAATGTGAACTGCAACCTTTAAGTCTGCAGAGGCCATATAAAACTTACACAAGAGGCATGCTCACCTTTGAATCACTTTCAGAATTCCTGTGCCCAATTGCATTGGTACCCCCATGATGATGCATTCACTGACACCTTCTATTTTGTCAGCCTTACCACTTGCAGAAGCGTGGAAGAGGTGATCAGATGTTTTCTCAAATGAAGCCAACATCAAAACGCTTTTGTCCATTTTCTGTATGCCAAACCTTGTAATGCCAAGAACTTCACCCTGATAATTCACATCAGACTCTAAGAACACACTAGACCAACAAAGAACAAATAAATAACACATTAATCAGCCAACTACCGGTTAATTCTCCCTCATAGTCACCATGCATTGGATTAAAAAACTTCGCCATCTAGACCACATAAATTATTGGAGCATATCTTTCCAAAAACTTCTACTTATGTGAGACACCGAATTCACTACCTTTATCCCAGAAAGTGTTAATAATTAATTCTCTCCGCATATGACACCATATTGACTATGCTTACTCACCCGGAAAGTCATTAGATCTGCCAAAAGCATCATATGGCGTATGTCTATGCTCATGCCATGATTCGACATGATGAACTGTATCTCCTCAATAATGCACCTTCTAGCAGCTTCAATTCCTAGTGTCTGCTGTACCTCAATGACATGATTACTTTTCGTTTTCCGACCATCAACACCTTTGGTGCCCATGACTTCTTGCAGACCTGTGCTGCAAGAATGCAATCATACAGAAAATTTTTAAGCAATTCTTTTCCCCCATTTCGATGGATAACGTTTGCAAGTAAGAAAAATACTATGGAAGTTATATGAAACTATAACAACGACATGAAGAAAGAGAGCTTTTAGAAAAGTGAACTAGCAGTCATATTCTAACCATTAGTATTCTTATGTGGCAACTGGAAAAGAAATTGGAGTTTTCTCTCTGAGTAAAATTCTATTTGTTTTCTTTTCTATTGCAAGAACTCAACCAACTCCAACAACAAATAGAAGCATAAGTTTCTGTTCAAGGGAAATGAGATTTCGACATGCATTCTACACTAATACCCAATGACCTCTTGCTTATATGCATGGACTTTGATATGTTTGGTGACGATAGGACTAGTATTACGGTGTGAGTGTAAATGTATTATTGAGTAGTTTTAGACTTCCTAAGTTGTACCTAAATTAACATAAATACATGTGTCTGACATGGCATCTGATACCTACCTTTTGCGAGGATTGACTGTTTATGAGTGTCGTTTAAAAAAGTTGTACATATTCAAATAAATTCACAATTTATGTTGCTAAAAGTAATCTGCATAATTGGCTTCCTACAAGACAATGTCCTAACAACTCACCCTTCCACTACAAGACTGTACTTCTCCCTCTCCTTCGCCTTCCCTTCCTTGTCCTTATATTTTTCTTTCCCTTTGTTTACCACGGCACGCTCAACTGTCTTGATTCCCTGTCAACCAAAAATCAACATAGAGAAAATTTAACATCCACGAAGAACTATAAGGATGAACTAGGATCATTCATTCATCCAGGTGTTCAGACGAACATTAAGGTTCTCACCTTCACTATGATGTTCGGAAGCATATTCTTGAGGGAATGGAGCTCAAAATGAAGTTTACCTCTATCGACCAGAGGAACAACTTCCAATTTCGTAACATCCAAAACATTAATTTGCTGTATAATGGACACATGCATCAGATGTTGTTAACAAGAATAGTTCATAGATAGCCAAGCTACAAGAAGAAATACACACCAGCTGCTTCGGTTTAATTTTCGGAGTTTGTGTAATTGACTCCCTCACAGTATTAGCATCTATACTTAACTGTGAGTCTTCAATTCTATTCATGTCGAGCGTGATGACTATTGACCCTAATCTTGAAGTCATAACAGTCTTTATGCTCTTTGCAATCTGCAAAACAAGCGATTGTACAAATGGATCATCAAGCTCCAATTTCATTATTTGGGAGGCAAACAGAATGTTGTGTTTGTCTCTCTTCAAGAAGATGCGAAAAAGATGATTCGACTCACCAGAAGGCTTTCAAACAACGTGCTCTAACAAGAAAGAGGGGTTTACCAAACACATATGTAACTAGTGAGAACCAACATACTTCATCAATTAATTCCAAAGTCCAAAAAGATACTCAGATAAAGCAGGTTAAAGTCCACTAGTTAAGAGCTAAAATGTAGTGATGCCACAAATTATAAGCCTTCATGGATGCATAAAAGTGACTCAACAAAAAAAGCATCCAATTTTTTATTGCTAAAGCACAAAGAATAAGGAGGAGCTCAAGAAAGTGCTGCTCCAAGGCAATAGACAGCCTAACTTATGCTTTCTCAACTCTAGGAGAAGCGCCCGAAGACCCTGTAGCAAGGTTCAGAAGTGCATTATAATTAAAGCATGCCACCTGCTTTTTACCTCAACATGAAAATGTGCATGGTTAGTAAAAGCAAGGTTCTGCTTACACTACAATCTCATATAACCCAAACATTGGAGGAAGAACTAGTGAAAGGGATCACCTTATTCCCAAATTCCTAAAGAAAGCCTAAGAAGAGACAGCAGAGAGAAAAAAATAATATTTCTCATACAGAACTTCTAGAACTGTTAAGACCAAAAAAAAAAAAAAAAATTCTAGGACTGCAATTCCAGCAATACAAGCCTAAAAATTAAAAGATTGATGAGAAAGGGTAAGGGTACCCCAAGTCTGACTACCTTATTTGGCCCACAAGAAAGGGCAACCTTAGGCCCAAATTCCTAGAGAAAGCCTAAGAAGAGACTCTAGAGAAACAAAAGGATATGTCTAATAAAGAACGTCAAGAACTGCAATTACGGCATATCAGGTAACTTAACTCTCCTCAATTCAAATAAATCTCCATTATCCAAAATTTACGCATGAATCTAACAAACTCAGCAGGAATGGGACTTATTTCAGAGGAATCAGAAGTATACCTGGCCTAAAATGGTCTTATCAATCCTAGCCTTTACCATCCTAGCAATATTCACATTATCATCACGATCTAGCTCTGCAGTGATGATGGGTGTGAGTATTTTCTTGGCTCCATTTATGATCTCTTTGATACGAGGAACTCCAAGTGTTACATCTAATACAGGTTAAAGAAGTACTGTGACAAGTAGAATCGAGAGTCGGCTGTGAAGCTTCGACAACAAAAAAGAGAAGTTTCTGAAGTAGCTAAATTAAAGCCAAAACAAGACGATATTCAGAGGATACTCATGCTCGCAACACCAGCAAAATGGAAAGTTTTGAGTGTCATCTGTGTCCCTGGTTCTCCAATACTCTGAGCCCCAATTGCTCCAATTGCACTTCCAGCTTCAATTCTTTTTAAATGATAACGAGAGATGCAGGTGTCTATAAAGGCCTATTACATCATCAAAAACCACATGAATAAGATGCATCTTATTAAACTACAATAGAAATCAAATTAGTCAAAGACATCATCAGCAGTTCTAAATTTCTACAAGCAACTCTTTATTTTGGCAAGATCTTATACAAAGAGAGACATGTATGAGGCACTCAAAGGTCTTAAATAATACAAAGAGAGTTTGAATTTTGGTGTCTAACACAATCATCATCAATGAGCTTATTCGAAACAATTATTGTTGCACAACAGTAGGTTCATAGTTGATGAAAAAATGTTAAACAATAAGGTTCCCTTTGAAGTTCCTTTCTAATCTCACTTCTGCAGAATTTCTTGACTGCCACTATAAGTAATAGGTCAAGCAATTTCACCAAAAAACTGCTCCTGTCCCAGACCATAGCCTCACATTTCTTGTTGAGATTTTCAATCTTAACCTGCTGTCTTTCTCTTCCTCATGGTTAAACTCGATACTTTGATTCGGAAGAGGATGACTGTTTCTTGTAGCCAACCTTATACTGAAACGAGAATGGTTCCATTCGCTGGCTAAAAGCATCACAACCTAAATTTAGTTAAACCAAACCAGGAAAATCAACCAAAAGTACCGTCCTCCAGTGAAAGAAAGAAGCTAATCTCGGCTTTTGTTAACCTTAGTTCTACTGAGGTTACATGACAAATTTGGATGAATTGTCTGATATTTGTAGAGAATATCTTTTCATCTTGTTCCCAAGAGTCTTATCGCAACTCATAAAGTGTGCTCATTTTTCGTTCTAATAGACTAATAAAGCAAATGACTGGGCAAACACAAAACAGTTGCCAATAGTAACTGGAAACCCAAAAATAAGAGGAGAAAGGAAAAGGGCAAATAGTTAGATTATATTCCAATCAGAAATTTTACTGAACTAGCCTGAATAAAGTCCCATCGAGCTGATATCAATATAAGCAGTTGATGCATGAGGTTATACTAAAGAAATTTCTTGTGTCACAATTAATAAGACATAGAATACATGAGCCTCTTTGGATGACTGCTAATGCAAAATGATATGCATGTTTTGACTTAATTAACCAGCCACTCAATGAATGGTTTTGCACATCAGATTTAATTCCAACTTTAACTGCCCCCAACTATTTTAGCATACTTCTGAACTCTCGTTTAAACATATGCAGGCTACCAATTCTGTCCTGACATGCGAACTATAGCACAAAATCTGTTTGGAAGCACCAAAGTCATCTATAAATGATATAGGCACATCGGTATTCTAATAATTTGCCTAAAGATGCCACTTCATCAATAACTTTGATCATTTCCCTATCTATAACATTGAATGACAGGGTCATAGGAATACAAATAAACAAAAATATCCAAGGATGGACACTCTCCAACGGGAAGAAAAAGGTACAGTCCTTTACCCTAAGCTGTTTTTCAGGAATTCCACCAATTTTCTGGGCAACTCGTTTGACAGTCTCACAACTTTCCCCTGTTGCATCTTCACCAAACTTCATAATGATTTTTGATCCTTTCTCATGTTCTTCAAGTAGGAAGGCTTTCAGAGATTTCTTGAAGGCTTTGGAAGCTTCTGAGAGGCCTCCATCAGAAATGCTTTCATTTTCTGGTAGGTTTTGTTCTATCAATGCAGATATTTCCACAGGAGATAGATACTTATGTTCTCCAGAAGGGCAAGTTGCCTGCAAATAAATGTGGAAGTTTGTACATAGATGAACCAATCAACTCATCCATCCAACGAACTGAACAAATTTCTGGATAAGGAAAAAGATGGACTAAGCTTCATTACCTTCACTTTCATAAATAATCTGTTGAAATTCAAAGGGAACCCACTTTTTCCTTCCATTTGTGCAGGATCCATGCTATCATCACCATAAAGGAATTGAACAATGCATCCACTTGCGTTTCTTACTGTGTTGTCATAATGAATGGACAAGTCTTCCAAAGCCTTGATAAGTCTACGAGACATGTATCCAGTATCAGCTGTTTTCACCTACAATAACCAGAGACCGCGATTTTTTAGAGATGGATATAATTATTTCCTCACACAGTCAACTCTTACAGCTACAGAATAAAAATTTTAACAAGAAAAGAAAAAAACAGAATTAAAACATGACCTACTTTGTCAGATATAATCTCTCCCCACTAAGATAAGCCAACTCAAAAGAAATCAGATAGGAATGGAAAAAACCCAACTTTTTATTTACAAATTGGACAAATGAAAAGATATACAATAGACTCACAATGTTATGACATCATGCACAACTCTTATAGCAAAATAGAAGGATTATTATAAGGGCTAATATCACCAAAAACCCCAACCGGTACACCCATGCCACATTTACCCTAAACTGATTTTTGTGATTAGTCGACAAAAACACCCAAACAGGTACACCAGTGCCACATCTACTTCAAACTAATTTTTGTGTAACAAAAATTCCCAAACCGGTACGCTTGTGCCACACTAGCCCAAATTGTGGTATATATGGAATTTTTTGGAGTTAAATGTGGCATGGGTTTACCAGTTTGGGATTTTTTGTGACAAAAAAATTAGTTTCGGATAAATGTGGCACGGGTGTATTAGTTTGAGATTTTTGTGACATAAAAATTAGTCTGAGGTAAATGTGGCATGAGTATACTAATTTGGGGCTTTTGGTGGTATAAACCTTTATCAATTATTGTCGCAAAGTAGAGAATGTATCCAAACGAAAAGGAAAAATTAGATTCAAAAAGACAAAAGCACAATGTATGCAGCAGTAAAGAGAAAGGCAGTGACAACATATAGTGGAACATAGAATCAATACTCATTGATGGCAGTAGTGGCCCTAGAAGATAAATAGCAGGATCATGACGACAATGATGATTAAATCTCCTGCAATGATGCTTTACTGAGAGCATGTTGATGTATATACTTTTAGGTGAATGTAAATCAAAATATTTGGCACACAGGCAGAGAGAATTAGCTTCCACAAACACAAAAAATGAGCATTTTCCTAAACTATCGATCAAGTTCCACATGCCAGGTCTTCAGCTGGTTAAATCCATCAGGAACACCAAAAAGTTTTGGGTGGAAAATGGAACTCCTAGAAGACCTTTACTGTTTTCCTCATTAGAAGAATGGCACATCCAGATCGTATGAACATCCTCGCTGACTAGTACAAGATACCTAAATGATGATAACTCATTTGTTATGCAGAGACTAACATTAGCAGCACCAGTTTTCTCAACTGCATAATTCAATTTATGATAGAGACAGCCACAGAAGAGGACACACGTAAAGTTCAAGTGGAAGCCAAAAAATGATCTCCATACCGCCGTATCAACCAGGCCTTCTCGTCCTCCCATTGTATGAAAGAAAAATTCCGTAGCTGTCAAACCGCTGTAAAATGAATTGGCAACAAAACCTTTAGCCTGCATGAAAAGTTTCTAAATTACTCTCAACTGTTTTTGGTGAATAACTTCATGAACGCTAGAAGTTTGGGTGAATTGTAGCATCTTCTGCTGTTCTGATTAACTTCTCAAAACATACAACTGTCAACTAAAGCTATCATTGGCTCTTTTTCCTTCTCAAGGAAATCCTCCAATCTCACTCTTGCTTTTCGATTGAAGAATAATTCCATATAGAGTAGACCTTTCTACCAAAAGAATGAGCTTTACAACAAACAATTTGAGTACTCACTGCAGGTGTCTTCGATTGCCTTGGAAAATGAGGAAGACTCCGATCAATGAATCCATTAGGTGCACGACGACCCCCAACCGACTGCTGACCCACACATGCAATCATTTGGCTAATATTGATGGGAGATCCTTTTGAACCACATTGTGACATGATCAAGGGACTATTTCTCCAATGTAGTTTCTTCATGCACACCTATTAATATACAAAATGTAACCTGATTCCCTTTCACATAATGTTTCCCATGGAAATGCTTTGTAGAATGAGGAACACAATGCAGCGCACATGAACTAATGCAAAACCTAATGGATCATTCAATGCTATTTTTGCACTTACCTGCCCAGTCTCATTTCGAATTTGATTTAAAATATCAGTAATCACAGCCTCCAGTGTTTGAGCAGCATCACAACCAGGTTGGAGTTGCAGCTTTCCTTTGTTGTAGAGCTCTATTTTTTCATCACAACTATTACAACCATTCAAAATGGTTTCTCTCTTCCTTTCATTCAGATCATTATCCGGTTGAACATCATCAATACCAATGGAGAACCCATGATTTCCAATCCACCGGGCACTACATCAAGACAGAGGGGCAATTATAGGTCTAAAACTGAAAGAACTTTCACTTCCAAACAAAAAATACAGACGCAGCACATGAATGTCATCATGAACATAAATAGGACAGTGAAGTTAACCTGACTTGATCAAACAGCAAAAAAAAAAAAAAAAGATAAGGAAAATAAGCCTTCTAAATGGTAATCTAAAACATGTAAACATTCATACTCTGAAAGGCAGTCAGCTGACATTAAAAAGATCAAACCAGAATTAAAAAAATAAACTAAATCAGGCAGATACCCCAGTGGCATAGAGGAACCATACAAACAATGAATCATTACTATAATGCAACATGAATGCATTGTTGGCACAAACTATTTAATATTGCATGTATTAGGGAAAGGAGGTAAACAACTTTGATAGGAGAAGGCTTCGTCATTAGCTTTCTCTAAAATTTAAAAAGAAAAAGTAATTCAAAGTGTGTGAACAGCAAGTTTCACGAAGGTAAAAGTTAAAAATTAAAAGTCAGTCCGAACACACCCTTAGTCCAAATTCAGTAAGTCATTAAAATCTTTTAAACTACATAAATTACAAAGTTATCTATTCTATTAGCATATTTAAATAATATACAATGCCTTCATCTAACAGCTTAAGCTTTTAGAACAATTGACAGTGGTCCCACAAAATCTCACATGGTATCAAAGCTAGAGGTTTTGAGTTCAAATCTTTCTGGGCCCCATATGTCTCCCTAAGTAAATATTTTCACACTTAGTTCTAGGCAAAAAGACCAGACTAAGCGTGAGGGGGAGTGTTAGAATATTTAAATAATAAACGCCTTCATCTAATCGCTTAAGCTTTTAGAACAGTGGGCAGCGGTTCCACAAAATCTCAATTTCCATTCATCGCAAATACAGGTCAGCAAAGAAAACCATTTGTACACCACCACATATAAAAATCAGTAGCTTGCACAGGCATCTAAAATTAATTATAAATATTTGCATTTGACACAAAGAGGCAGATAACCCCAAAGTAAAGCAACTACTTATCAGAAAATACCTCAGTTTAGCAAGACGATTCATACAAGCAGCAGCAGCATGTGCATTGTAGTCCCTGAGGAGGACAGAAAAGAGACCATCCTTGTTCCCATTACCTGAAATAATTTGGATTATATGAGGATAAATATTTAGCTTTTGAAGAAGGTAGTCCAAATCAGCCGTTGATTTATGGATTGAATATGGTCCCGTGAGTATGCCACTATTAACACAAAGTCACTTAGAAAGAGATATTGGCCAAAAACATACAGACCATATAGCCTCTCACTCCAGCGCCCAAAATTATTCCAATAACTAATGCAATCTAGGTTTCATCCATCATAAGACAGTTTAACAGAGAAGGAACAAAATGGTACAAGGTACAACTGACAAATTTGAGCCATAAAAAGATGTTGGGTTAATACTGGAGAAAATTCTGTCACCATTTCTTTAGATTTATGGAAATTATTCAAAGAAAGGAATACAAATTTGGTCATTTGACTGGCAAAAGATGTACTGTAAAACACCTTAACACTACCTACTTCATTGCCATGATTTCTCAACTGTGATGAGCGTAGCTTGTTGGTTAATAGCTCACAGCCACCAGCAATGACAGCATTACATAGATGATAGGTATATGCACTCACATTTGCAATTAGCCAGGGGAAACTCGAAATTGACCAACAACAGAATCTAATACGAGTCTACTTCTTAAAAAGATGAAAAGACGAAAAAAAGGTAGCAACTGCTTTTGGTATAGGAAAACGTAGGATGGAAAATCACATCTCGCTGACAATCTTTCTTAGCCAAATACAGTAAACTTCAAACTTCTGAGCAGGATAATAAGAACTGGAAGGTATTCAGTGGTTGGCAAGTCCTGAAACGTAATGCTCATGGAGAAAGGAGTCAAGACAGCATTAATAAAGTGAGAGAACATATTAAATAAGTGTGCATCTGCATTACAACACATGACCCAAGAGCGTAAAATAAGCCTCCAAGACAAGTACCTCAATATAAACATGTAAGGTTCCTATACTGAATTCCTTGAACAAACGTTTTAACTTTAGAATGTTTCTTTTAAAGTTTGAATATGTTAGAAATGGAAAAGCAAGGAGTGCCCACTATCCCACAAAGTCGGTAGATTCTTTACAACTTACAGGCTAATTAAGCCGGGAAGAGAAGGCCATAAAAACAAATTATATCCCAAACTACAACAGAGAACAGACTATCAACACTCTTAGAAGATGTTCACAAGAAAACTACAATGTCGTATTCCAACGATAGCATCATTAAAACAAGAAAATGCAGGAAATGAAGACAACTAACCTAAAGTTGCCTTTCCAAGTTGCCCCGATATAAGCTCACTGTTACGGAAATAAACAAAACCATCATTAGGGCACATTGTTTCTAGTTCCCTCTCTGACGCACTTTTAGGCTTGCTATAATTTTTCTCCTTCACAGTCAGAGTCACAAAGACTCTCATGCGTGCATTGGGGCGCAGTAAAATGCTAAATATCTGCTTTCCAGTCCAGAGTTCTATTGGCTGCAGAAAACAAAACCAACCAAATCAGTCTCTAAGAAGGAAACAAGTCTGACCAACAAAAACGGCATTATCTTAACATATAAATAGTCAACCTCAACCGTTATATGCCTAATCCCATATCGCAATATTATCTAAAAAACACTTCATAGTGACTTCTAACTTAAACAGAAAGACTGCTACCTTTGCCATGACAGATAGCTGCTTGACCTCGAAATTTCACAACCAAGTGAAAATATTGTCATAACAACCAGTAGAGCTAGATCTTTTGGAAAAGTAACAAAAGTCAACGCTCACTGATTTGATGCAGACTAGCAGCTCATACTCCTTTATAGAAACCAGAAGTTTGTATTGCCAATTGTCAAACCAAAGTTAATGGCTTACCCTTTCAAATCAAAACAAGACATTCATACAGTTTAGGATATGAAAAAAATGACAAACAACAAGACCATCATCACGTCTTGAATTCAAATCCAGACTTCAATTATAGTATTATCCCCTCCCCCTTGTGTGGATAAAACCGAAAGGGATAATGACTCAAATGGTCCCTAAACTTTGGCCCAATGTGTAATGTGTCCCTGAATTTTTAATTTGTTCAATGTGGTCCCTGAATTTCAGCTCAATGTGCAATATGGTTCCTAGTCTTTTAATATGTTCAATGTGGTCTCTAGAATTTTGGTATATGTTCAATGTAGTCTATAAAAATGTTCAATATTGTCCTTTTATTAATTCGAGTTTAGGAACAATATTGAACATTTTCATATAGTCCAGAGACTAAATTGAACACGTAACAAAAAGTCCATGGACCACATTGAACAAATTAAAAGTTTAGGGACTACATTGTACATTGGGCAAAAGTTCAGGAACCATTTGTGTCATTTTCCCAAACCGAAATTTATTTAAATATGTGCCGCATAGGTATGCTTGTGGGTCCAGCAGTAAGACCGGCCCGTGGGTGCCAATTGGGATTGGGGGCGGATTGCTTGCAGACCTTACAAAACTTTCACCAGAAGCACTTTTATGAATTCAAATGGCATTCATTGTACCTAGAAAATAAAAATCTGTCCAAAATAAAATCATTCACTCTTAGTGCAATCAGAACCAAGAGGACATAATATTAAACCGTTTGCATTAACTCCAATTATAATTAATCCAGTCAAGCAATGAAAAAATTAGAATAAGCAATCGAGCAACAAATTACATCTTATAGACCAGAATTGTCGAACAACTCACAGATTATTGAATCCAAAAAATATACAAGAACTCCTACATCAGCTTTCATTACCTTAATTATTGCTGGTGTTGGCAGATCAATGAGATCCATGCCGTCTCCCATGTAAGAACATATTAGTGAAAAGGCTGCCCGGTCATAGAATATATCCTTCCTTGTTATGAGAAAGGAGGATGTAAGAAAATCTTGAGTTGAAGCAACCAAAATTTCTCCATTTTTGGGGGTGCATAAATTGTTTTGCACCTGAAAACACGAAGAAATCTTATATGCTAAAACATAAAGATAGACTTCTCTGGGGAAAACGAAAATTCACAAATATTGATCAGGCATTTACCATGACTGGTCAATTGATTTCCAGAAATAAACCAGAGACGATATCTAGCTCAGAAAGCGATTCATATTGGCAAGACATTCATCCAAGTTGGAGGCCAGTTAAACAATTTTTTGTAATAATTAAGCACAAAAATAACTACACTTTCTCAGAAAAGAAAAAAAAATGTACCAAGTATATTAACCAAATTAAGGAATGATTAAGGCTTTGCATGCAGAGTGACTTGATCAAAGGTGAAAGAGCAAGCACAGAGAAAGAAAAGATCATAATTCAGGAAGTCTAATAATACAGTAGAAAAAAGTTATCTTATTATAAGTTTCACAAGTAGCGCTATTTGTTTGATAATATGGATTTGAAAGAGGTTACCCCCATCAACATCAAAGCCTCTGCACGAGCCTCTTCTGTTTGAGGAACATGCAAATTCATCTCATCTCCATCAAAATCGGCATTATATGGGTTGCAAACAGATTCATTGAATCTCAATGTTCTCCATGGCATTACTCTTGCCTGCTTGGACAAAAGAAGAAAATCCAATTGATATTAAAACCTACATGACTGTTAGAAAAGTAAATAGTAAGCCTATAGCTCTTGTTCATTCACCCTATGACACATGATAGACATCCGATGCAAGCTTGGCTGTCTGTTGAATAGGACAACATCACCATCTTCCAAGTGGCGGTCAACTATGACACCAAATCCTAACTCATCAGCAAGGCGCTTTCTAAAATTTCCCATCAAAAGCCTGCAGGATAAATTTTTTGATTTTAGGTTATCAACTGAAAAATGAAGCTGGACTTCACAATGGAAAGGGCTGCTATAGTCACCTCATTTCACCATCAGGATATCTAATCATCCTTGCACCGGGATACTTGTAAGGGCCATTGCGAACACATTGTCTCAATTTCTCAATATTGTATTGGTTGACACGCTCAGGATAAGTCAAGATCCGAGCCATTTGAATGGGGATCGCAACCTGTGATGACCATTATATACAACATACTAAAATATCAAGCAAGAAAGCTTGAGAAGGAGAAAAAAGAACAGAAGTTGAAGATTACGTATATTGCCTCACCTCGGTTATCTTCAGATTGGGGTCAGGTGATATGACTGTCCTTCCGGTATACTCCACACGCTTACCGGATAAATTTCCACGAAAGCGCCCCTGCTTCCCTTTAAGACGCTGAATGAAACCAGCCAATGGCTTGGCTGCTTGGAAAGGGTATGGAACGCCACGAACATCACTGTTTATATATAACCCAACCTCAGCTTGGAGATGATCCCAGGCAGCCTAAACCATTATGTTTACTCTAAGAATCACAGGAGAGCTCCTGATTTTGAATACATAGATAGCAACAGACTAATAATTGACAATAAGTGAATTAGTGCAGGACCAGAAACAGCAAACTTCCATTCCCCAAAGCATTGAAAAAGACATTGTAACACATAGGATAGCCGATAGGAAACCAGGACTGAAAATATACGCTTGATCAAATCAAATCAAATTGAAAAAAATATCAGAAGCAATTAAAGAGATCACCACCTCCAGATGACTGGAGAGCAATAGAAAAACTTAATCCAGATATATGGACCTTCTGCACAAGTAATCACACATGTAGGACCATATAGCATATACTATAAATAATAATTAGCTCGGACACTCTTTACTAAGGCAACAAGAAGATAATGCAATTTATTGATCTCCAATGATGTATGAGACTGCCGCTTATATACTTTTCCAATTGAAATAGATTAATACTCTGGATTAAGCAATTAGTATTGTAGCAGATGAAAACATCTTATATAGCCATCCTTTGGTCCCTGGTATTAATCAAGACTTGCTCAAACAAAAAAAAATGGGATAATATCATAACCTCCTTTAACTATAAAGTAAACATGGTGCTTTATTAAGCAACCTCAGCAGCCAGAAAACGCCAACCACATGCTTTATTTAAGAGCCTTTATACAACACGGGGCAGGAATTCCATCCAAACTAAGCTTAGATAAACTTTTCAACAGGGAAAAAATCCATCATAGTACATTGAAATAACAAGATCAACCACTATTCACGTTGAAGGAATTAAGAGCAGTGAACAACATTAAGTAGGTCGATGACAAGCCAAATCTTGGGCATTTTAAAAGTCGTGGAACTCCTAAAGAAAAATGAAACGGGTAAACGACTAAGCAAACGCAACTTGAGTGACACGAAGCAGAAAAGAAAATGCCATGACAATGAATTATTAGCCCAGAGAGGTCGTTAATGACTATGGTTTAGTTTTATCAAGAAGCCAACAATACATCCTAGAACTCAAGCAAGCAACTACCACTGTGCCAAACATATTGATCACTCCCAGTCCAAGCAATTGGAAAACAATTTCACTTTGCCACATCATGCATCGTGATGTTATAAATACCTTATACAGCAAGGCAGTTTATAGCTTAATCCACTGGAAACAAACAAGTCAAAAGCATAAGTCTATCCAGCTTATGAGCAGCTCCCATTTGTCAAAACCATAATGATTTATCACTTATCCGCATACTACTTACTTGCTTTATAAGTTGCGAGCAGAAAAACAAGTTTCAAAGTTTATGCATTATTGTAGTGTGATTGGCGATGCTAGCACAAAACCGAGGGACTATCTAGTTCTACCTAAATTTAAATGGATTCAAATATGAGTACTGTATGAACTTTTAAAGATCAGAGATGTTCATGTCAAGTAAAAATCAAATCTCAAATGTTTAGGGTGCCTTTGCTTTTGCTTTTTAAAAAGCAAAAAGCAACTTTGGTCCTTTCTAAATTAGTCAAAGTGCATCTGCTAAACAAAAAGGAAAAAGTAAAAGTTAATTCAAACACACACTTAAAGGAAAGGTAAGAACAAAAAATTAAAACAAAAAAAATGCAAAAGCACCCTGAGATTACATCTTGACTTTTCTAGTCTCCTATAAGAGATTACATCATTCAATCATTTTCTAAAAACCAAATCTTGATGAAACTACTTTGATAACGATATTGCTCCCGACAGTAAAATGGAAAAAATAAGAAATTGCTCTTCAGATATTGTATTCCTAAAATAAAATGTAACCACTAGACTAGAAAGTCCTGTATTGAATTAAAGATGACAGAAGATGACCTCATACGCTGCTATCAAAATTCAAGCATAATCATCAAAAGTTTGAGCACAAAGTATAAAATGCAAGTATCCACAGAGCTTTGTAAATCCATTAGCATTGACCAGTCACATCAATCCAAAGATTCAAACGAAAGGGTAAGAGTCTGAGAAACGCCCAATACCAGATTTTTTGTTTCTTGAAGTTCTTGCTGAAGAGAAGCATTGACCTGAATAATTCTTTTTAACCTCTCTGTGATGTCATTTTCATTACTGCAACAAGACAAATCCGCATGAGCAAGTTAGAACAAACTACAAAATAAATATGCCTTAAAAAATCTGTAGATGTAGCTGACAGCACCTCTGCGATCCTTCCATCATGACTGAAGGACGAATTGCTATTGGTGGCACAGCTATGGTAGTTATCATAAATTTCTCCGGCCTGTCTGCAACATTGAGCAATTCACAATCCTGCATTACAATTGTTCTCGTTAGCTAGAACGTGATGAATGACTTCGAGATGTGTAGCATGAGAGAGAGAGAGAGAGAGAGAGAGAGAGAGAGAGAGAGAGCATTGTGCTTCATTTTGGCTACTTTTTCCCCAAGAAATTTAGTTTGAATGCTACCCACATGATCTCACTGACCACCGCATGCATGCATGATAGATTACAGAACAAACCTGCATAGAATTTCAATGTCATAAAACTCGGATAAATTACACCAAAAGAAATGTACCTCATCCAACATCCTTTCAAAGAGAGACAGAACATCCCGGGGATTAAGGATGTTACTAGCCACACTCAAGGACCCCTTGGACTCTTTTATGTGGGACATTGCAGATTTACACTCTTCTAGGCTCCTGTCACCAGTCTTTGAACGGTCATGAATGTAGCTAATTGCACCAATGGCTTTTTTCACTGTGCCTGTAATTCAAGCACAGCAACCACAATGGGATCACTTTATCAATGCATAGTACGCAAGCACAATGCTCACACATACCCAAATTTTACCACAAAGACAGGCAACTGAGTGACAATCATTTAATGAAGATTGCAGTATGCAGCTAAATGTGAAAATTAGTAACTGAAGATAATGTTTTATCCAAGTTGATTGGAGCACTAGAGATGTCCCACACCAAGAGAAGGAGAGTAACCATGTAAGGCTATCCCATTGAGGCTTCCTTGCACATAAGAATCAGATCTTACTTGAAACCTCTACCAGAGTACCTCTTCTCGCAAAGGCAATGAGTTTGATTTTGTTGAATCTGTCCCCGTGACAGAACAACGTGGAGATGGAAATTTTGAGATTACTGAAAACCACTATTTCAAGATAAGGTTGCAGCATATGGATAACTTTTCTGGTGACACCACGGGACCTTAAAGCTAACCATGCTCAAGAATTTTCTGTAGTTCTGATACATCATACCAACAAAAAAAACCTGTGGACAATTTCAACCTTGTCGCCTTGAAATTATGTGTTAGTACCTTAAAAATGCTGCTTTTTAACCAGTAGGAAGAAAAACAGTTGTATAGGACCCAGAATAATATCAAAAAGTATATGAAAAGAGTGCTAAGGACAAAAAAGAGTCCCCTTTTAGTACACCGTCCCCTACCCCCCTCACTCCCTCCCTCCCCATATTGAATTTACCCAGCCAAACCCAAATCTCCTCCTCCACTAAACTTGCCATGACCCAACTTGTCCTTAATAATCTTAAATTGTTAGGAAAAAGCCACAAAAAATCCCAAACTATGGCCACCGTGACACATACACCCTGAACTTTTTTTTGTGATATCAAGAACCCCAAACTATGCCTATTGTGACACATTTATCCTAAACTTCTTGTGACGTAAAAAACCTCAAACTTGCAGTTATGTGACACATTTATCCTCCGTCAACGTTTTGTCAGATGATTTTTCAGCCAAAACATCGCTTTTATTTCACTTAAGCAATATGGGCGCCATGTGCAACACCGTTTGCTATCTGGCGTCCATGTAAGCAGATTTTCAACGGTTCTCATTGGCAGAATTTTGAGAGAAGGTAGATGTGTCACATAGGTACAAGTTTGAGAATTTTGGTATTGTAGAAAAAAGTATAGGGTAAATGTGTCAAGGTAGGCATAGTTTAAGATTTTTTGGTGGCTTTTGCCCTAAAGATTTTTACCAAATGTGCCACATGCAAGGATAGTGCAAAAGAAAGTGAGCAACGGTTTCCTCTTTCTTCAGACACAATAAACAAATGATTTTCCATAACTTTATCTGTCCTCTTAAAGTTGTCCAAAGTGAGAACACACCCCTCATACATTCCCAAACAAAGGGAGGAACTTTTGTTTGGATTTTTCTATTCCCCAAATTGCCTCCCAAGGAAAATTTCAATGTCGACAGGGTCAGCATCAATTTTGGACAACTTCGTTGATAAAATTTCACCAGAACACAACCACTTTGCTTCATATCTATTGGTTGACATTCTACCTTCAGCCACCATATACATATTGCTTGTCAACCAAATTAATTACAGAAGTTTCCATGACAATCTGCCATAAAGTCTTTTTTTCCTCAGAAAACCAAGACATAATGAGTCAAGAAGTTGGTTGATTAGAGGCTAAACTTCACATCAAGCATTGAGCCAAAAACATGTCTCCTCCCAACAATTAGCTTGACCGTCATTCAAGTCCTTCCAAACATTGCTAGTTCATCTCCAAACTCCTCTTTCACGGGTCATCCTTGTGCCTTTTGAAATTCATCTAGGAAATCTGACTTAGTTGCTACCATCTTTTCACCATCAATGATTCTATTTAATTCAAAATGCCAAAGCCCAGCTAGGCTTTATTCAAAATTTCAAAAAAGAAAAGAAAAAAAGCAAAGACCTAATATTTAAAGTTTTAAAACTACTCTATCCTTGGGTTGTTTAATCGAATTGATGACCAGATAAAGCCTTCAGCTTTGTCAACTTTATCTGACAGAAATCTACTAATGTCCTGGCTACAAGAGAGTGCTTTAGTTTGATGTTAAGGTTCCTGCTTTTGGAAGGACAGATCTTTTCAAACCTGATGACTCTTCCTCGAACACAAATTGATGCTGATGATTTTTTTTTAAAAGCCTTAATAGGTCCTTAAACTCATTGGACTACAATCTCATGTATGATCTAGAAAACCTAGAACATCACCATGCCTATTACAGCAAGTACCCAATACCACCCTCTGCCAGATTAAGGAATGAACTCAACAAAATCCCATTCTTGCACGTGCTAGAAGGTGATTTTCTTGTTTTCAATCAGAAAGGAAAAGAATTATTGAGGATCTAGAGGAAAGTTTGAACTGGTGTGAAATTTCTTTGTGAAACATACCAAGGTGAAATGTCATAAAACAAGTCAGTCAAACTGATGAAGATTAATTTGCAACAAAAATTTATTCTTGAAGAAGATAAGACAAGTATGTGTTCTCGAAGGAGGAAGACTGACCATTTATGTATCCACAATGGGCACACTTCCCTGGTTTACACTTGTTGACTGTTTTCTTCGCAAGCTCGGCCTTCTGTAAAGCATCCCTCTTCGGATGTCTTATCTTCTCCAACTCTTTTCTGCGTGATTCCTCCTCCAAAAGAATCCGCGAACATGACTGCAGAGGAAATGTTGCTATTGCATGAAATCTGAAGGAAACAAAAAAAACACAGACTACTACACCAGTTCATCGCATCAGTCTAACAGCAGGCGAGGACAGGGAAACCATCCCATCAGATGACAATTCTTTTTCACATTACCATATGCACGTATTTACACAACTTATAAATAATTGTTCATACATATGGGCATATATGCTACCTACTTCCCTAACACAATGCCAAATTTGACAAATATAAGGTACAAATATCTCTGTTTAGAGAAAACTACAGAAGGCAACTGAAGGAGAAGAGGAAAAGAGAGAATGAAATGTCCGAGAATGGAATCCCCAATCAATCAAGTACCTTGCATATAGACTTCAACATCTCCAGAATTTTGTCAAGAAATCCAACATTATAAACGGGTAGAGCAAGAGTCAAGTACCCATAATGCCCTGGACAATCCTTGAAATCTCCATGGCATGTGTTGCACCTGCAACTCTTGTTTGCAGGACCCTGTAATTACAAGAGAAAACACTCCTCAACCTTTTCCATCACCCGAATAAAGTGAAAATGCAATGACATCATACTTCTCCTGTCATATCAATACCTTAATCCAAACTAAAAAATCTACAAACTGTACTTACCAACCCCCCACCCCCCCCCCCCAAAAAAAAAAGAGCAAGAGGTAAAGCACAAATTGACAAATAACACCAAATGAACGAGTATTCATGCTGGAAATGTAAAGAATCATCGAAAAACATCTCTCCTCTCAAATTATCCGACAATCAGATCAGAGCCAAAGAGTTAACATTAGCACTAGTTAGTATTCTACCCAGTGAGAACTCATTGAGTCATCAAAGTCACACAAAAGCACGCGGAAAGACGGCGATATCGTAGAGAGGACAAACAGCGATGGAGCTAATACCATGCGTGGGTCCAACAAGCCGCCCACCATCGGCTTCCGCTCCTTATCGTAGTAGACGCCTCTGTACACCTGAACTTCCGCAACTTTTCCGATCTCCGACGCGGAGAACATCGAAAACTGAATGCTCTTGCTTTAGATGGAAAAAAAAAAGCAGCAAAAACAAAAGTCACAAAAAATAAATTAAAAAAAAACCCCATTCGCACAGAAAGTCCGAGGTTGCTTACATCCTGCGAGGGCCGACATTCTCCACGTAAGGCTCCTTGGTGAATACGTGCGATGCCGCCTTCATCTCTGATCAACAACTGCAGAAGACGAACGAAAAATTCAGAGAAAAAAGAAGAAGAAGATGAGCATCGGAACTAGCTTCAAAAATCACGAAGCGAATGCGTAGACGATCGGTTCGCGCGGGAGGGACGCGACCGGGCTTTACGCGAGAAGCGAGGATCGACGGCGAGACGGCGATGAATCGGAGAAGCTTCGGAGACGGAAGGCGGGAGGATTCGCGAGGGGGGGGGGGGGGGGGGGCGTGCGGAAGGTGAAGATGGACCAGCGGAGAAGCGAGCTCGGGTGTTTAAGGAAAGCTTTTAGCGCTTTTTAGGTCACTGGCGGTGGCGGGAGGGTTTTTGACCCGGCCATTGGCCCCGCCCCGACCGGGTCTCGCCCGGACCCGGTTCGGCCGCCGCCGTGTGAACTTCACGTTGGGTCTCACGTGCCGCAATGGACGTGGTTATGTATGCTCTGGTCTCGCGACCGCGGGTCCTTTTGTCTTTTGGCTTGTGCAATTCAAAATGGAAAGGAAAAATTTCAATTAAGGACTCAAGTGGGATCAAATTCTCAAAAGAGGGTCTAAAGTGAATATAGTGTTAAATAATGACATGAAGTACCCAATCAGTTTCAAATAAAGATATGAAGTACCCAAAAAGTATCAAATAAGGGCATGGGTCGTTGGGCGGCGAGAATTTTACTATTTCGGCACTGGAACAGTAAAATTTTTATTTTTTTATTATTTTTTCCTTTATGTTTTTCTTTTTCTATTTTTTTATTTTTCTTTTCCTTTTATTTTTTTTTCTTCTCTTCCTCCGTCGGCCATAGTCGGGGCCGGCGGAGGTCACTGGCCTTAGGCGAGGCCACCCTCGCCGGCATCGGGCGAGGCTGGCCTTGCCATTGCAGGCGAGATCACCCTCGCTCAATGCCGGCGAGGCCGGCCTTGCCATTGCAGGAGGGCTCGGCCTCGCCTAACGCCGGCGAGGCCGAGCCCTTGCCGGCATCGGGCGAGGCCGGCCTTGCCATCGCAAGCGAGACCGGCCTCGCCCAAGGTCGAGCCCTCGCTAGCTGCCGGTGGGGCTGAGCCCTCGCCAGATCTGGCGAGGCCAACCTCGCCCAACCCAGGCGAGGCCGGTGACCTCCACTGGCCCCGGCTATGGCCGGCGGAGGAAGAGAAGAAAAAAAAAAGAAAAGGAAAAGGAAAAGAAAAAAACAGAAAAAGAAAAATAGAAAGAAAAAATAATAAAAAGATAAAAATTTTATTGTTCCGGTGTCGGAATAGAAACATTCTCGCCAGCTGGCAAGCATTTTGGCCGTCTGGCAACCCAGGCCCTTATTTGAGACTTTTTGGGCACTTCGGGTGCTTATTTAAGACCGATTGGGTAATTTAGGCATTTATTTGACACTATGTTCACTTTGGGCCCTCTTTTGAGAATTTAACCCCACTTGAGGTCCTTAATTGAAATTTTTCCAAATGAAAATTGCGGATCTTCTTGAGAAGGGCGAATTACAAATTTTTCCCTCAGATTTTGATATTAATTATAAATTCTCTCCTGACTTTTCAATTTTTGCAATGTCCATAAGTTCTTGAGATTAGTAACTCCGATTATTTTTTTTTGCTGGAGCTCCGACATGTACCTGTCGCGTTACTAATCGGCTCTCTTATGGAGGGCAAATCTGTCCAACAAATTATGGTGAATTATGTTTTACATCTCAAGTTTTGCACATGTTAAGTTGTTTCCTGACTTTTCAATCTCTTTTGATGTTCCCCTTTACCGAAGCGAGGGTCGTCTAGCCCTCGCTTGGTTTTTTGTCCGTGGTTGTCAGGGCAGAGATTTTTGGTCTATGTTATGCTTGGGTTGATTAGACTGGTCTTTCATACTTCAGGTACTAAAAGCCTTGACGGCCCGGTTGGAGTCGAAATTATGTATAATAAACAAATGTACTAACAGTTGAATGAACTAATATGCGTTGTTACTCGTAAAACCGAAACAATATTAAAATTTACTAGGTATTTATAATGGTAAATTAGTTATTTTGTTCATAAATTGCGGTTAGTAATTCAAGTACGCGCTCGCTTATAAAATCTAAAAACAAGTGATAATCCATTGTTGGGTTTGTGAATGTTAAAATTGTTATTTCATTGGTAACTTAAGGAGCGTTTGACAAGTTGTCAAAAAGTGAAAATTTCTGCTCTTTTATTTCTAGAATCAGTTTGGGAACAGAAATTCGTTCGTTAAAATTTTTGTGTCGATGCACAAATTTACAAAAAATTATTCCCAAAATCAGTTTTGGAATAGAATTAAGAAGAAAAAAAAGTAAATTCTTGATTTTGGAATAATTTTTCCAATTCTGATTTTTCTTGATTTTCTTCTTCCTTTTTGGTTTGTTGCTCTTCTTCTTCCTGGTTTGCCGCCGGCCACCGGCTAGGGCCGGCAAGGGTAGCTCGCGGCCACGACGACGAGGTCGACCTCGCCATCGCCACCCCCGGCGACAGCGAGGTCAAGCCTTGCCAGATCTAGGCGAGGTCGAGCCTCGCTCGGCCATGGCGAGGCTGATCTCGCCGTCGCGATCGGCGAGGTCGGCGGTGAGGGCCGCAACGCCCTAGCTGGCCTTGGCCTGTAGGCGGTCGCCGGCGTCGGCGACTAGCCATGGCCAAGGAAACAAAAGAAAGAAATATTAAAAAATTCAAAATTTATTAAAATATTATTAATAAAAAAAATTTGTGTGATTACCAAACGCATTTATGTTTTTTTTCCATTTTAAGAATAGAAATTTTGGACAGTTACCAAATGCTTTCAAATGCTTATAAATTGTTCCTGAGCACATAATAAAAAAGAATCATTTCTAAGCAGAATCAGTTTCCGAGCACAGAATTGTTACCATGCGCATCCTAATAATAATTGATCGGACTAATAAGTTACCCGATCACTTTTTAATTTACCAAGGATGTTTAAAACTTGACTAGCACTTTACATTTGTATCACTTTTTAGTGAACTGAAGTTTGTTCAAGTGCAAGGCCAGCCCAGATTTGGCTTGAAAGCCTGGGATCTTACACTCTCTCAGTGAAACGAACCATTCAGTTTACAGCTTCACATCTGGGGTTAAATGATGCATACACCATTCTCTGGATAAACAGTCAATTCACAAACTCACTATCTATTCTATGGCACATGATACAAGGACTATGTTCACTGTGCAATCTCGGATCGGCGACCATTGCCACCAGGAAATTGGTCGGCCAGCATCTCCGAATCAGGAATCTTTCCCACGCTGTAGCTTTTGCTGCATCTCGAACATAGATCATCTCCGGTTTCTGTGATCAAGCGGGGAAGCTCAGGAGCCAACCCAGTGCAAATACTCTGTGGGGACGAGTTTCTAGCTAGGAAAGGCCGTCGCGACAGATGCCAAATTTTTACAATGTTAGATCCCTACTCTAGAAGTTTTCCTTGTGAAAATGGAAACGGGTCGGCGAGTCTAGGCTGAATTCTTGACAAAGCTTCTTTAATGGCTTAGTAAGCGTCGGACTTCCACAGTAGAAAACACCTGCAAGGGTCCCATTTCCACATTAGAGGCAAAAGCCAGGATGAGAACAGTCTCATCACCTATGTGCATTTCGACATTCCTCTACGGCTGCAAATCAAAACCAGTACCTATTCGAGAAGAAGGATGAGCACTAGCCATTTGGGAGAACACCTTTCTCCAATTAGGCCTTGCAAAATGCGTTCTTATCTGTGTGCACGTATGTCAGAAAAGGGCTGGACATAAATTAGATGATCACGGGCATAATAAATTAATAACTAAAGGCGTATACCCGGCTTTCTGAGACGACATCCACTCCATTCTTAGCGTGCTGCAGCTTCTGCACCATCGCGATAAGCGCCGACCGTGCATCTCCTTCTTCGTATACACTCGTCAAATAGTTGTGCATCTCTATAATATGCTGCTCAACTCATCAGACCAGTAGACGGTGAGAATGTTGTAAACAGAAGAGGATGTGCTGTCACGAGAATGAGTGTGTAAACATAAGAGGGTGTGGTGGTCACAAAGCATGCTTTTCCTTGCTTCGGAACTTACATTATGGTCATACTCTGCGATATCATCCATCACACCTTTGAACCATTCAAACGAGCCCTGTTCCCTTGTCACCCAATAAAAGTATGCTCTTTCCGGTGCCTTCTTATTCACACCCGGCACACTTTGTGCAGGATCCTGCATGAAGTCAACTCATCCTGTTTATTACTTGTCCTGTTAAACTTGTTGGTGTATCCAGTTAATAAACTTTTGGCTCACGTTTTCTTCGTTCGGCTTGATCTGGTTGAGGAGGTCCTTCAAAATGCTGATAAACGGGGTTGCCCCAATCCCTAGACCGATGAGGAAAAGGATGTCATACTTTTTGTAGTTCTGAGCCGGGGCCCCATATGGTCCCTTAATGAGGATTTTCGGAAATCTGTCATATTAAAGAGAATTATGAGATTCGACAGCATCGTTGAAGCCAAGAGAGGAGATCACAGAAATTTCTCTCCACCTGACTTCTGTGTGATCATAATCCAAGACCGCCTTCGTTTGAAGCCTCACTAGACTCCCCCTTCCTGCTGGTTTGTTCGGTGGCTCACAAACCTGCAATTCTTCTGACTTAGCACTAAAAAGTGGAAACAAAAAGCCACAGGCATCTAAGATCAAGAAGCAAGCAAGAGTGCAAGATAGCGTCTAAACTTCTAGCAATAGCACCATAATCTGTTGACCTGCGTGAATCTGTTCTTTAGCTCCGTGGTCCAGTCTCCCAAGGTTCGTATGTGGACGCTCAAGTAGTCATCTCCTGGTGCAGAAGTGATGGAGAAAGGATGCCTGTGACAAGTGAGAATTCAATCAGATCAATTTAAGAAAATGTGCAGCTAGGAATCAACAGACTTTGTTTAGTGTGTTGTTGAGGTTATGCAATGTATTACCACTCAAAAGTTGAAATATCTGGACACTTGACAAACATATACATTCCGCTTTTGTACTTGAATCCTGGGGGTTTGCTTATGTACAATGCCAAAACATTTCCTGTGTATATGGTTGCCTGCAATTACCAATATATACAGTTTATAAGCATTTGTACATGTTCCTGGGACTCGGAGAATCTAAAGCAGAAGAGCTGTAAAATTGCTGACCTTGATAACATTAACACGATGGTTGCGCTCATCAATAGCTGTGAAAATCCTCTCGCCAACATAGAGTAATAAAGGACCAGAGAGATACATCCATGTCTGCACAGGAAGAAATTTGACAGCTTATAATTGCTTTCTTTCATTAGCACGAAACCAGGTGGAGCAATGTCATCTGACAAAGTTCTTTGGCATTTTAAGCTAATCAAATTCGAGTTTGCAATGAATCAAGGATCATGTGTTAAGCATCGCATCAAATACAAACATTCTATTAAGCAGAAACTGTTCTGTTGTTGCAGTAAAATTATCTGACAGATTCTTTTCTTTTTTTTTGGTCAAAATTATCTGACAGGCTCATGAACAAATAAAAGTATGATTAGCCAAGAAGTATAGAAAGGATGATTTAGTTCAAGTGCATAATCATACTTACGCTTTTTGAGTACCAGTGCCTACTCAGAAACAGGAAGTAGCCGTGCACTATCAGGAGAGCATAGACCAGGAACAGCAGATGGTGAGCGTACCAGAAGGCATTGAACCCGGCCAGATGGTGGAAGGGCCAAGGCAACTTGATGACGTTCCTTCTAAACAAATGCATGGCCAGCGTGAAAGAGAAAGCCATCAAAATGGTAATTATAATCCCGGTAACTCCCGGAGTACTCTCAACTAGATCCAAGTAACTCGGCTGCTTGTAATCGAAATAAGGCCCTGCATACCTATAAAACTTTGGCTTAGGACACGAAATTAGTCTTGGGAAATCACAAGAAACGTGCATAATAGCATGTATCGCCGTCCCGATTACTATTGCCAGTGCTATCAGCTTGTGGAAATTAATATTGTCATCGAAGGGAAATATCCTACTGAGGGCGGTTGATCTAAGTTTTGTGAGTGTCCCTCTACACACAGGGAGGACAATAAGAGCCATGTTGAATTTTAATGTCTCAGCTGCGCCCTTTGCAAAACAAACACAGTAACCCATGACTTGAAATATATCTCTCTTCTTGTATTGATGGAACTTCCAGACAAAGAGGATCAAATTTACGGTTAACCAAAGTGACACGACCCACACTCTCTTCCAGTTCTCCTGGAGAAATTCCATGGTTTTCGACAGAAGTTTGCTGATCGGAGTCCTATATCGTCTCGGAATCATGGTCCTTGTGAGAGTGTGGGTTTTCTTGGCCAGCTTGTTGGCTTCTTCAGAGCTCACCATCTCTCTCAATAGAGTCTCGAGTTGCCACATCTGCTTAAGCTTGCGAAATTAGGAAGAGAGAGAGAGGACTCGATAGCTAAACACACAAATATGCACTTCACAAGGAATGGCTCTAGACTTCCACTCACTTCAATATACCCAAGATGGTCAGGGTCAAGCTCTTCCATGATCAGTGCGGCATAGGATGTGGCTTGTTGCTTGAGGTTTGACAGCTTGTTCGCTGAAGCACTCAATATGATTACCTTACTCACCAGAATAATAAGGAAAAGATTATCCATTAGCGTTCAAAAATGCAAGAAGAGGAGATTTTGGGAAGTTACTGTCTCTCACCTCCTTCACCTCTTCCTCGGAGATCTTACCATCGCCATTTTTGTCACACCTGAAACACTAGTGAAGTTAGTTTCCCGTGAACAAACACATACAGAGACAGAGAAAGCGCATTTCTTTACATGTCAAAGAAGATTTGAAGCCGTAAATCTATGTCCCGGTTATTCATATCGTCCCAAAACACCCTCATTTCCTCCTGAGTAATCCCATTCTCCGAGTATATCTTCCTGCGCCTCGCCAATGCATCAAACAGCTCCCCCGCAAATTCCTTGGATTCTCCCATTCCTGCAACGCAGCATTTCGCCACCCATGAGCTCTTTTTCCCCGGATAAGTTAGATTTCAAGCAGGACCACCTCTAGGGGTTTCCAAGTCAAAGCGTTGAATTACCAATGCAGGTCCCGAATTTGTCTTTTGAGATCCTCCCATCGACTGCGAATTGGTTGAAACGTTTCTCCACGGACTTCCAAGCGTCCACTTCCTTCCCTGTGACGGTCCTCTCCAGGAACCTCAAGCTCTTGAGCCCTCTCTTCGCACCGGACTCGGCCCTTCTCATTCTAGACGCCGTGGACGCCATGCCCTGAAACCCGTTTCCCTTTCTCGTGCTGCTTAAGTTCCGGGTGAACAATGCCTCATCGCTCACCTTGGAAGTGGGACTGCTGTTACGGACACGACTCTTGCTGGAGCTGTCGAAGGGCGCATCAACCATGTCATCCACCTCGATGCCTTCCAGAATCCATTTCGAGGAGTTCCCCGTTTCCATTCTCTCCATGGAAGATCCAGGTGCTCGTAAGTGGGCCGTGTAAGATCTGAGAGTTTGAGAGAGAGAGAGAGAGAGAAGGGATGAGATGAAATGAAAGGGTCAAGGACTCGAGATGTCCAGTTATTTTAGTCAGTTGTCTAAAAATAGGAACGAAACCGAGTGTGGGGAAGTTCCATTCTTGTTTTGACAGCCCATGAAGGATTCATCGTTTCTAATATAAATCCTTTTCCTCTAAGTGTCGTGATCCCGAGTCGTGTGCACGTCGTCCTGCATAAGGTCGTGTCTGGTTCGTCCCAGAGTGCATTGAATTCGCCAATTCAAACCGGGGAACAAATGATAAAAGATTTCGAGAGGTTGGTAGGTTGGTTGTGCAGTCTCGCGTAATCTGGGGGAGAGGCGCATCTCCGGATGGGAGGAGTTGAACTGACCCAGCGCGATCATCTCCTCGAGGAAGACGCTCTCTGCGAGAACTGTCAAACCCTGACCGGTCTTTTGCATGTCTGTCTGCCCTCCCTCCAACTCTATTGGCGAGAATAATAGTTTTAGGGAATGTCTAACTAGGAGAGATATAGAGAATGCAAGTACTCGGTCCGTCGTTATCTATGGGTGATGCGGTGAATAGAGGTAATCATTATACTCATGAATAATGTGGTACACGAAATCAATCACAGTGTAGTATTCATATAAATTCATGAAATATGATCGGATCGGATTGGTTTAGTGAAATTAATCTCTTTATGCAATACTTGCTCTCTCAATTTAGGGCTGTGCAAAACGGATTACACAAATCGAAAACCGCCTAGGCTGGACCGAAGTGGCCAGTTGAGTCCAATTCCCGGGAATATCGATCTGGTTCTCGGTTCCTAAAAGTCGAACCGGGGTCTGGGAGGTCCGGTTCCCGTTTCCAAAGAAAAACTAGACCGAACCGGACCAACTAAACTAGATCGACTACGTATATCTTTTTTATTTTTTTTTCTTCAAAAAAAATTAGTAAAATGTGAACATGATAGCAATATGCATTAGAGAAGAGCCGAACAAGCGTCCTCCCATCAACGAAGTCGTGCTTGCTCTCGATTACTTGGCGTCCCACAAGTATCATCCCCACGCATCCCTCAAGGTCAGCACAAAGAAAGCGCACAAGGACAAATCTCCGAACGAAACGACGACGATGCTAGACAAGGAGCTGGAGCGCAAGCAAGCCATCGTAGAGGCCAAAATGTGGGGGGAGAGCTGGTGGAGAGATAAGGGACGGCAGACTTCTCTGAGCAACGCCGATGGCTTGAGTAGGTGACGGCCGGATCAAGTCGAGTCGCTCTATGTTGGTCCCTCTGAGCGTTGAGCATAGAGACTTTCGAAATTATTGGTTTCCGATTTATAGGCCCAAATGGTTAGGCATAGGTGGCGAGACATTGCAACATCGTTTGCAAACTCTTCATGTTTTGAGTGACAATTTCGCTCAATGTTAGGGAGTCAGGGAGTCAGGAGCGACCTTTATTCCTCGTCTCTATATGGCCATGTGCATTCGTTCAAAAAAAAAGGGAACGGCTCCGGTCCTAGGACCAATTGATCCTCCCGGTCCAGTTATCGGTTTCACCTTGGAACCAATCGCCCCTATTCCAATTTGATTCACACGGCTTCTAACTTTAGCAATGTGTCGGTAGTTTTCATTCTTGAGGTAAAATAAAAGGAGTAGATGGTCGTAAGGGTCTGATGAGTTTAGTTAAAGTTTGGATCTGTTAGTTTGAATTATCGACCCATAAAAGTATTGCTGGCAAATGTCGTAACTTTTCAGATATAAATTTCACTTATGATTGCTATATTATGGGAGATTTTGCAATTATACTCCTAAACTTAGGTTGCAATCATCCAATACTTTATTTTTAATTTGCGATCGACGCACTTTAACTAGAATCTAGCTAATCTTTGATGAAATGATGACGTGTTGGCCATGTAACAATGACATGGCAACCAACAATTTATTGCATTTGTAACCTTTCAATTTAGCAAATTTAGTCATAAAACCTTTTAGCGATTTGTCAATTCAGTCATTTCGGCCAATTTTGATTAGAAATGGCTGACATGAATGCCGGTAGTGCTATGTAGGACAATTGGTGCTAACATGCCCTTGCTAATCGCGAATGAGGGTTTCGGCACTCGCTGAGACAGCCACTGGGTGAGGGCCGCAAGTTGCCAGCAAGGGTCGTTGGCCCTCGTTGGGCTTAGAAGAAGAAAACAAGAAAATAAAGAAAGAAAAAGAAAAGAAAAGAATTAAAACTCTAAAAAATTATAAAATTTGTCCACGTTAGCGCTAGTCATTCTACGTAACATTGCAGGTATCTAAGTCGGCGATTTTCGATCAAAATTAGCTGGAAGGACATAATTGACAAATCGTTAAAAGGTTTAGGATTACATTGGCCAAATTAAAAAAGTTTAAGACTTAATAGGGACAAACGCGATAGGTTTATGACTTTTCCCCACTGTTATCTTATACCTCTTGCATTCATTTGAAAGTCTTCATTTACTAATAATCTAGATATAGGGAATCAAATGTTATCCTATTAACACTGATAGTAATCTCAAGAGTTGGCTAAGTAGCATATCACGAGAAGCATTAGATCTCGAGTTTAGTCCTCGCTCAACAAAATTTCTAGATGGCTTGTTATCGAACTAGAAAGTAGACTTAAATCCGCATACGGAAGCTCACATGGGGTTCCTACCCGACTCCCAGTGCAACACCAAGAACACCAACTCGCAACAATTTTCAATTGCTTCTTTTCATTCGCCATGCTTATGTTTGCCCTGTTAGACAAACCATACATCCAAAAGTTTAAGGGCGCGCGTGATAATCATTTTATTTTTGTTAAGAACTATTTTTTTTGTTTCCGAAAATAGATTTAGAACAGAAATCTATTTGGTAACGCAATTCCATCTTTCTATTTCTAGAACAACTTTTTGCTCTAGAACTAGTTCTAGACAGAAAATTAGAACAAAAACAAAAGTAGGTTTTCTGTTTCTAGACGAGAAATGAAAACAATTTCTAAAAGAACCTGTCTTCTCTCTTCAAAACACATTTCTTCCTAAATTTGGCCTTGGTCTAACCTAATCAGACCGGTCTGAACCGGTTCAGTTCGGTTCATTCCCGCCGAGAAAATTAAAAAAATCCAAAAAAAATTACAAAAATCATAAAAAATAAAAAAATCAGAAAAAATAAAAAAATTCATAAAATTCATAAAAAATTAGAAATTAGAAATTCAGGAAAATTCCTAAAAATCTCAAAAAAATTTCAGAAAATCCCTAAAAATTGAAAAATGCCAGAAAAAACTCATAAAAATCTCCAGAAATAAAAAGTAAGATTTCTGGAAAATAGGAAATTTTGTAAATTTTTTAAAAAAAAATCAAAAATTTCAAAACTTCACAGAATGGCTTAGAATACCTGTAGCTATCTACTTTGAGTGAAATATAAATTTTTTTAGGTGCCCAAATGATATTTTTGAAAACTCCTTAGTTTAGGGATTTAAAATGAGTTTTAACTCCTAAAAAACCCTATAAGGGGTTTAACCCCCAAAAGGGGTCTTTACCCCTAAAAAATCCTAAAACCCTAAAAAACAACACAATCTTTTGAATGAATAAGCCTTTAGGGCTTTATAAAGGTTTCGGTGTTTTGATTGATTTTTATTTTAGAGACCATTTCTAAAAAAATGGATTTTTGTTCCGAGAAATAGAAATTTGTGTTGTTATCAAATGGGTTTATGTTCCAGGAAATAGAAATTTTATGCTGTTATCAAACGGATTTCTATTTCAGAAATAGAAATTTTTGGTCGTTATCAAATGGATTTCTTTTCTCAGAAACTCGTCCCGAGAATAGAAATGGAAAAATCTATTTTTATTTCGGGAATTGTTTTCGAGACAGAATGATTATCATTTGCGCGGCCAACAATTTATGTATAGCAGATGACTTATGTGCATTGGCCAAGTGGTGTCGAGGCCCTCGTGCATCCACCAAGTCCGCCGTTGACAACTTAGCTCCACGTTGTTGTTTCTCTCTTTTTATTTTATTTTGATTTTGACCTTTTCTTTTGTTTCGATTCCTATCCCCTCTTCTTTTTCCTTACCTTATCCGTGTTTTCTTTGACTTTCACTTCCTAACCATCCTCCTTTTATGTCTAAATTCACATTTTTTCTCTTTGTTTTTTCCTCATCCGTATTTGCAAATTCATGTATCCTTCTACAAACTTGGGTTTTTCTATCTCTTTTTAAATTGTACGAGAAGGTCTTCGTGCAAGTGTTGTGAAAGTTTTAGAAATTTCGAATTTAATAAAGTCAAAGTCTATGAGCCGCGAGCTTCAAATTAAGTAAAAAGCGAAAAATAAATATATATAGGGCTAATTAAAAAAAAACACAAATTTTAGGTCAGGTGACCATTCTAGCCTCAACTTTTTTTTGTCTCGTAAAAAAACACCAACTTTAGGTGTCAACTTTTTTTTATCTCGTAAAAAATCACCAACTTTCACTTTTATTCCAAATCTGGCCTCTCGTTGACTCTCTGTTTGAAGTCACCATTGTTTGAGAAAAAAGGTTATGGTCGTGACCTTGGTGGATCTCATCCATGACGTATGTCGACGAGCGGTGGTCTACAATTTCATATTATGACAAAATGACAAAGTCTGGCTAGACAGATTCAATCTGGAGATCTTTTTTACTTGCTGATGAAGTGAATGAGACGAACAGTTTCACTGTCATTTTTCAAGCTGTGGCTCAGAGAAAAAGATAATGAATAGTGCTTTAAATCCAGTCAACAAGCCACGCGAATTTATTGCTGAGGTGAAATAGTCAAGTTGGATAATTAATGGTTCTAAATTAAGGAGGTCAGATTTGGAATATAAGTGAAAGCTGGTGATTTTTTACTAGACAAAAAAAAAGTCGGGATCAGAATTGTCACTCCACCTAAAGTTGGTGTTTTTTTACGAGACAAAAAAAATTGGGGCTGGAATTGTCACCCGACCTAAAATTGATGCTTTTTAAAAAAAAAAATTAGGCCTATAGGAATAAACCATTCTTTCATCGGAATATACTATAACATGGTAATTTGAACTGCTGCAAATTAGACGCCGGGTCATATCCGGTGCTCGTCAAACGTGCAAGCAAAACATAGTTCAGAAAACAGAGTAATGGTCAACTTTGGCAACACCTTGTCCCCGGAACCCCTCCGCAAATTCCGCGGTGCGAATGATTCTACGTCGACCGCATCGTCCACGAAAACGAGTCTACACAGATCAAGGGTCAACCTCGAATAAAGGGCCCGGTCGACAGATTTTAATGCTTTACTTAAAGCTTATGATGAACTGTTCCGGCCGCGAAGCCAATACCATATCGAAAGGACAATGTATCTTGGTTATAACTTAATTCGGCGCAAACGAAAAGGAAAAAGACAGCCAAAGTTCATTTCAAAGGCACGAGATACCAACAAACTGACGGGCGATCGACTCTGCTTAATTATATCGTTAACTAAATCAATTAAATTAACCCTGTTTTGTCTCCCCTCCACGGAAAGCAAATCAACACGCGCAACGCAGCATCACAAAATGACAGGGCTCAACAAGACAAAAACGACTTAAACGGCACGTCGCACCCGCACTCGCCCAAATGATCACTTCACTTTCATGACAAATCGATTTCTCAATGTGCTAATCTCCCTATAAATTACCACTAATCCCCATCTAAACAGCATGTACCGAGTTCAATCACCAAGACATCTTCGCTCATAGCGAAAGAAAATACAGAAAGACGAAGAGAAAACGAAATGGGCCAATCCAAGCTCTCCTCCACCGTTCAGCTAGTCCTACTGCTGTCCCTCTTCGCACCCCAAGCGTCGCTATCGCTATCCTCGCCGTCTCCGAACGCGCCGTCGGGCCTGTACCGGGAGTACATCGGAGCCGAGTTCAAGGGCGTCCGGTTCTCCGACGTCCCGATCCACCCAGGCGTCGAGTTCCACTTCATCCTCTCCTTCGCCATCGACTACGACTCGTCGCCGTCCCCGACCAACGGCCGGTTCAACGTCTTCTGGGACACCGACAACCTCACCCCCGCCCAGGTCGCCTCCATCAAGTCCGGCAAGTCCAAGGTCAAGGTCGCCGTGAGCCTCGGCGGCGCCTCCGTGGGCGGCAGCACCGTCTACTTCTCACCCTCCGACCCCGACTCCTGGGTCTCCAACGCCGTCTCCTCCCTCACCGCGATCATCAAACAGTACCACCTCGACGGCATCGACATCGACTACGAGAGCTTCCGGGCCGATCCCGACACCTTCGCCGAGTGCATCGGGCGGCTGATAAGCACCCTCAAGAGCCGCGGCGTCATCTCCTTCGCGTCCATCGCGCCATACGCCAACGACGCGGTCCAGAGCCATTACCTGGCGCTGTGGAGTAGGTACGGCCACCTCATCGACTACGTCAACTTCCAGTTCTATGCGTACGACGCGGGGACGACCGTGTCCCAGTTCATCGGCTACTTCAACGAGCAGAGCCAGAATTACGGAGGGGGTAAGGTCCTGGTGAGCTTCATCAGCGACGGGAGCGGTGGGCTGTCGCCGGCGAACGGGTTCTTCACGGCGTGCGGGAGGCTGAAGAGCGAGGGGAAGCTGCACGGGATCTTCGCGTGGTGCGCCGACGACTCCAAGGCCGAGGGCTTCAAGTACGAGAGGCAGTCGCAGGCGTTGCTCGCCATTTCTCCCTAGATGTCGTTTTGGGGGGAAAAACAACAGAGTCGCTACCGTATTCCGTGGCTGTCGGTGTGCTTTGTGTACGATTTTGTTGCATGCTATACTATTACTACGCGTTCTTGTGGTTTGATGTATACTTGTAAGATGTGTAATCTATACATATCAAGGATTTATGAATAATGATAGTCATATTATACCTAAGACAGCCACGGCCCAACCAACGAAATATTTGTAATTTTCCTTTTCTCGGGATACTATTGCTTGTGCGTGCATCTTCCGTCCTACTCACGGAATGCCGATCTCAGATAGAGCTTTCTTCAATTGGGTTGGAGGAGAACGTGGCCATGATGTATATCTATAAATCACCCGATATGACGAATGACAAATCGTATCAAAAGAACCCACATTGGACACTAGGACAAGCTTGGCCTTTCAAAATGACAGAATTTAAGCGGATTGGTTTGTTGGGTGGTAGTGCTTTGCCTGAGCCTAATCTTGTCCGGAATCTTTGTTATTATAATGTGATTGAAACGGGACGATAAGTTGAGTAGTTTTGTTGGGCCAAGAGTTGTCCAATGTGGGAAAAAGATCGGCTCTAGCCCAACAAAAGATAAACCATGAGACAAAAGATTAACCATGTGGATCACTATCAACGACGACACAAGTAGAAAATCCTTGTATTCAAGTGAGGTCGGGTCGAATTCAATCGGGTTACCAACCCTCCGCATTTTTAGTGGGTGGTCCTCGGGTTTCCGATGTACGTAATCGGAGTGGCGCGTAGATAACCTGACGTTCGGGACAAGCTTGAAATTTCAAATGGTGGATTTCTTGAATTCTGAGCCCCGTCAGATTATGAGACGGCAATTGTTCCTTGTCCTCCCTCCACGCCGCGCGCACACAGATATATCCTCAATCTAGTACAAGATATCCATCGGTAACTTCGTGGAGTGCCAAATACAAAAGTATTATGCTTGTGGTTGTCACGTAAGCTAAGCTGAGATTATTTTTGATAAGTTATAATTAGATAGATACATAGTGAGATAAAACACGAATTAGAGAGAGATCAACAAGCTTTGTCTTTCCCCAACACATTTTTCTTTCTCACTCGTGGTGACAGAGACCAAGGGCTGCCAAAATGGGTGTGAGGATGACGGCGATTGGGGCCGACCGGCCGCGACTGAGAGGCGATGTGGCTGCGGGTCTTTGTCTCGTCGCCAAAGTCGCAAACAAGTACCAGCTTCCAATAGCTTATGGTGACCCAACAGAAGTCCTTCTGTTGCGACTAAACCACTAAGCCGGCGACCAACCATACTATTCGGTCGCTAGAGCAGTATTTCCTAGTGACCAATTTTGATTTGATCGGCAGCAATTGTTCGCTCGCCATTCGTTGCTGAACAATTCTTTGTACCGTTACACGAAGGAGAGCCTCAACATCTAGAGGCGATAACTAGCCAAACCCTCCAAATCTGAAAGGCTCCCTCGTGACCACGGGCCAACGAGGGTCGTATGGTCTTGGAGATCTCGACCACCATGCAAGGCGGCGCGCCTGAGCCGAAAGCTCAGGCAGGATTGGTGTTTTGCAGCCCTGGGTGAGTTTTCACAATCGATACACAGTTGAAGACCAAACTCAAATCAGAGATGTAGAAGAAGATTCTTGTGGAACGAGGCTGCACCGCAGATTGGAACACCCAAAGCGGAGAAGACGACGACGGGACACACAGCCATTCCTATCGTGACGCCCCACCATTGCAAAAGACCTAAAAGCCGGACCAAAACTTCAAAGTCCAGCAGAGAATGATCATCAAGTGGAGCTAACCCTGCCTTTTGCTGTCACATTCATCAGCCAATTCGATCTTTTCCCCTGCTCTTTTACGGCGAGAACACGCGCTTGAAACCGACTTCGCCCCACTTTATATCATGTAGTCAACTTCCCAATCACAGCAATGGCTACTAAAGATCAGATGAGGAAAACCGCAATTGCGAGAAAGAATCCTCCGTCGTGGGTGTCGAAAACGACCATTTCTTTGACATCTCTCCCTTCCTTCCACAGGAGTCAAGAGATCTACGAATCGCTAGGCTCGTTGGGACGCTGCCGATTTTTCTTAGCCATAGGTCGTCAAATCGTCACGGCACACGCACAAGGGCAAATACTTTGACTATCTAGAAGCCCGTGAAACACCCTGTAAACTTCACCGACGGGTCGAGTCCGAGTCTTTTCACCCGTGCAGGCGGCCCTGGACGAAGATAAACTGCACGCCAGGTGGCCTCCCGTTATCGTTTTTATTTTTTTTCCTTCTCAATTTTGGTTTTATTAAATAAAAGGAAACTTTTGGGAGTGCGAAGACCTGAGCCAAGAGCGATTGTGCATGACTGAGACCGTTCTTGCCGACCATTTTGGAAAGTGGGAGGAAAACATCAAATCTTTCGCACTATTGATGCAAAAAGCAATGAAACTACCCCCCAGACAGTTGACTCTAAACGTGACACCTTATTTTAGTTTCAATAACATCCGATTGCTCATCATGAACTCGAAACTATAGTCTCATGTTATCCGGACAATGCAAAATTGTAAACATATATATACGATCATAAGACGATCTCGAACATCATGGAAACATCCATATATGATTGTGCTTACGCACGATGTGGCGGGCATGGATATCGTGAACTCCCGGTGTGAAGAGCGACGGAAGATCGGAGATTTTATATGTACGGAACGATCGAATTTATTGTTATAGAAATTCATTTATAGATAGAAAGGGGAAGGTCGGCAGTAACGTCACGTCTGTTTTCTTCTTTTTGAGTCAATTGCTTCTTTCGATGGACAGAAGCTAGCTTCGACGTCTGTTGACTTGCCAAGCCGAGTGAATGGCGGAGGCAGATTGCGGTTAGGCACGACCCAACTTGGCCACTCAGAGATATTTCATGTTATCTTTTTCTTCTATTTTCTCTCTCTTTTCTTCTAGTTTTAGTTAGTGCAAATTTAATTTAATTCTCTCAAAATCAAGGCATTAATTGCACTTAAGGCTCTGTTTTGTCTTGCGAAAAAAAAAAAAGATTTAGAGAGCATTATCCTAAAAATGAAGACAACAATTTATGTCTGAATATTTTTTAGAATGATGAAAGTATTTTTTGTTCATTTATTTTTTAGTAAATAATACAAGTGATCATTTTTAGGAAAATACATTTCCAAGTCATTCATTTTCTGTAAAATTTTGCTTCACTGAAAACTTTACGGTAAATGAACATATTTTCCATGAAAATCATTCTCAGAGAAAATGGCTAGTTTTCATTTGTTTGGTAGTTTAGAGAAAATGATTTCCTTTTTTTGCCAAAAAGGTAAGTCGTTTTCTCTCAATCTGAACTTGTTGTTTTCAGCCCACTAAAAACGTTTTCCGTAAATCGATTAGTTTTCCGTCATTAAAATACCGAAAATTCATAAAATAATTTCCTAAAAACAGTTTTCCTTCAAACAAACGGATCCTTTCATATGGTTTTCCAATTGTTCATGATGGAACTTGTATATGTAACATCTATCTTAAGAGTGACGGATGCAAAACCATGTAATTCAGGGTAGGCGAGATAGAAAATCTTGCAATACCTAACTCAACACACAAGAGGACAGGATATAAAAATTTCATGCGAAGTTTCATGAATACAATTTACGTTTGATGAAAATTAATTACACAAAGCACCGCGCAGCCGTGGAGAGCAACCGCACCGGCTAACCCTCATTCGATTTGTTATCATAATTTCGAGATTACAATGTAGTATTTGTCGCGACCTAAATTTTCCCTCTCAGGCTAATGGATTATTAGGACTAAGCCTAACTCGGGCCCTCCCAAGCCCTACCAATTCGCAACTTAGGATTTAAGTTTTTAACGTGCAAAAGTTTTCACGTTTGGAGTCGCCACTAATCTATTTATGGTAGGTCGATTAGAAACCTAAATAAAACATAGGGAGATATGTTTTATTCCTGCGAACCAGAGATTCTAAGCTCGGAGACTTGGTTACGCTAGATCTAGTCTAACGCCCTTTCGGTACCTTTTCTTCTCAAAAATATTTATGCAGGCAGTCTGGATCCATTTTATTATCTAATTACTAACATGTGAGGTGTTCATGCGGGTGCGCAAACCACCAAAGTAACACCCAATAATCAAAACATTAAATAAATTGCAAGAATGAGAGAATTACTTACCTCGAAGCAACGTAAGCATCTGCGTTGTTAGCTAGAAAATCATATCAACAATCCTAATATGATTTCTAATTAACAAGCAGTTCACTCAATATTTTTTGGATTTTCACTTATTTAAATGAGAGCTAACCTATATATAATGACGTGCAAAAATTAACATGCGATTAATGTAGCCTAACATGCAAACTATATGTCATGCGACAACGTGACCTAATTCTAATGACGGACAAAATGATTTATTTTTGGTATTTTTTAATGAAATTCGGAATTAAAAAAAATGCCTAAATTAACATGCAATCTATTCTAAAGAAAATGATTTGATCTATCCTAAAGTGACTTCTTTTTGGTATTTTTATGAAAATTCGAAATTAAGAAAATGTCTTAAATAATCCACTAAGACTAGATCAATCTCTAATTTAAACTAGGAAATATGTTACCCTAAATCCCAATTTAAATCAAATAATTATCTTATTCTTTTGGATATATTTAAGATTCCCTAAGCATGCAAAATTTCTAATTTAAATCTAACTAACAAATTTTTGGATTTTCTTTATTTAAAAGGAAAACAATCAAATAAAGATAACAATCACATTCAAACAATCCACGCAATCCGCAAGATTTTTAAACTCAGATAAGGCAAAGAAATCAAACTAACGGTCATATCTATAGGGTTATAGATATCGACGGAAAGTTGATTGATCAAATTTGGAAAGCAAATAAAATCTATTATCGTATCCAAGTGATTATGGATAAGATAACGATTTTCCGTATCGCCGCGTATCGTACCTTAGGGATAAGGTCGGATAGTCGTCCAGATACGTTGCTAAATTAGGCAAAATTCCTAATTTTAAGATATTTTCAAATATTGCGGATATAGCGCACAAAATTATCCTAAGATATCTAGCAATACATCAAGGAATATCCACGAAATATTCAAACACCGAAAACTTAGGAAATTAAATATTTCGAAAAATATTCGGATAATGATCTTACCTAATTTGCGGATTTCTTTCCAATTTTGAATTTGCAGCGGATCGGGATTGCGGATCAACGGTGCGTCGGTGCGTTGGGACTAGCGGCGGCGCGGCGCCGGGAACAATGGCGCTCGCGGCAGTGACACGGCGGTAGATGATAGTCTCAGTGTGATGCTCGTTAGACAACCGGTTCGGTGAACTAGCGGTATGATGATTAGCGAAGGCAACAAGTCGGGGTGGCTCGGTTTGACGATCAACAACCTGCAAAAACAGAAATTCCAAGCCTTGGATTGGCTCGGTGAGGAGCAGCTCGCGGTGGTAGACCCAGCGTTGGCCTGTCGAATACTTCGTTGAAGCGGACGAAACACCAAGGAAGGAGGGGACCACTTTTCCTTTCTTTCTTTTTTACTCTGTCCCTCTCACGTTTTCTTCTTCATGGCCGTGAATTATACTATGTGGCTCTTGACTTCTCTCTGTCTTCGTGTATCTCCCTTCTTTCACTTTTCTTTGTGTTTCTTTTAGTGGCTGTGTGTCCAGATCCCAAAAGCCAAAAAGAAGTCTCCCTCTGTTGACCGAGTCCTCTCTTCTCTTCTCTCTCGACGGTGGCCGTGTATTCAATGTGTGGCCTTTGAAAATACTGATCTGAAAATTATGAGACCCCCCTCATTGAAGGGTATAGTCACATATTTATATTACAACCCTAGGTTAATTGACCGGATTTCCTAGTCCTAATGGGCTTTGGCTTAGGCTTTATCCTTTAATTTTTATTTAATTCCAAATTGGCTGAATTAACTTGGGCTTTTCTTTAATTAAGCTTAATGGGCTGATTTAAGCTCAAATTGAGACAACCAAGGCCTTTTAGACTTGTGATTTTCGGCCCTTGTCTTCCGAGTGAGCCGAGTTTCGTTCAGTGCTCGAGCTCGGTTTGCGCGATGGATTTTCAGTTCACTCGCCACTGCCGGTTCGATGTGGAATGTAACTAACCTACATGAACTTAAACTATATGCTATGCAATTTTAATATTTTTGTTTAGGGGTTAAAATTTAATCCCTAATTTTTCTATGCAATATTTACCTAACGGGATCGCCAAAATTTAGGTGTCAACAGTATTCTTCCATCATAGAAATGAATTTTGCATTGTTGGAGATGGTTCTAGTTTTGAAAGTAGATTTTTATTTATCGATCTTTCATGCATGGCAATATCCATAACTCGAGTTGATATCCTCAAGTGGCCTGGACATTAGTCGTTGGGGGTTAATGCCTAAATGAGGTTTAATTAGCTTATTAGGGTTGGTAATACATCAACCTTTCGGTCACATAATCATTCATTGTAAGATTCTCTCTCATATTCTTGATTTAGCCTCGGTCCTGCCTTTTGAGATCATGACTTCTCTTAATTTCTTTATTACCTAATAACCTATCAATAGACTCTGAAATTAAAATACCTAACACGGGTGTTGATTAATCTCACATTTTCTCGGACGAAAAGTTAGATTTGACTTTCTCTTCAAATCTTAACACTTTCGAACTTTACATCGGTAGAAGATTAGTACGATTTTGCACGTCATATTCGTACATTTTGAAAGAATTCACGTATTCCATGTTGAATTTGCAAGAACGACAATAATTAAAAAAATAATTGTTCAAAATAAATTTTAATCTAAGCTGGTCTTTCATACTTATAGATATGATACATGCACGCATGAATTTTGTTAGAACTCATTCGACATATTTCACATCAAATTTATACAAATAAGCATGATATTTTCAAATAGCTAGCTTTGATTTCTCGCTAGATAGTAATCAAGTAGTAACAAAATTCAATAGTCGCACATTTGGAATTCGACAAACTAATTTAATTTGCACTATTGCTTTTAATCAATACATAAACTCATTTGTTCACTACAACATCTTCGGGATACATGACGTCATCTTTAAATGTTATTGTCTCGTTTTTATGCTGGCTTTTTCCTCAACATTTTTTACAGGAGAGACTATATATCTGCCCATTTCTATGGCACACCTCCAATAATATGAATCTCTGATTAGATAATGAATAGGGCTATTTCTCTTTCTAATCAATCCTCCGCGAGTGATGCCAAATTATTTTTTTTGGCCGGACAGATGCTACGCCAATTTAACAATGCATGTATAATTACAGGAGAATTACAAAAAAAAACCTATTGTAATTATACCAATTCAATTTTAAATCATTTTTTTGGTCAATTGAGTCATTAACCTTTCGTATTTGTGTCAATTTAATTCATTCAACCAATTTTGGACAGGAATCATTGACATAGAAGCCGATTGTCCTACGTGTACATCGAAAAAATATTAAAATATTATTAAAAATGTCAATGTTAGTATTGGCCACACCACGTCAGCCGGCGTCTATGTCAATGATTTTAGGCCAAAATTGATCGGATGAACTGAATTGGCATGAAGCAAAAGATTTAGGACTTAACTGGTACAATTACAATAAGTTTATAACTTTTTTGATAATTTTTCTTATAATTACCGAATTTAAAATCGTTATCTCAATTTAAAAATACTCGCACCAACTAATTGATTATGTTCACAAAAATCATAAATTACGTGTACAATATAATATTTAGGAAAATATTTCTTTTACTTTCTTATAAGTATGGAAAAACAATACGTTAGTCAATCAGCCTTAGCCCCCACCTCCACGTTTCCATATTGGATCCACGTTCCGCACACCACAGAAAAAAACAGGACATCATTACTTAGGTATGTAGGACGACGCATAGGCATGCATTATTCCACATAGCCTTCGAGAGAAGTTGGATCTCGAAGATTCCTTTCTCATAACCTTTATCATACAAATCCAGAGTCATATGCATAGTGGCATTTCATGCCAATTTCCTGTTTTTTTTATATAGCATGGGAGTTTAAAAATTCCAAATTAGGGCTAATTTTTTTTCTATCATGCACACAAACTGCATTACTCCCGGATAGCTGATAAAATCGCACGTCATGTGAAGCTACATTTTCCTTCATCTTTGATTGAAGGAAACTTTCTCTGATCATGCTTATGATTAGTGAGCGAAGAGTTCTGACATCCCCATATGTGATTCACCAATCACAATACTTGGTTGGAGGAGGGACGGAGGAATACGGGGCCCAGGGATGTGCTATTTGGTTTACTCTATATGAAAGAATTGGAATGAATGACGAGGGATCGGATTGAATATTGGGGGTAATTAGAATGGTAGATAAAAGGTTGATTGCCATGTTTGGTAACACCTTGGAATTGGAATATGAGGTTTTCATAATTTGAACATGATTAAAATTTACCATACCAACGACCGGGTTAAATTTAAAGCGAAAAATATTTTTAAAAAAATGAAAACTAAAGCATACACTGCTAGAGGGAATAGAACTTCACACGGGCGATCCTCTCCACAACTCCTTCAATGATTCTGATTATCCATTCTCTTACTGACCATCAAATAAATTGATAAGGCCGCCCAAGGAAAATTGACCAAGACACATTTACTAGAGGAAACAATTCGAAACTATCAATCTAGATATAAAGCTGTGCTTCAATGTATATTTTGATGAAAACCATATTATTTCCCACCAACATACATGAGGCTGCTTGAGTCTCACTATGCTCCAAGCATAGGTAAACAATAGAGCAACAAGTCTTACTTCTCACTTTCTTTTTGTGCTTTTACTACACGATAATTGCAACGTTAAAGGCTAAAAGCAATGCCTATTGCCTAACAGCAACAAAATCAACATCCTCCAAGTAGCCCCTAGTTCATATCATGCGGTCATTCTACTATTTAGACCACCCTTTATACTAAAGCCAAACACATTATCGACCAACACTGTTATAAGGCTTAAATTATTATATTGCATCCTTTTCTCCCCCTTTAGAAATTCTGAAAGCTAGTGGCAAAAAAATCTCTTTTTGAATAACTAAATTTCGCAAAATGCATAACGTTGGAATATATTCTACATTGTAGCTATAGATCACCAAGAGCGAGCTTCAGTCACAAATGAAAACCTATTTAATATATCTAGTTGGACATACCTTTATTAAACATTTAAGTGCCTATTTGTTTTAGCTTAAGGAAAGGCAAAAGGTACTTTTTTTTTTGCTTATCCGTTAAAATTCAGATATTATTCAAATTTCAGAAAATGAGGAAAAATTTATTATGTGGATTTCTTTTTGAATAACTAAATTTCGCAAATGCATAACGTTGGAATATATTCTACATTGTAGTTATAGATCACCAAGAGAGAGCTGCAGTCACGAATGAAAACCTACTTAATATATCTAGTTGGACATACATTTACTTAAACATTTAAGTGCCTATTTGTTTTAGCCTAAGGAAAAGCAAAAGGTACTTTTTTTTTGCTTACCTGTTAAAATTCAGATATTATTCAAATTTCAGAAAATGAGGAAAAAATTATTATGTGAATTTACATGCCAACATTTGCATTTTATGAAAGTTTTAAGTCTTTTGGATTTTAAAAAAGTCAAATTGTGTGAATCGCAATATTTTGACTAAGCAAAAGATAAAGTGAAAGTAAATTCAAATAGAAAAGTCAATATATTGTGAGCCAACTAGAATATTAGTTGCTCTGAATCACATCAATTCTCCGTTATATAATTTTATCTGACCTTTACACATATATCTTGACAATTGACGAAGATTAGTGTCCATCTGCTTGGATTATACAGCTCTTGTGTTCTCTTCTATTTTGTGAAATCTTTAGTCTATCTCAATAATCCAACGCCTGCGCACTCGCTTATGTTTTTACTGCCCTTCACTCATCAAGTGAATAACATGTATCGTACCGTATGAGCAGGGCAGTCCAGTTATAAAGGGCCACTAAGCAATGTCGTGAAATGAACATCTAGCTAGCTTGTCCATTAGGTATCACCTACATATCGATCGTGCAGAAAGACTTCCTGAATTCTAACATGTGGGCGGTTGCAGCAATGGGCTCCTCCGTGCTGTACTTTTGGGTTGCCGGCATACACTAAACAATTAGGGTTCAAACCCCAAATATTCCATATGTAACGGGTTTCATATTCTTTGTGACGAGGCTCAAATCGAGTGGCTTCACTGATTGTCCGTCCCTACCCTTTTTGTCAATCAAATATAATTGCATGCACTGTATGGGAGTAAATCCTCTCAAAAGGGCACATCACCAAACAGTGCTCCTGGGGACAAGGGGCACATCAAGTTGGTAAATCGGCACTGTGTAACATCTGCGTCCATGGTTCAAGTCCAAGTACCAAACAGAACGTGAAAACTTAAAAGATGGTGACCCATTGGCGCGCACCCGTCAACCCAAGCCAATGACCAATCGACGACCGAAACGTCTGAGCTTCGTCGAGAGTTCAGTTGCTCTGTGCACATAGTCTTCCTCACCATCGATTGAGTCCCAGTGTCTGGAGAGAGAGAGAGAGAGAAGGAGAGAGAGATTTGTAGTTTATGAAATCGAGAGATCCTCTTCTTTTTGAGTGATGCAGACGATTCTTGGGAGACCCACTTGGGACTTGTCTTTGCTCTTGGGGTCCCCTCACACTTTACTCGTTCGCTTCTTCATGGGGAGGCTTCATCCTGGAATGGCATCGTGCAACGCATCGATCAAGTCAAGATCATATAAAAAGTAATTCAAGGAGCTCATTATCATGAAAAAGATTGGAGGCGGGCAAGCATTCACTTCGTTAATCCCCTTTAATGCTTGTACTAGCCATGTAGCTAGTCCCTTTCAGATATATAAATCCACCAAAGAAAATTTGTTGAGAGAAGTCAATAATGTTCCGTGTGGAACACTTATGTCATCGGATGTTCATCATCAAAGGGCTGCCGGAAGTATAGATCGGTCACGACTCATTAGTTTTCAACAATATGCTAACCAAAAGCCCTAAAAATTATATGCATGCGGTCGAGTCATAACCTTCTCAATTGAAATGATCCAATTTAAAAATTTTATTCGATAAACGCAATTAAATTTGTGCACATCGATGAACAAATACCAAATGTATATATTAAGATGCAATCATGCCGTATAATGGGTTACCCCTAACACAAAACGAATATCTCGATCTTTCTTGAGGAGTATAGTTCGTTGGTCTTATTTATTTTTTCAAGTAAAATATTTAAGAGCTTTTCCCGCATCCATCATGAATTATAATTTTCAAAAGCGGCCATACATTTGCCTGTCGTACGTTCCTCCGTAGGGATTAACCAAGTCGTTATAGGATCATGATTAGGGTTACTAACCTTGCTCACTAATCTTGCACCTTTTCTACACAAATGATTGGGAAAAACATATGCTCTTCACATGGGCATTGGCATCAAGCAACATACCTTTTAGCCCCTCCCTCCCTCTCTCTCTCTCTCTCTCTCTCTCTAACGCACGAATTTGAGTAAGTGGTGGGGCTTTTGTTTTTTCATATTGTTGTCGAATGCAAGTTGGGCACGATTCGGTATCTTTGCTGCAATAATTCTTTTCAGCAGAGGAAAAAATTGCAAAAAGAAAAACGAGAGAGAGAGAAAAGGAAACACGTTGAAAAAGCGCCATGTCTTGTTACTTCAACTTTGACTATTGTGCCTGCTACTGAAACTTGCCCAATTGGTTCGCCAGTGCTCATCAAGACAAGTCTCCTGTTCACGAATATTTTATGGGGCCTTTTATCCCAATGCCGTGAAATCAGAAACAATTCAAGTGAACGTCGTTGTACGAAGAAAAACAAATGGAAATGAGATGAAAAATGTAAATCAAAACACATTGAGCCAGGAATATGGTCACTTGAATATGGCATCATTCCATAGATTTGTTGTGGAAAAGTATTTTAATGTTTATTTTTCATGTTTTTTCTTATGCCGCTTTATTATGGGTACTTTTTTTTCAGCTTGATAATAACAAGAAAAATGTGTTGGTGCTGTGCTCACCAGCTTGGTCTAAACAAAGTGTAAAGTCGAATTTCGCCTGCCTCTGCGCTTATTTTGACGAGCAAAATCAAATCTCCCTATCTTTAAAACCTCTTATTTTCATATTTTTGGATGGACAAACTAGCTGTTAGAATTTTGATTACCTAGCCATTGGTACATTCAGTCACAGTCGAACTAAGTATTGTGAGATTTAATCCACTAGCTCGCCAGCTCGCCTTTGAATTCCCATCATCTTGTTCATTATTGCAGATACATGAAAATGGTCCACGAAATACTTGTTGGGATTTTGGCATCCAAATCCTATAGAATTGAATGAAAAGTGTGTGGATAAAAGTGTCACATATAAGATAGAAGAGGTGATGGGAGATGGTTTATTTTGAGGAGCCTCTCAAATGGGTTTGGGCCCCAAGTGGTACTCCACTTTTGTGGGAGGAAGAGGACCTACGCCAAGCTAGGTCGATCCCCCCTGCGCGCGCACAGCAGCCGTCCGGCTCGGTTCGAGTCCATTCTTTATCGGTTTTTTTTTTATTGTTTTCCGAACAGACACGTTGTTAGAAATTAATTAATTATTTATTTTTGGACAAACAAACATGTCTGTTTGTGAGGTTCGGTTCGCCCGAATGAAAACCGCTTCGGTTCGAGTGAGCCTTTGCGACTATTCACGAATTGAACCGGTTCAAGTGAACCTTCGCTGCTGTTCACAAACCGAATGGGAACTGCAAGCGAGTCTTCATTATTCGCAACTCTTCATTTTCGCCATATACATATATCTGAACAGTTTAGTTTAGACAATGACACTCCGTGGCATTTATATTCCTGCGAGACATTTTCCCAACGCACTTGAGACATATTCACTTAATCATTGTCATTTTGTGCAATTGTCTATACAAAATTGCGTTTGAAGGAATCCTCTGAATACGTGCCACTTCAGAGGAACGAGATCCGTTCTATCTTGGAAGACGATTGTCCAATATCCTCAGGTATTGATTGAGGGGCCAAATTCGTCTTAAGGACACGGCGTTACTTCGTTGGGCTCGGATCAACATTCTGTTTATTTATTTGTACTGCTTTCAAGTTAGTTTTCTTGACGTTTGATTTCAATTTCTGGTATACGAACTTAGCCGACTACAATCTTAAGATGAATTTTTGTTGAAATGTTATTCGTTTTCAATTATCTTCGGTTCTATTCGTATAATGATTTGCATGGTCTGTGTATTCTTATGTGTTGTTCATTGAGTTTTTCTGTCATATATCTAGATTGTCGTTCCTTTAAGTTGAACCTTTGTTGTTTGTATATTCGCTTAGTTTTTGACGAATTTCTATCACATCGTTCAATTCTGCTTGTGTCGAAATTCTATTACAATATTCAGAAATTTTGTATTTAGAATACGATTCTGTTCGTAGTCATATATTTTCGATTCTGTTCGTGAATATGTTTTGTTTTTGTATTTCAGAAATGGCTTCGACTTCGACTCCGACTCCGGTCAACCCTATTCCTAATCATGGAGAAAAGCCAGAAAAGTTCAATGGTATGGATTTCAAGAGATGGCAACAAAAGATGTTATTCTATCTCACGACCTTGAACTTGGCTAGATTCCTCAATAAGGATGGTCCTAAATTGAATGTTGGAGAGACAAATAAAAAAAGGTTGCTGCTATGGATGCATGGAAGCATTCTGACTTCCTGTATCGCAACTATATCCTCAACGGTATGGACAATACTTTCTATAATGTCTATAGTCCGCTAAAAATGGCTAAGGAGTTATGGGATAGTCTGGACAAGAAATACAAAATCGAAGATGCCGGATTGAAGAAATTCATTGTCGATAAATTTTTGGGCTTCAAGATGGTTGATTCAAAGACCGTCTTAAATCAGGTTCAAGAGCTTCAAGTGATTATGCGTGATATTCATGTTGAAGGAATGACTCTAAGTGAGACATTTCAAGTGGCTGCATTCATTGAAAAACTGCCACCATCCTGAAAAAATTTCAAAAATTATCTCAAATACAAGAGAAAGGGGTTGTCACTTGAAGACTTGATTGTTCGGTTGAGGATTGAGGAAGATAATAGGCTCTCTGAGAAGAAAGTTGGGAAGAACCTAGAGATTTCAAAGGCCAATGTTGTTGAAGAAGGATCGAAACCCATCAAGAAGAGGAAAATGCCTAGCAAATCTGGAGAGGGATTCACCCAAGGCCTAAAGAAGTTCGTTGGCAAGTGCTTCAACTGTAGCAAGTCTGGACATCGAGCTAAAGACTGCAGAGCCAAGAAAAGACAGAAAACTCAGGCTAATGTGGTGGACGAGATTTTCAATGGTGTTGATGATATCAATCTGACTGCTATGATATCCGAGTGTAATATGGTGGGAAACCCCAATGAGTGATGGATTGATACTGGAGCAACTCATTATATCTGTGCAAATAGATCGATGTTCTCATCTTACACATTTGTGGGGGGTGATGAAAAACTTTATACGAGTCATTCATCAACCTCTAAGGTTGAAGGTGTCGGAAAGATTGCTCTGAAGATGACATATGAAAAATTGTGACACTAAATAATATTCTGCATGTGCCAGATGTTCGCAAGAATTTAGTGTCTAAATCTCTCCTTAGCAAAAATGGCTTCAAGTTGATTTTTATATCTAATAAGTTTGTACTCTTAAAAAATGAGATGTATGTTGGAAAGGGTTATCTGAGTGATGGTTTGTTCAAGTTGAGTGTTATGACTGTTGTAACCAAGGATGATTTGAATAAAGCTGCTTCTACTTATGTGCTTGAGTCTTCTAATATTTGGCATGCTAGACTAGGACACGTTAACTATAAGTCGATAAAGAAATTAATGAATATGGGACTGTTGCCGAAGTTTGATTGTCCAAGTGAAAAATACTAAGTGTGTGTTGAATCTAAATTTTCTAAGTCTCCTTTCCATTTTGTAGATAATAGAGTCACAGAACTTTTATATTTAGTACACATAGATATATGCGATATGAAATCAATACCGTCAAGAGGTGGTAATAAGTATTTTATCGCATTTATAGATGACTGCTCAAGGTATTGTTATGTTTATTTGCTTAGTAGCAAAGATGAGGCTGTGAATGCTTTTAGAACTTATAAATCCGAAGTTGAAACTCAGTTGAATAAGAAAATTAAAATAATAAGGAGTGAAAGAGGAGGTGAATATGAATTTCCTTTTGAGGAAATTTGTACCGAATTTGGTATCGTTCACCAAATGACTGCTCCTTATACACCACAATCAAATGGTGTGGCGGAAAGAAAAAAATCGATCCCTAAAAGAAACAATGAATGTATTGTTGAACAGTTCTAGTTTACCACAGAATTTGTGGGGGGAAGCTGTCTTAACAGCAAATTTTATTTTAAATAGAGTACCCCACAAAAGGATAAAACAAACTCCCTATGAGAAATGAAAAGGTAGAATACCTAACTTGAATTATCTTAAAGTGTGGGGGTGTTTGGCTAAGGTTGCAGTTCCTAAGCCTAAAAAGGTTAAGATAGGACCAAAGACTATTGACTGTGTTTTTATCGGATATGCTCATAATAGCAATGCATATCGTTTTCTTGTTCACAAGTCAGAGATCCCAGATATACGTGTTAATACGATCATTGAATCAAGGGACGCTTCGTTCTTTGAAAATATATTTCCGTATAACATAGTATATGAGCCAATTGATAACAATAAGAGGCATTGAGATACTATATCTAAAAGTGATCCAATGGAGGATGAACCTAAATGTAGTAAAAGACAAAAGACTTCCATGTCTTTTGGACCTGATTTCTTAACGTATTTGTTAGAGAATGAGCCTCGGACATTCAAAGAAGCTGTGACTTCGCCAAAAGCCCCGTTTTGGAAAGAAGCTATCAATAGTGAAGTTGAATCCATTTTGTCAAGCTATACATGGGAATTGATTGAACTTCCTCCTGATAATAAACCACTATAAAATATAAGTGGATTTTTAAGAGGAAAATGAAAGCGGATGGTGCTATTGATAAATATAAGGCTAGTCTTGTAGTAAAACGATACAAGCAATGAGAAAGTCTTGATTATTTTGATACTTATTCATCTGTAGAGGTGTTTGGCTAAGGTTGCAGTTCCTAAGCCTAAAAAGGTTAAGATAGGACCAAAGACTATTGACTATGTTTTTATCGGATATGCTCACAATAGCAATGCATATCGTTTTCTTATTCACAAGTCAGAGATCCCAAATATACATGTTAATACGATCATTGAATCAAGGGACGCTTCGTTCTTTGAAAATATATTTCCGTATAACATAGTATATGAGCCAATTGATAATAATAAGAGGCCTCGAGATATTATATCTAGAAGTGATCCAATGGAGGATGAACCTAGACGTAGTAAAAGACAAAGGACTTCCACGTCTTTTGGACTTGATTTCTTAACGTATCTGTTAGAGAATGAGCCTCGGACATTCAAAGAAGCTGTGACTTCGCTAGAAGCCCCATTCTGGAAAGAAGCTATCAATAGTGAAGTTGAATCCATCTTGTCAAACCATACATGGGAATTGGTTGAACTTCCTCCTGGTAATAAACCACTACAATGTAAGTGAATTTTCAAGAGGAAAATGAAGCGGATGGTGCTATTGATAAATATAAGGCTAGGTTTGTAGTAAAAGGATACGAGCAACGAGAATGTCTTGATTATTTTGTTACTTGTTCACCTGTTACTAGAATTACATCTATAGGGATGCTAATTGCCATAGCAGCGGTGTATAAGCTTGAAATCCATCAAATGGATGTGAAAACGGTTTTCTTAAACGGGGATTTGGAAGAAGAAATATATTTGGAACAACCTGAAGGGTTCATTCTTCTAGGACAAGAGAAAAAAGTATGTCGGCTTATCAAGTCACTCTATGAATTGAAACAAGCACCAACACAATGGCATACTAAATTCGACCAAGTCATGTTTTCGAATGGTTTTAAGATTAATGAGTGTGATAAATGTGTATATGTTAAGAACACTTTTGCCATTTTGTGCTTATATGTAGACGACGTGCTTATATGTAGACGACATGCTTATAATAGGCAGTAATGGTGAGATTGTTAAGAAAATCAAATGCTTGCTTGTAAGTAAATTTGATATGAAAGATATAGGGGTCGCAGATGTCATTTTAGGAATTAAAATCCGTAAAACATATGAAGGACTATCTCTATCCCAATCCCATTACATTGAAAAGATTCTTGAAAAAAGCAAGAATTTAGGCATATCACCAGTAAGTACCCCAATAGATATTAATTTACATATTTCAAAGAATACTGGTGAAAGTAAGGCTCAAAATGAGTATGCTAGTATACTAGGCAATTTAATGTATGTCATGAACTGTACTAAGCCAGACATAGCTTATGCGATTAGCAAGCTAAGTCGATTTACAGTTAGTCCAAATGAAAATCATTGGAAAGCTATGAAACGTTTATTGGGCTACTTAAAGCATACTTAAGATTATGCTTTGCATCACACAAAATATCCAGCGGTACTTGAAGAATACTGTGACGCAAATTGGATAACCGGCACTAAAAACACAAAATCGACAAGTGGATATGTATTCACACTTGGTGGGGCAACAATATCTTGGAAATCATCCAAACAAACTTGTATTGCTAGATCCACTATGGAATCATAATTTATTGCTTTGGATAAAGCCGGTGAAGAAGCAGAGTGGCTTCGAAATTTCTTGGAAGATATTCTTAATTGGCCTAAACAAGTGCCCGCTGTATGTATACATTGTGACAGTCAAACGGCAATAGGAAGGGCAAGGAATGTCATGTATAATGATAAGTCTTGACACATACGTCGAAGACATGACACAGTAAAATAATTTCTTTCTAGTGGAATTATCACCATTGACTATGTGAAGTTAAAAGATAATGTTGCGGATCCATTGACAAAAGGCCTAACTAGAGAGATGGTTGCGAAAACATCAAGGGGAATGGGTTTAAGGCCTATAAACAAGTCATCATAGCGGAAACCCTACCTAATAGACTAGAGATCTCAAGATCTAGGTTCAAAGGGATAACTAAGTTATGAAGACAGTGTAGAGTACGGTCAAATTTTTTACTCATTCTCGGATGAAGACAGTACTAATATGTGAAGGTTAAGCAAAAGCTTTTAATGATTCTGAATTGAGTATGTGATATACTATATGTTCATAAATCACCTATGTGAGTGTGAAGTGAGGGCCGCTTCTGTGAGAATTGAAAATGCCGAATTCTCTAAAACATTCATGAGACCAGGCAGTGTTCATGGCCAAAACAAACACAACAATGAGAACCAATTTTGTTCAAAAAACAGTTGTGTGATTTCTATTGTCTAGGCTTACACCAAAGGTCGACAGTTTAAAGATATCAAGTCTACTGATTGACCGAGTAAGTCCGATAGGTTTCACTAAGGAAAGTTTAAAGTCTCAGACTACTTATCCTGATGCAATGTTCTCTCATGGAATAATCGCACTTTGCATCTCATGCATACATGAAAAGTCATGATATCATAACTTCTCATTCATGTGGGGGATTGTTGGGATTTTGGCATCCAAATCCCATAAAATTGAATGAAAAGTGTGTGGATGAAGTGTCCTACATAGGATAAAAGAGATGATGGGAGATTATTTTGAGGAGCCTCTCAAATGGGTTTGGGCCCCAAAAGGTATCCCACTTTTGTGGAAGGGAGAGGACCTACGTCAAACTAGGTCGGTCCCCCGCGCGCGCGCCGCCGTCCATCCGGCCGGCTCGGCTCGGCTACATTCTCTATCGATTTTTTTTATTTTTTTCCGAACAAACACGTTGTTAGAAATTAATTAATTATTTATTTTTGGACACACAAATATGTTTGTTCGTGAGGTTCGGTTTGCCCGACTGAAAACCGCTTCGGTTCGAGTGAGCCTTCGCGACTGTTCACGAACCGAATCAATCCAAGTGAACCTTCGCTGCTGTTCACAAACCGAACGGGAACCGCAAGCGAGTCTTCATTACTCGCAACTCTTCATTTTCGCCATATACATATATCCGAATAGTTTAGTTCGGACAGTGACACTTCGTGGCATTTATATTCCCGCGAGACATTTTTCCGACACACTCAAGACATATTCACTTAATTATTGTCATTTTGTGCGATTGTCTATGCAAAATTGCGTTCGAAGGAGTTCTCTGAATACGTACTACTTCAGAGGAATGAGATCCGTTCTATCTTGGGAGACGATTGTCCAATATCCTCGGGTACTGATTGAGGGGCCAAATTCATCTTAAGGACACGACGTTACTTCGTTGCGCTTGGATCAATATTCTGTTTATTTATTTGTACTGCTTTCAGGTTAGTTTTCTTGACGTTTGATTTCAATTTCTGGTATACGAACTTAGCAGACTACAATACTTCCTCCCTGTTCTCTTCTCTTCTACGTGGGTTTCTTACAATTTCGCAATTCCTATTACGAATAAAAATTCAAGTGTAATTGTCTGGAGAATTTGTTGAATTCCGGAGAGTAATCACGCCTTACCTTCTGCGAAATCCGTCGGGAAAAAACCATCTTTGAGTACAATACTTGAACACCCAAGACATTTGATGCGATGGCGAGGATGATAACTTGAGATGTTACTTTAATAGTAATTATGTGTATATGTAGTAATTACGAACATGTCGTACGTAACTGAAGTCATATAAAATGGTGTCGACGGATGGTATCGAATGATGGGAGTACGCCCTCGTCTTCTCTAAACGCGACACAACATAGCCCGCCGCGATGCCACACAACGAGACCATAATCATCGAACCTACGGAGCATCGTGGTTATCGTCGTAGGATGTTCGGGGTCGTTCGACATGTGGAGGGCGTCGGAGTGGAGCGGAGGGCCCAACTCACATGGACAGTGGGCCATCCGATCCGCTCGCGAATCAAAAGCAAGCTAGTGACCAGAAATCAGGTCAACGCTCCTCCCAACCACGTGACGTCATCACCCACGTCACTCGCTCCAAAGTCTCAATGTGCCTATATAAGCAGCCCTCCCTTGCTCTTTCCCATTCAATCCCATCACCTGCTCGCTTCAATCCAACGAGAAATTCACAGGCGAGCGACTGCAAAAAAACGACGTCGCGCCATGTACAGCGGCACGTACGCACACGCCGACACTCAATGCCCCTACTCGACGTCCGACGTGGCGGCCACGTCGTCTTTCCCGTCGCTGCTCCCCCTGCCCCTCTTGACCATCCCCAACCCCGACCCGCTAGCCTCGATCGCCGAGTTCGACTCGGTGAAGCCGCCGTGCCACTACCCGGACGTCTCACACAGCGGCACCAGCAGCAGCGGGGGCAGCAGCTGTTACAGCTCGCCGAGCTCGTTCCCGAGCGCCGAGACGCGGTCGGGACCGAGCTTGTTCCAGAGGAGCATCAGCAGCGTGTCGCTGCAGAGAAAAGACGGGGGTTACTATCACTACAGTCCGCTCGCCGTGAGTGCTTTCGAGTTGGCCGAGTCAGAAACGAGTCCGGTGAGGCGAGTTTACAGCACCGGCGATTTGCAGGTAAGGCGTTGAGTTTTCAAGCCATTAAGGCCGCGCCGTGTCCTTTTAGTGGGCTCGTCATCAAACGGGTCGACGACTATGTTCTTTTGGACAAATACAGCATAAATATCTGTCTAGGGTTGAATATTTAAATTTGTCCCATCAATTTCTAAATTATTTCTCTTCATCTTGCATCAAAATTTTAACCCATCATGATTGTGTTAACGGGTGCTTCCGAGACATTTGTTGATCATACTTTATGAGAAAATATTTTTATTTCCAACGCACTAGTTTCGCATAACACGAGCGAGACAAAATATCCATCTTTCATCATGTCTCAATAAGAAGACGACGCACAAGATCTTCGTCCATCGATTGACACTAAGTATCTTTCGGCGAATCTAGCTATACTGTTTCTTGATTCATGAATGCGGCGCGACAGATCTTGGCTTCTTCCCCTTTTTCTTCTTGTTTCGAGATCTCTGTTTCGTTCATTTATATCTTCTGGGGTTGGTGGCGACAGAGAGTTAATGGGCTGCAACACAAGCAGAGATCAGAGAGCCCATTAATGAGCGAGAGCAACATGATCATTGAAGGGATGAGCAGGGCTTGCCGATACAGCCCGGAGGAGAAGAAAGAGAGGATCGAGAGATACAGGAGCAAGAGGAACCAGAGGAACTTCAACAAGAAGATCAAGGTCTTTGCTTGCTTGCTTTTTTTCTTTGAAGCCCTCGATTTCATTTTGATAATCTTTTGTTCTCTTGACTAAGACACGTGGTGATGAGTTAATGGCAGTGGCGTAGTTAATGCTGCTTATTGCTGCATTGAATCTTTCTGCGTTGCATCATGTGATGTATATAATAAGGTTTCAAAGTGATAATCGATATCATTTTGAATTATGTACTGAGAAATGAGAGGAAATTTTGATGGAAAGTCTTTGAACTGTTTAACATGCCTGCATGATAGCATTTCTGGGCCTACTAGAAAAGACGGGACGAACCCATGTTTGCTTTATTTTCTTCTTTCTTTGAACGTGATTTGATTAATCTTGTTTAGCATTAGATATCTCGAACACTTAAAACGTAAATGAATCTCAGCATACTAATGATAATTTTAGTTTAACACTCTCTGTGCAATCAGTACGCCTGCAGGAAAACCCTAGCGGACAGCCGGCCACGCATCCGGGGGCGGTTCGCGAGGAATGATGAGATCGACAAGTGCGATCAGCTCCCGTGGAGCCATGAAGCTGGCGGGGAGGACGAAGAAGAAGATGAGGACGATAATTGGGTCAACTTTCTCGACTCCTTTGCGTCGGGGAATCTATAGCTATCCTGAACATTTAAATAAGATTTTTATTTTTTTTAGAAGGCATTTGTTTCAAGGAAAATCAACGATTTGGGAAATGTTTTCCTAAAAATGATTGTTTGTATTGCTTACAGAATTAGATGAACGAAAATTCTTTTTTCGTTGACTGATTCTTTTAAACAATACAAACGATGATCTCGAAAAACAAATCATTATCCGGATGGTTGATTTCTCTATGAACAATTGCACAGCATCATCAGTTTCTATCTTTAGCTTGGAGTTTTGGGCTATCCTTGATTTGACTGGTTTTTGAGTCATCTTAGTCCCCTAGTTTGTGCACCTAAAAGACGGGTGATGTATATTGATAGCGTGATCATAAGGGAATTATGAGATTTCGTTCCCGCAAGGTTGAGTTTGTCATTCTTTGGCCTAGTCAGCTATCGCTGTAGGTCATCACTTGTGCTCTAGTGACCCTATTACATAGCATCGTAAGCGAGCAAAAAGATGTACCTTCTTAAAGACAAAAACTTGTATTTGTTCGCATTTCTGGTGAGCCGGATCAATCGGGTTAAAGGGAATAACATGACGATGATTCACTATAATAATTTGCACACACCGTTCCATGTCCCTTAAAATTTCAATTAAGTACTTTTGATAAAGGGGGATAATTGAGCGATTTTCGTTGCGAAGCCACCCGCTTATTTTTTGAAGTCAGGTGCGAAGATCTCAAGAGTCTAGATTGAGGTTAATACAAATGAACTCCGATCCTTATGAAGTATCACGAATGGAAAGGATTCAATTTCCACGGTCTTCATGTTTGCTGCTACGGGGGGAATCAAGAGCTTGATAAGCCTTCTTGACAGTTGAACTCGATTTGACTGGACTGTACTGGGCTTGCTGGTATGAAGGGATGAAGTCCAACTTGCGGTTACTATTGATGATGACTATTGACTAGTGTAAACTCCATTTTGAGTAGACAAAGAGTACGCTAGAGAAAAGGAAGGAGCATGTATGTATATATACGTATGTATGTATTTATAAACTCTATATGGACCGTTAGAGTCGGAAGGTCTCATGTGGGTCATACGTGGATTTCATAAAATCTAAAGATCGGAATACAGCTTGCTACACAAAGCACGCTCCTCAAAAAGTTTCCCAAAAGGAAGAAACCAAGACACAACACGGGAAGCAACACAAGCGAAATTCAACTCATTAATAATTATAGGAGAGGCCAGTGATTGTGGCTTCAATATCAGCCTAATCTTAGGATTGTTATAGGCCGATACTTTCGTTACGCTTGTTAAGTATATTTAATACGAAATATTCCATATTTTAAAAAATTCAATGCATGTACTGCAAAAAGAAAAATTATTTAACAAACATTTTCGCAGATACTCGTTAATAAAATACTATTTACTGTCTCGGAGAGTATCCTACAAAAAAAGTATCTCACACAGCGAAGAAAGTTAATCACATTTAGTTAAAGTAATCTCACATTGCTAAAAGAAAATTCATTTTTTATTGTGAAATATAAAAAAATCCTCAACACCGAGAGCGCTTTAAAATTTAGAAAATTTACCAGTTGATCATGGAATCTAGCTTTTACAGCAATCATTTGGTCGCTCATGTTACTGAATGATTAGTAGAAGACCAGCCCAACATATTGATCGTTTGAATATGCTTATGAAATATTTATTTATATAGGTTGAATCCGAGTGTTTCTTTCTTTTTAACAGACAAGAGCTTAAGCTATGCTTAAAGAACCAACCCTACAACGTAGTAGGACGGCTGTGTGTTGCTTTTTGTCTGCCGGCGGTGCGTTTCCCACTAAGTATGGCTTGTGGATGGCTTTCTTCTTTTTTTTGCAAGAGACTTGTGTATAATTTGCGAAAAGACCATGTTAAGAAAGTATTTCGGAGAGTTTATTCGGTAATCAAATAAAGAAATATTGTAACTTTCAATACATTAACTGTTTCAAGACATGCACAATCAATATTTTGAAAATCGAATAATTTCTTATTTAGTATGTTTAATGAGTACCCTGATGGTATTTTTGAAAAAAGCTTATCGGAAAAGTTATAAAAAGAGCAAGTTCATTAGTTGGTGCCCTTGCAGAGACCATTGACTACAAACCACTTAGGTGCCAGTCATTTTGATGCACCTACGGGACTGACGAACTCGTTATGCGACTGGAAGAACCGACGGGCTTGAAGTCAACGATGTCAGATTGAGCTCAAATATGATCGGTTGAAGCGAAACGGCGTACTGATCAATACTCATAGTCTTTGGCTATGATTAACGATGGATTTTCGCGATTCGAAATTGTTTAGATGGATTTTTCTATTTTTTTGTATTTTTATGGGTTAATTTAGTAAAGGGTAGTTTCGTAATTTTACGTTTTGATGTTTACTAATACTAGTAGGGCTAGGTTTGGGGATATATAAGCTTGTTTTAGGATTTCCTTTAAGCAGACTTTGGATATTTTTGATTTGATAATCATATTTGGAGGACGAATTGTTCTTCTGTCGAACTTTCTTGTTCAGTCGAATTTTCTATCACGTTTCGCAATTAGAGTTTATGCACACACATAGAGGTCGACAATTCTGGTGATCATAATAGTATTGATGTTAGTGGTGCTGCGGAGGGGCGACCACAAATCACTGAGAACTTAAACCTGTTCAGGATTTATATCTTCTCCAAGACTCAACTAACTAATATCAAATCAACCTTAGCAATCGGTTACAATAGTCCAGCAATACTAAACCCTAACTGGTTGAAAAACGAAGCAGAAAAATATCATCCACAAATTTTACGTTGGAAACCCAATATAGGAAAAATCACATGGCCTCTCAAAAATTTCTACTAATCATCAAGAATAGCAGGATACATAATAGTTCATCTCCAGTCACATATTTAGAGACTCAACACATCAATAATAAAGTAATATATATCCTCATTGCAAATGTCGATTAACAAGGAAGCAATAAATCTCAAACCACTACCGGAGAAATTGAGAGACAATTTGGAGAATGATTTCAACAAATAAGACCGAGCAACTTGTAAATCTTGATCTCACGAACAACATACCAAAATCTTAGCCAATTCCGACACTACTTCACTATCAAATCTGAACTCTCTTCTCCTCTGAACCATCATTTCTCTCCTTTTTTTTTGGCGGCTCAGCCATCTTTTTCTTTCCCTTTTTTGACTTTTCTTCTTTTAATTTTTAAAAATGGGCTGGGCCTCATGAGGCAAACCTCAGCCATTTCTTTCCCTTTTTTTACTTTTCTTCTTTTAATTTTTAAAAATGGGTTGGGCCTCATGAGGCGAACCTATCCCACAAATCTCCCCCTCTGCGTCATGAGACAAGCTCCATCACATTAGCTTTACCTCTATAAGAATCAAGTTTCACCCCATCCCCAAAGGAGCTCTTGTGAGGAGAGGGCAGCCCCGAAGGTCATATTTAGAGTAGGTTGGCTTCTTTCAAGCGATGTGGGACTCCCTTCCGCAGGGACTTAATGTACACCTGAATTCACCAAAAACCTGCCTTTGATACCAACTAAGGTTCTCACCCATTGCATCTTCTTTAATTTCTCTCGGATCCAATGGTATTACACATCGATGTGCTATGGTCTTGATTGCAACATTGGATTTTTGCTAAGGTACAAATCACTCATGCTATTACAATACAAAGCAAATTTCTCTTGACTCAAACCTAACTTTTGTAAAAATTTCTTCATCCACAAGAGTTCTTTATATCTTTCGGTGGTAACGGTGTACTCTATTTCGGTCGTAGACAAAGTAACATATTTTTGCAATATTAATTGTCACGAAACTACTCCCCTTGCAATAGTCATCGTGCAACCTAGTATGGACTTTAGAGAGTTAATGTCATCGGCATAATTTGCATTTGAGTAGCCATTGAACTCAGACTTCCTATTTCCATAGCACAAGCGACATTTGAAAGGGCCTTTGAGATACCTCGAGATCCATTTTATAGCAGCCCAATGCTCTTTACCTTGATTTGGGAGAAATCGGTTGACAACACCAACTGCGTGAGCAGCATCTGATCTTATACAAATCATGACATATCACAAAGTATCTACGACTGATGCATAAGAAATTTTGATTATTTGTTTCTTCTCTTCTCACTTGTGGGACACTCTTTACTGCTAAACTTGAAGTGGCCAGCAAGTGGAGCATAGACCGGTTTGTATTTGCTCATGTTGAATCTCTCTTGAGACTTTCAAAGTTTCATGTTCTTCCTATCACAAGTAATTATCATGTCAAGGATTTGCTTAGCTGGCCTTAAATCTTTCTTTGCAAAAACTTTACTCAACTCGTTTTTCAAACTTTTAATTTTCTTGGGATCATGGTCAACTATCAACATGTCATCTAGGCAGAGTTGGAGAATAATAAAATCACTATCTGAGAATATTTTCAAAAAGACACAAGAATCAGAATTAGTCTAACCATATGCATTATCTTCAATGAATGATTCAAACTTCATTGCCTTGGTGCTTGCTTTAGACCATATAAGCTTTTCCTCGACCTACATACAAGATATGATCCCTTCAGCTTTACAATCCTACGACTGCTCCATATATTTATTTTGTTCTAAGTATCTATGAAGAAAAATGTCTTTACATCAAGTTGTTCAATTTCTAAATCCAAACTAGCCGTCAAACCAAGAACAACTCGAATAGAGGGCATTTTTACCATTGGTGGAAAAATCTCTTCAAAATCAATTCTTTTATTCTATCAAAAGCCCTTCATAACAAGTTTGTCCTTGTATCTAGGGGAGAGCATGGTTCCAGGTTCTTGAACCATAAGACATGACAGTAGGAACTGTAGGTTTCAGGTTCCAAGATAAGTAAGGTAGGTTCCAAGTTCAAAAAGTTGAGAAATCTGTTTCAACATGTAAGTTCCTAGTTCTAGGTAGGTGGAACCTGAACCTGAAATTTAAACAAGTTTTTGTGTTTTTTATTAGTTTATGTTTTCATGTGATCATGCGGTGTTTCATGGCGTCAGATGATGAGTGTATAATCTGGAACCACTAATTTGAGCTTTCATTTTATGACTTATTAATGTTTCATATTTTTCGTATATCTAAATATAAGTTGTGATTAGTAGATCATAGCAGTAAGTGATGGCCATTAAAGGTGATAATTCACTACAATTGTTTAATTAATAATACAGGTGAAACTTGGATAGACCTTAGAACCGACCCTCGAATATGTGATATGGTAGGTTTCAAGTTCTAAAAAATTAGAACCCTATTAGAATGGGTGGAACTTATACGAAACATGGAACTGCTTATCTCTAGTATCGATTCACGCTATGTCTTTTCATTTAATTATATTTATTTAAATCGTAATGTCAGGAAAACTGGTCTTCTCTATTATCTTTGGTGAATGACGACCTTGTTTGGTATTATTGTGTTCATTTTCGTTTTATTTAACTTAAAATAAAATAAAATAAAAAGAACTTGTTAGACCTTGAAACTTATTTTGGAATCTGTGATAGGGTAGGTTCCAGGTTTCAAAAAATGAGGAACCTGTACCCGAGGGTAGGTTCCAAGTTACAAGTGAAACCTGTAAGAAACTTGGAATCGCTCATCCATATTTGTATCATGGATGCAAACTATTTTCCTTCGTCTGTACTTGTATAGCCATTTGTTTTTTAGTGCTCTTTTGCTCTTTTGTAGTTTCATCGGTTCAAATGTGTGGCTCTCGTGCGAGGATTTGGGATCCTCTTGCATAGCTTCATACCACATATTCTTTTGGTCACATAATATATCCTCTTGATAAGTTTCTGACTCTCCTGCTTCAGTGAGTAATACATACTCATGCAGTTGATATCTCTGTGAAGGTTTACTTTCTTTTATCGATCTCACTTGAGGTATGACTGGGTGTTCTTGCTCAACAAATTGTTCTGGCTCAACTATTTCACCTATGTCACTTGAAGAATCAGCATTTTGTATAAACTTAACAACTTATGATTGCTATGAATTCCTTGCACTCCTCCCCCATGATTTCCACCCAAACAATAGGAGAATTTAGGTTGAAAGTAATAGAGTATTAAGCTACATTCTTTGACCTCCCTAGCTTGTCGATATCTTCAATGGTCTGATGCTAAAAACAAACCACATCTCGGCTTCTAATGATTTTGTTTGCAGCTGGATCCCATAATCTATAACCAAACTCTTCATGTCTATAAACTAAAAAGATACATTGATTAGACTTGTCGTCAAGCTTGGATCTTTCATCTCTTGGAACATGTATGAATGCCCTGCAATTGAATACTTTCAAATGATTGTACGAAACATGTTTCCCACTTCAAACTCATCGTGGAATGTCACCCTTAAGAGAAACTGATGGGGAAAGGTTTATAAAGCCCACTATTGTTCTCATCGATTCACCCCATAATGACTTAGGCAACTTCGCATTAAAATGCATATACCGAATTCGATCATTAATTATTTAGTTCATTCTCTCTACTACTCCATTATGTTGTGGTGTTTTTGGAACAATCTTCTCTACCTTGATACCATGATATTTGCAATATTGTTCAAGTGAGCCTCTACATTTATCGTCGTTGTCAGCTTGAACACATTTTAGCTTCTTCCCAATTTCTCATTCCACGTTGACATAAAAATGTTTGAAAGCTTCAAGCACGTGTTCTTTAGATTTCCAAGCAACAACCAAATTTTTCTAGAGCAATCATCAATAATATCACATAATATATGTACCACCAAGTGTTCTAGCATCCATGCAATAAGTATGAATGGAACTAAATCACGTATATTTGATTTCGAGTGAAAAGAGGAACTATAAAATAAAAGTTTATGTTACTTATATGCTAGGCAGTGAATACATTCTTTCGCATTCCTCTCTTTCAATAGTAGAAGGTTATTTCTAGCAAGAATTTCAAGCTCCTTCTCACTAAGATGACCAAGTTTCATATGCCTTCATTCAATTAGGGAGTCCTCCACTACATTTACCTTCTCCTTGATCAACAACTTAGGGTGCAAGATGTATAGAGTTAAAGCCCCTTAGCCATCCACCATTTGAACCTTTGGTCCATTTCCATTTACCACCGTAAAAGGAATTGTTATAACCATTATCATTTAAGGCACACGGGGAGATAATATGAAGGTAGATGTCTAGAACATATCTCACATTAATCATAAGTAGATTACATCCAATATCGGTTTTCAAAATGAATATCTCTCATGCCAATAATCTTAGAAACACCATTGTTGCCCATTCAAATACAACCAAAATCGCCGCTGCGATGGGATGTGAAGTAGTCACATCTTGAGGTGAAATAAATTGAGGTTGCGGAATCAACAATCTAAGTAGAGTCTCGACATATGAGGTTCACATGAACATCAACACAGATGAACAGAATATCTCTATCAGATGCAACTCCATTGTTCTTTTTTCTATCTCCATTTCTGTCCGAGGATTTATCTCTTTTTGTGAATCTACATTCTTTGGAATAATCTCCGATCTTGTTGCAATTGTAGCACTTCACGTTCCTCCTCAACCTTAATTTCGATATTCCTCTTGACTTGCCTCTTTAATCATAATTCTGAAAGTTTTTTTTATTGATTTCTCCCTCTGTTTTCTACGACAAGAGCCTTTGAATGAGAAGCATAATTCATACATTTCTTCTTGTTTCTTCATTGAACAAACTTTCTTTATCCATACTCATAGAAAGCACACCGTATGAAACAAAGTTGTTTAATTCCACAACTAATGTATTCCAACCGTCAGGGAGAGTATCAAGCAATGAACATGCCTGCAACTTATCATCGAGATCAATTTTTAGATTTGTCAACTGATTTACAACATCTTGAAATTGGCTCAAGTGCTCAAACATGCTGCTCCCTCCCTTATATCTCAAATTTAGAAGTCTCTTAACTAAAAATGCTTTATATTGTGGGGGGGGGGGGGTTTCTCTCATAAAGATCTCATAATTTCTTTCACAATGTTTCAACATTTGTTTTTTGAGCAATATGATGAAAAATATTATCATCAATCCATTGTCGAGTAAAGCCAATCGTTCCCATTCTTTATCTTCATCGTCTCCTTTAGCCTCATCCCCATTAATGATATCATGCAAATTTTTACTGTACAATATGTCTTCCATCCGAGGCTTGCAAATAGAATAATTTGAGGCATTTAACGTAAGCATGGTGTCGCTGGTTTCTTACATTTAATGCTAGTTCTAATACCACTTTGTTAAGGAGAGACAACAACAATTCACTCAGAACTTAAACCTATGAAGGATTAGTATTTCTCCAAAACTCAACCAAATAATTCAAATTAACCTCAGCAGCAACCGATTATAATATTCCAGCAATATCAATCCCAAACTAGTAAATATAATGTCAAAAATTAAAGAGGAATTGGAAAAATAACACTCACAAATTTTACATGAAAAACTCAACGCGGCAAAAACCATGATCATTGCAATCTACCAAATATTTCATCTCTAGTCGCCAAGAATAGCAAGATACCAAATAGTTCATCTCTAGTCGCGCAGTTAGAGGCTCAACACATCAACAATAAAGCAATATCGCAAAGATTAATTGACAAAGGAGCAAAAAAACCCTGACAGCTGCCGGAGATATTGAAAAACAATTTGAAGAAGGATTTTGACGAACAAGACGGATCAACTCGTAGATCTTGATCTCACATACAACATGCCAAAATTTTAGTTGATTTTGACAATATTTCACCACCAAATTTGAATTGCGTCTTCTCTTCTGAGCCGCCGTCTCTGTCCCACTTTTCTTTTTGTGCGAACACTCAGTTTTCTCTCTGTACTATCAAGAAAGTGCAGCCCTCTTTTTACTTTTCTTTTTTGACTTTTCTTCTTGTTCTTCTCCTTTTTTCTGGTCGGACTTCCTTTTTAAAGATGCGTTGGGCCCCATGAGGCGGACCCAGCCCATCAGGCGGCTATTGTGTTGGCCCAATCAACGTTCAGATTTTTCCAATTAGAGAGAAAGGGGAGAGGCTTAGATTTCAGATGAGTACTTTATTTTTATGGTTAAAACTTATGTGAGTCAACAAAATGTAAATCACCTACTCATCAGGTTGCTAGCTGCCAATGACTGTAATCATTATTACATAGATTATCTGATTCAAAAGGTCCACATTTGTTTTGCACAGACATCTCGACATTTAATAAGCCTTATGTATCAAAATATTCCATCAATGCCAGCCACGCAGATCATGTGGGTCCTCTGTAGTCTCCACCGAATCTAATTGCCGACATTTATTGAGCTCATATGAATGAGGAGCATGCAACAGCGAGGCCATGTGTTAAGCCTCCTGTAAGTCTTTTGCATCAATGTGAAAATGCCACATAAAAGTACCATTTCCTTGTGAAAAAAGGACCATTCTTCTCACATCAAACCGAAAAAGAAAAAGAGAATCACAGCAACAAGAGGAACCCCCAAAAGAAAACAAGAAGAAGAAGAAGAAGAAGAACATAGAGAGGTTTTCAAGGGTTCAAAGAGAGATGATCTCGGTCAGCCGGTGACTCCTGACGATTATGCGCTCCATGTTCCGCTGCTTCCCCTTGACCCGTTCCCATCATCCCAATTGCTCCTCCTCCCTGAGCCACCCTGCCTCTGCTGCTATATTGTTTGCTATGCCTCCTTGTTTCCCTGCATTTTGTTTTTCATGATCATGCCATCAATTAGTTTTAAAGACCGTGTGGAAAAATAGATATGTTTTCGCCGGCGAAGTTTAGATGGCTAGGGAAGGGGCACGTGCCCGTGGAACAGTTTGCTAACACGGGTTCGATTTCCCGCACCATCAGGTGTGAACAATTCCATGCAAGGTCCATGCAATTGCAATTTGTTCTTGCTCATGTCTCATCTTGGCCTAAGGGATTAAGGGGGTATTTTGCGGGCTCGGGTTTACAGATGGCTTTATTGTTGCGCCAAAAACGGAAAAGTCGTTGTGTAAAGAAACAAAAGTCCTTATTGTTAATCCTATAATGAGCTCAACCAAAGTTTTAATTTGATTTGATCACAAACCTGCTCCGGCAGCAGCAATGGCTTGTGACTTCTGCCTGTGTTGCATAATGACAATGACTCCTACCACAAACCAAAGCGCACGGAAAGCCACAGATGCAATTCCCAGGATGATTTTCAACTTGTCATTACTCTTTTTGCTACTTGTTGAAGAGGCTGAGTCGCCTGAGCCGGCATTAGACGAGGGCAAGGTGCTACTCGTTGTGGAACAAGAATTGCCGGAGCTGCAGAGCCTCGGGTTTCCTGACACACTTTAAGATAACAATTTTGAGCGCGAACCAGCATGTTGCCCATGCCAATGATTAGTTAAAGCATAAAAGGTGATGATGAACATAAAAGTACAAAATAGAAAGCAACTTATTAATGTAAGCATATGCCATATGTGCATATGTGAGTAAAATTTGTTTGGCTCACACTAGATTAATTTTGGTGTTGTCCGATATCGATGCTGGGATGGTTCTGCTGAATCGTTGTTGGACAGGTCCCTTGTTGGCAATATAGTTCAACATCAATCGTTGTTGGAGAAAGCAATTTAGTTCAACATCAATAAGATTGCATACATGGTTAACTAGAGAGAAAAATTCGAGAACTTACAATTCTTTCAAGTTGGGCAATTTGCCAAGGAATTCAGGAATGGACCCATATAAGCTGTTATTGTGCAAATCTCTGGCAATCTCAAAGCCAAAAAGAAAGAGGAGAGAAAAAATAAAGGAGGCCACAGAGTCAGATTGTTACAAGAGAAAGCTACTGCTAAATTCTTTGACTCACTGACATTGTTTCTAGAGCATCCACGCCTCTAAAATCTGGGAGTTTGCCATAGAGTCTATAGCCTCTGAGATCTCTGAAATTAAAGAACGCAATTGATCTCAGACAGAAGTTCAAATACGAAGATAGTGGCAACAATAGAATGTTTGCTCTACTTACAGAGCCGTTATGCAAGGTGGGTCGTCCGAGCTGCACTCAACCCAGTCCCATATGTAGACATCAACGCATAGATTTCCATAACACAGGTTCAGTATGAGAAATGTATCAATCAAAGCACTCAAACTCACCTCTGGACAGTGTGATGAAGCCACACGAGAAGAGAAACATGATCACTTTGTGACATTATTTCCAAGCGGATAGTAACATGGGGTGCGGTATACTTAGGCTAAGGTATTATTTCTCTAAGAGCAGTCAAGTGTTCACGTTTCCAAGCAAATCGCGAGGCCAATCCATCGCACGACCCGTTCCAGGTTCAATGTGGCACTCCCGGACCAAGAGGGTGTTCAACAAACAGACGGAACTTGAGAACTAAACATAATACAGGACGTATAAACGAAACTCGAAACGTAGGAGGCATTAAGGAGCAAGACGTTAAGGGTGCTAACCGTCGTGGCTATCTACTCTGTAGGCAAAGGCTGGGCGCGCGAGAACGTTCTCGAGATTGCGAGACAAGGAGAGCAGAAAGACAAGACCCAAAAGAAGGGTGCGATGAACAGATCTTCCCATTCCGGTATACAGAACAGGAAACAGAAGTTCTTTCGCCTATCTCTTGTACGGCATTGGACTTCGATGAAAGACCTGGTTCTTCTTATAGGGATTTCGACAAACTATTGATTATGCAAGTTGCAACTTGCTAATGCTACGACAACACGTCTAGTAACGAATTGTTTTATGCGAGCATTAGCTGTCTGTTATGCCATGTCGTTTCATTCATGCGCAAGTCCCTTGTTTGTTATGCACGATGATCTGAGTCATTGGTGGTAATTGGATTCGGATGAAACGACGAGTCAATGTCAACGGCTTCAACTCCTTATCAAAGACCTGAACAAATTCATCATCTTATCTGTTCTTGGGATTTACAGTGACTCTCGTTCTATCAGTTTGTGTATGGTGCATTGCAAAAAGAACGAGTCGGGTCTCTTTTCCTTTATGCTGAATTTGGAAAGGAATAGTTGACTTCTGATTAATTAAGCCGAGTCAACGAGCAGTTTGAGCTGGAATTGGGAAAGTCCTTGGTATTATTTTGGCACGAAGAACTTGGATTTTAATTCTATTTTTATCGTATGCATAAGTAGGTGAAGAATTAGGATGACTTCACATTTGTACGATTGTCTTAATCTACATGAACATCTTCAGTTTAATAGACTTTTATTTCATAAGTGGGTAATAAAGAAATAAAAAAAATTCACGAACAAGGTCAAGTAGGGACATCTACATGGTTTTTTTATTTTTTAAAATTTTGGATCATGCACTACTTTTGTTGGTATAGGGACATTTTCCTATAAGACTACTAGACACATTCCTTCGCGTTACGTAGGTTTCGTGAAATATATGAAGTGGCAAAAAGATAATTAACCACTTATGAATATATTGTATTAGGAGAAACTAATATGTACATAAATATCGAGGACCATACAAATCATGAACACACATCTTTTGGTAGAAAATATTTGAATATCTTCTGTCTACGTCTAAATTATATTGAGATTCTACTTTTGCTGTTATAGATGTCATTTACTTAAATGAAACTTTTGTAATATTTGCAAAGACCAAAAAGGTAAAAAGGTAATAAACGTATAACGTATTTTGTTAATTCAGGAAATGCATTGAAATGAAAAGATATTTCAAAATATGGGCAATAGTGTGGTTACGATGATTTGTGAATTGTAACGAATGATTGGTTTGACTTTGTTGGAAAGTTACGGGACTTTATTAAATGGATTAAAAGTGTAGATATTAGATTGGACATTTAAATATAGTTCAAAACCCACATTGAATAGATTAAAATTCCTATGATGACATTGCACATTGGCCAAAGTTTAGAGGTAAGTGTTAATTTCTCTCATTTTAACTTTGTGTAGCCTTTCTATATACAAAAAAAAATTCTTCAATGAGAAGGAAAACTATGAGTATTGAATATCTCTTATTACTTGTTGTTTTTCTGAATAGTTTGCAAAAATAAAGTTATTCCTCTTTTCCATTTGATATATATTTATATTGTTTGCGGATGTCTATTTTGATGTAGGTTTAATAGATATGGATTGAAAAAAACATGTGGGACTCTTGAAAGGTTTTTTTGTGAAGTAAGTCTATCCATTTGGCAAAAAGGGTTAATATATCCACAGAGAACCATTCAAATGTATTTCTTCAGGAGCAAGGTAATGCAAATTAATTTGTGACTCATTAACAAAGCAACCTATTAGCTTAAATTAAATTAAATAACCAAACATTGAGAGAAATGTTTTTTAATTTAATAATAGTTCATTGAACTGAATTGATCTATAGGCTGTGTGTATATATCATCACAAAAATCCAATCGAGGGGTTAAAAGTATATGTAATTATCAAATATTAACATTACAAAGAAGAAATTGAACACTATCATTTGCCATTAAAGCTTTGCCTCAAAATTGGATTCTAGAAGAATATTAGCAGCCTTGATGTCACGACGACTAATCTTGGGATTAACTGAGAAATGAATACAATAAAGATAAACCGTGAAACATATCAAGGTTGTAAAATTTTAAAGAGCAATCTTACATTCCTTATGTAGATACGCCAACCCTCTTTCAGAACCTAAAGTAATCTTCATCCTTGTAAGCCAAGCCATAGTTGGTTGATCCTTTCTTGCAATGATATTTGCTAGTCATAACAACTATAATGTTCTCAATCAGCCTTTAAGCTCCAAAATAACTATGCATCATATTGTTTTGGGAAAATTTCAAATAAGGACCTGAAATATTCTCGTTTTCTTAAATAAAGGTCTAAAGTGGACATCATCTCAAATAATGGCATGAAGTGGACATTGTCTCAAATAAAGGCTCGAAATGGTCATATTAGTCTAAAAAAAGGGCCTCACCTTGCTGGTTGAAGGACCTTTTGTCCTTTACATTTTTCTGAATTTTTTCCTTTTCCTTTTCCTTTTCATTTCTTTTTTCTTTTTCCTCTTTCCTTCTTTGGCGGCGAAAGTCTTCGGACTCCAGCGAGAGCTGCCCTCGCCGGGGTCGCCCCATTGCTCGATGTTGGCAAGGAACGCCCTTGCTAGATTAGGCCAGGGTCGCCTTCACCTGACGTCAGCGAGGGGGGCCCTTGCTTGAAGCTGGCGAAGGTCACTAGCGATGGCCAAGGGAGGGAAGAGGGAAAAAAAAGGAAAAACAAAAACAAAAAGAAAATTTTAAAAAATATACTTACATTTTTTTGACTAAAATACCCCTTCTCCGGTGGTCGAAATAGTCATCGGCTGGCCACATTCCTTACTTGAGAAGATTTGTCACTTCATATTCTTATTTGAGACGATTTCCACTTTAGGCCTTTATTTGAAAAAATGAGAACACTTCATGCCTTTGTTTTGAATTTTCCGTATTTTTTTTAATAGAAGAATCGACACCTAAAGGTTCAAAGATAAGATATTTACTATATGAATGTATGCGACTTGTTTAGTAATTGCTCAATGAAAATTTGATACAAAGATAATAATTTTTTAACTAGATTAAAGGTGGAAACCGAATTTGAAAGTTGGCTTTCTATATAGTATAAATTGATAGACAGAAGGAAGCGATGACATTGCAAACAATTAAAAGGTATAAGTGAAGTCATGCGATAGTAAAAGATTCGAATCATAATCTTGTGCGCAATGAGCAATTATTACGAAAAATTTGAATCATCAAAATAATAGAAAGAAATTATACATTTACACAAGACAAGAAAGATAATTAAAAACCCAAAATTGTCTTATCATAAATTTCTTCTTTCCTTTATTTTATGAACTTCCCAAACATGTTTCGAAAACCCTACCTGCCTTATTTTGGATTTACAGATAAAAAAAAAACTCAAAATTTCCAAACTTTTGAAAAAGAAAGTCAAATAAATATATCTACACAACTACTAGCACCTCTTTACTTCCCAATACACTTTTACATGGTCCAAGCATATATATAGATTATTATTATTTTAATTCGAGAATCAAACAAGAGTCAAACAAAACAAGGTTTGACCCGTTTTTCTTCTTTTAACAAAAGAGGGGGGGCATCAAAACGCAGCCTCCTCCCCCGTCCTTTCGTTTCGGTAAAAACGCAGAGACTAAGGGGAGACGAGAAAAAAAAAACATAAAAATAAAAATGACGAAGCCCCGTCTCTGTCTCGCTCACTTCCGCGTCTCCATTTTCCCCTCTCTCTCCTTCCGCTTCGCAATCCGATTTAGGGCGCACGCAAAAACCTCCGCTCGCCTCCGTCGTCCAACCCCGCCTCCGTCGTCCTCCTCCTCCTCCTCCTCCTCCTCTCGATCGCTCCGCCCTGTTCCTCTCCGCCGCTCCCTCTCGCTCTCGAAGGTATACTCTCTCGGCGCGTCCCAGTCTGCGCGCGCTCTGCTCGCCGCCGGAGGGTTCCCCGGTGCTTGCTTCGGTCGTCCCCGAGTTCAGATTCGCCGCCGTCCGGTAGAATCCGCTCCTCCGCGCTCTGCCGGTCGGGTTTGAGTAGGTTTCCCGGAGAGTGGAGTCGGTTTCGGCGGCGGATTGTTCTCTGCACTTCGTTAGCGGATTTAGTCGAGTTGTTGTTGACTGGTGCCGAAACGATGCGAAATGGAGTCTGTGGTTTTTTTTTTTACTTCTAATTGTTTTGGCCTGCGGTTGCCAATGTTCACGAGGCATGGCAGTGGTAATGCGGAGGAGCTGATTTGTTTGCGAAATTCAAGACCAGTTTTTGATGGAATTAGGAGCGTCGTCGGTAGAAATAGTGGTGGAGTTGAATTGAAGAGATTGGACTGAGATGTGTTGTGTTGTTCCCGGGTGTAGCCAGGTCCTTTCAGAGTACATTTAGGGAATAAAGCTAACGAAGAGTCACGCCTGTGGGATATAGGGCAGTCAAATAGATGTTTACTTCTACTCCGGTGGCTTTGCAGCCAATGAGGTTTTGCTTTTCGCAGAAAGCATGCTGTGCAGTTATAAGCATTTAGGGTTCATTTTGGCAAGCAATTGCCTTTCTGTGTGGGATTTCGAGAAATTTTTTTCTGTTTACTTGTGTAGTATATCTTGTTTTTGGTAGCTTGCCATTTACAATGAATTTTCTGTTCTATCTCTGACCTGATCAGTCTTTGTTCTCTTTTCTGCCTATTGTTCTGGACGAATTAGAATGTGTGCTGTGAATTAGAAAGAAAAATCATTGAACGCCTCTGCAATTTAAGCTTTTGACATGATACCGTAGTAGTCAAATGTTGGCTTACTTAAACGGGAATGGATATGGATGGAGGACAAATAATTAGTGGAGGAGGTTCTCTTCTTAATCATGGACAATAAAAACCTATATATCTATATCCCTGTTTACAATATGGCTGCTGAGTGAGTATTATGGAATATGTTATGTATCTGTGTACTGGTTTGAATTTTGAGTAATTTCTCACTGTTATGTGTCCTTTTCAGGCTATAGATTGAATAAACTGGAGAAAAGCTTGTTAAATCCGCGTAGTTCTCTCTATTGACTGTCAAGAGAAGGGACGGCTGCTTTTCTGCAAGGAATGATTTTTCACTGATACTTTTGACACATATGCAATGTCCGGGTTGATAAATGTACTACACTAACCTTGATCCCTATTTTTTTTAGTTGAGCTTGTAAGTGCCATGATTTTATGAACATAACGAATCAATGGTCTCTAGCTGCTCAGTCAGGAAATTTTGAAAATATTAAAGTATTAAGAGAATTTATGAAGTTATAAAGCATAATCATAAGCTCTGCTATACGAGTTATCCCATGCTGGATTCTTTGTGTGTTTTTTTATTTATTTGGTGAACTTCATTAACATAGTCTTATGCCAGATTAAGGACCGGGATTTCCTGCTTATATTAATTTGTATGGTTTAGTGAGTCAATCAGTATTTAAAACAATTACCTCCCTTGTGGTTGCAGTCGTCTCTTAACAACTCAACGTCAAATCTCCCAGACAGCACTGGACGATCTTTTGCAACATCCTTTTCTGGTCAGTCTGGTGCTGCTTCACCCGTTTTTCATCATACCGGTGGGTAAATATGCTTAAATGTTGCTTTCATCAATACTACTTGAACTTCTCATGATCTTGAGGCTAAATGTGTTTCAGGAACTATTCAAGGGTTGCATAACATGCATGGGGGCTTTAATGTTCCCAATATGTCGGGCACAATTCCATCGAGAAGCTCCACAATTAATAATCTACCATCAGGCGGCGTCCAACAACCAGCCGGAAACCTTTCTGGTGGCCGATTTGCCACAAATAATCTTCCTGTCGCACTTTCTCAGGTACTCTAAGGGTTTGCACGATGATGAAGTTTGATGTGATGAACAATTGTTGGTTCTGAATTTGACCGCTGTGCGAGCTGTCAACTGCTAAATTATCACAGTCTCAATGCAATTTGCAGCTATCTCATGGAAGTTCCCATGGACATTCAGGAGTCACAAGCAGAGGGGGTCTCAACGTTGTAGGAAATCCCGGATTTAGTAGTAATGCAAATGGAGTTGGAGGCTCCATCCCAGGTATCCTGCCCACGTCTGCGACAATTGGAAATCGGAATGCCATTCACGGATTGGGGGTGTCCCCAATTTTGGGAAATGCAAGTTCTCGCATTTCAAGCTCTATTGGTAACATGGTTGGAGGTGGCAGTATTGGGAAGAATTTAAATGCTGCTGGAGGAGTATCTGTGTCTGGTCTTGCTTCTCGTCTTAATTTGAGTTCTAATGCTGGATCTGGAAATTTGGGTGTGCAGGGCCAGAATAGATTATTGGGCGGTGTACTTTCCCAGGGTACGTGGTCTTGCTGGTTATTTTGATTTTATTTTGATTTCTAATTAGCTCACCTCAAAGGGATAAACAGTAAACATGTCTTGAAATCGCCCCTATTAGACTTGATTGCTAATGTTTCTTTTTTTTCCTTTTGAACTAAACCTTTTTTACTATTGATGTTACATGAAGTGGGTTTCCTTTCTCTGAACAATTAATCCTGTTTGCACGGTTTGTCAATTTTGTATCTGTCTGTTGTTATCTGGAATGCTTCATTGCCCCTCTGGATACTGATTGTAGTTGTCCACCAGTGCAATGTGGACACTTTCAGTCGGTCAACACTAGAGGATACTATATTCAGTTTCCAAGTGACCTTTTCTGGTAATGTTGGATCATTCACTTATACAGATGGATTAGCATTATGGTCTGCTCTTGTCAGGAGGGTTTTTTAGTCATGTCAGAAAAGAATAGAATCAACACCGAGTATTTTTGTTTAACTTGATAGATGTGACCCCTTGCACATCTTATAATTTTCGGACTTTAAGTCTGGCTCTTATTGCCAATCTATAGTGTATGTATTCAATTAGGAATTAAGAAAAGTAATGGGAAGAATGATGTGCTGATGAACTGAACTCTGGGCTGCTTTATGTCGCATTTTTGTTTTCAGGATCTCCTCAGGTGTTTTCAATGTTAAGCAATTCTTATCCTTCAGCGGCAAATCCTCTTTCACAAAGTCATGTGCAACAAGTGAATAATCTTAGCTCTATGGGAATGTTGAATGAGTTGAACTCAAGTGACAGTACCCCATTTGACATAAACTTAGATTTTCCTCAGCTGACCAGTCGTCCTAGTTCTGCTGGAGGGCCTCAAGGGCAAATAGGTAAAGAGGAACATTTGAATCTTTAGTTGATGATAACTCTTTACTTTCTATGTTGTAGTTAATATATTTTTTTAGAAGATGATAGAATTATGATAAAGGCTGAAATTTTAGGTTCTCTTCGGAAACAAAATCTTAGCCCGATTGTTCAACAGAATCAAGAATTCAGCATCCAGAACGAGGATTTTCCAGCCTTACCAGGATTTAAAGGTAAATAATCTCAGCTGTGTAGGTCTTTTTATTATAAATTTTCATTCCCACCCTAAAGAGTGTTTGGTTCATTTCTTCATATGGTTCTTTTGCTCAACATTTTCAGATCTGATTAGTTGAATTTGTGTTCTCTTGCTCATCATTCTCTGTGAATGAGTGTTTTGTCCTTTTAATGCCACTATGCATGGTTGGGTATTAATCAAAGGGATTTGTTAGGGTGGGCTGTTGTTTCAACATGTTTAAATTACAAAATGTTGTGCTTCCTGTGGAATTAAGTCCAACTTATGATATATCTAGCATGTTTTACCAATTCCAATGGATTAATATGCTATATAATTTTAGCTGATGCAGTGCACACGTTGGATGTGTCTGCTGACGGTGACAGTAATTTTTTCATAACCCTGCAACTTCTAAAAATGATTTTTTGTGATATGTGTTGCTCACCATATCTTTGCAATGAGAAAAAAATCATATCCTCCGAGGCTCTACTTGGTTGATTTTATGATTGTGGAATGTATTTTGCATTGCATCCCTGCATCCTGCATGTAATTATGTTCCTCAATTACTACTGATCACACTGTTAGATTTTTTACAGGTGGCAATTCAGATTATTCTATTGATTTGCACCAGAAAGAGCAACTTCATGACAATGCTATGTCAATGATGCAATCCCAGCATTTCTCGGTCAGTCTTAATGTCTTGGGAGAATTTTCTTTCCCTTTTGCTAGTTGCTTTAGTTGCACACAAGTCTGCTGTGAGACTGATGACAATTCATTCATTTGCAGATGGGAAGGTCTGCTGGATTTAATTTGGGGGGAGCATACTCATCTCATCGGCCTCAGCAGCAGCAGCAACAACAACAGCAACCTGTGCCCTCAGTCACTGGTGGTGGGGTTTCCTTTTCACCAGGGAACAGTCAGGATCTTCTACACTTGCAAGGATCAGATATATTTCCATCTTCCCATTCAACATATCACTCTCAGGTTTGGTAATTTTGCTATGCGTCAATTTAATTAAAAGATTTGGAAAGATTCTCTTTCATGTTGGATACAGGGGGTACGGGGTTGGATACAGACTGGCAGATGGGACATCTTTTTCCGTGGAAGAAAAGATTTCAAATTCTTTCTTAGTGATTGGAACTGAAATGTATTGCTCGCGTGTTATGGGAGATGCGATCCCTTTTAACTTTGTCTTGTTTTTGCTTAGTTAGCTTGTCCTAGCGATTGTTGTCTTTGACAAGGACATTTTGTTTTGATAGGGTTTTCAAACAAGTGGACCTCCTCCTGGTGTTGGGCTTAGACCTCTAAATTCACAAAGTACTATATCTGGAATGGGTTCTTATGACCAGCTTATCCAGCAATATCAGCAGCAGCAGAACCAATCTCAATTTCGCTTGCAGCAGATGTCTGCAGTTAATCAGTCGTTTAGGGAGCAGGGTATGAGACCTATGCAAACATCACAATCTACTCCTGATCCCTATGGGTTGCTTGGCTTGCTTAGTGTTATAAGGACAAGTGATCCTGATCTGGCATCTCTTGCCCTTGGCATCGACTTGACTACACTTGGGCTAAATTTAAATTCTTCTGAGGATCTTCACAAGACTTTTGGTTCCCCATGGTCCGATGAGCCAGCAAAGGGTGACCCAGAGTTTAGTGTTCCACAATGTTATTATTCTAAACAGCCACCAACTTTACATGTAAGCCTATCTTCTTTTTGTTCCTCCAATTTTGTTCCCATTTTCAGTTATGTATCAGCTTTTATGGCTGCACTTATCAATCTGTAAGTAATATGTTATGTTTGGTTGCAGCAAGGTTATTTTGCGAAGTTCAATGTGGAGACATTATTTTACATATTTTACAGGTGCTCACTGTAGATTCATTTAGTGCTCCTGCAAATTGCATTACTCATGATTCACTAACACGCAATTTCTTGGGTCTTCTGCAGCATGCCTAAAGATGAAGCCCAATTATATGCCGCAAACGAACTGTATGCTCTTTCACTCGAGGGATTTTTTTTCCTTCTTGCCAAGAAAAGAAACTATGTTTTGTGCTTTTATGTGCACTTGGTCCCTCCATATCTTATCATTGTAAGTTAGAAAGTCTCTTGAGTTTAGGGTTCTAAGAGAATTGGAAACATTTTATTGGCAGTTACAACAGAGGTTGGGTTTATCACAAAGAGCACCGGGTGTGGTTTTTGAGGGCCCCTAACATGGAACCACTCGTGAAGACACAATTGTATGAGAGAGGATCTTATCACTGTTTCGATCCGAACACATTTGAGATAATTCGCAAGGTTGGGTTGCTCAATACCTCTTTCAAACTTCTCTCTTCTATATGATCTGCATTTATCATTGTTCACCTGGGCCACTTCCAAAGCTCAAGATGTAAACTCCTTTGCAGGATAATATGGTGCTTTACTTCGAGATGCTGGAAAAGAGACCGGCCCTACCCCAGCACTAACCAGTCATGAAAACAACTGATGTAAAGCAAGTCTCTCAATGTTCTTTTTTTGGTCTGAACATGCATTTAGTCCTTCTTGCATTCGCAGTTCGTGTGCAAAAGGCTGGCGATCATTTTCTCAAATATTGTAATGGGCAGTGGAAGGTTTTCGCTCTTTTATTCATCTACTGATTGGGTGGATGCGATGAAAGTGATACCTTTTATCGAGTATCATGAGCAGCTGCTATTGCACCCTTTGTTTTTAGAGAGCTTAGTATTGTCATCCCACCGCTTTTATATGATCACCCGTTTTGTTATTTTTCCTCATTCATATGCGGACATCTTGTGGTGTTTTTCATGGGTCTCGCTTTGTGGAGGGACTTACTTAGGGTTCAGTTCTCGCGTCCCTAAAATTCAGTTTTGTTTCTTGTCAAAGAGGCTGAAAATATATTTAGTCTGCTGCCTAATCTTCGATTTTCTTTCTTACGTCATGCTTGTGGCCGAGGAAAAAGGCCGATGTACCTCCCTACTAAAAATGATTTTTGATTGGAGGGGTGATCAGTTGACCTGTTTGGTCTGTAGGTAACACGAAATGGCATGGAAAACCCTTCAACAAAAGTACGGTGGTTAGGTTCTGACCGAAAAAACTGATTAGAAATCAATCTGAATGTGAAGCAATTTGTTATTGTGAAAATCTTGATTAGTTTGTAATCTTATCTGGTACGCTCGATTAGTCTCGAACGGGTTGTTCCAGGCCGGTCCAGGCCCGAATCCCGGCCAGTTGTGGCCCGTCCAGTCTAGGTCGTGACGGGCCGGCCCAGCCTACATATCTCCAATTTTTAGAACGAAGGTCCTATTTTAGGGCCCGCACTTTTTGGCCCTTTAAACAGTTTTGGGCTTAAAGGTCATTTCTGGCCTTTAGTAGCCCAATCGAAGCCGCTTCCTGGTAGGTCCACCTGCAATTCCGTGGGCGGTGTCTGGTCGGCCCACCCCATTCGTGTTGGCCTTTGTTTTAATTTTAGAAGCCCAAAAGTCCATTTGGCCATTTTTGCCTCAATGAATTTTTGGGCCTTTGCGCATGAACAGTAGTCCGAAGATAGCCATTGGGCCACCGATTGCATCTGTCAAATGGACAGGTCGAATCGAAAATGGTTCAGTTCAAATTAATCCATTTAACCCGTTTTGACATATTTCCATGTAATACAAATCTGGTAACCCATACTTGATCCTGTTCACATTGCTAGAAAGACTCGTACCCAAATTAAAATGAAAGTACAAGGTGAACAAGCCTAAGCCCAAATAAATACGAGAGAAAAAAGAGTTATAAATGAGAATTGAATATAAATAAGTTATAAATCCATTTAACACCCATTTTAAACTTATTTACGACACATCCCATTTACTTAACATAACTAATTCATATAACAATTTAGCTCATTAAATATGAGTTAAGAACTAAGTTTATGATCCATTTTGACAAATCTATCTAATCCACTTATTAGTAGCCCAAATGGTGTTGCACCGTTCGAAAGGGATAAGGATCGGCCTGTCAACTGATGAGCCGTGAGGCACAAAGCACGATGCAAGCCCATGCCCAAGCAAGGCCTTATACAGTGGCCAGCCAGATAATCAAATGACACAGTTCGATTCTTGATCATCAATATAGCAAGGGCAGTTCTGCTCCAAAAGGAAGTCGGGCGTTCCGACTTCCGCCCTGATTGATGAAGAAGAAAGAAATCACAGATAATGCTCCAAGAATAAATTAAATAGTTTCATATTATTCTAGGACCTCCTTTTGCTCCCCTCAGATCACACATGAATTTCCACATTGGATCTCTCTCTCTCTCTCCCCTGCACAAGATAACTCCCCCATTACCAACGTGGTCGCCTGCATCGTAAGATCATTTGATTGTCTAAAGAATTGCCTTAACATAAACTCTACAGGTCAATAGACTAAATGAGCTGAGTGTGATATATATCATACGACGGCACAATTCTGGCTATTCTCAAGATTGAGGCTTGCTGAGCACTAGTCTCTTCAGTGCTGGCATTAGGCTCTCCAGAAGCTCCCTCTTACTGGAAATTCTGTCAGATGTGCAATCCTCTTCCTGAGGAAGAGGAGAGAGAGAACAATAAACAACAGATCCATGAAGGTAATCTTTTCAAGGAAATTTTCGAAAAACGCAGCCAAAACGGCAAATGAAAGGTTCAGACCAATTGTGAACAAAGACACAAACTTCAATGATACCATATATGTTATGTATATTATCTAACACAGATTTTTTGCTTACATCACCGGTGGAGGCAGAAATCAGTGACAGGAGGGTGACCGTAGCCGCTTGGTATTCTGCCAAAATCTTGTAAGCTGATTCCTGTAGCTTATCCTGACAAAAAGACATACGAAGGTAACAAAACTAACAGAGCAGAAAATATCAACAAAAAGTGCGAATAGTTGCCAAACGAGGAGAGTTTCTAGACCTATAAGAACAAATCAGTCCACCAGATTTACAAGCATCAATGCTCCACCAATTTAATGAGGCAATTCTCAACATACCAAGCTTATTTTCACTGAGTTCTGCCAATTTTAGGTGTAAGAAACAGCTAGGATCACAAAAATCGCATTTAGTGCTTAGGTGGCGGAAGCTGGAGCATTTTAAATGGCTAATTTTAACGCAATCAGAACTTGCAACCCCCACACCCACCAAAACCACACGATATCTTTGCATTAAAAAAAAGCTTGGTTTGTCAAATGAACAAAGCCAAGATCACAATGGAGATCACGCTTCATGATATTGGCTACCCATCTCATAAATTCATTGCTCTGAAACATCAGGACATTATTGTTAGTAATTTGCTTGGATTTAACAATGAAAAACAGAACTGCAATCTAAATGGTATTGCGTTCTCACACTTCCTAGGTTATCCAATGCAATAACAAGACCTACATGCCAACAAAATCTTTTGAAAAAATGATTCTGGTAGCAAGACAACTTTCTTGCTGGACAGATTTACATAAAGGAGTTTTTGGTTTCACGAGCAGTATCCCACAGATACAATACCTTCAATCTGGTAATGGCAATAGAAATGGCCCTCCCAGGAGCTTGAAGAGCCTTACTATGAACCTACACAATGGGGATGTTTTAATTACCAAAACAAACAAAGTGAACCAGACAAAATACAGAGACAAGCAATGGCTACTACTTACCTGAACATACAGCAGCGACACTACTTTTGGAAGCAGAGAGATAGGATCCTCTTCCATCGACACTTGAGAGGTCAAATCCTGCATTGACACTCTGAACTTAATATGCAACTAGAGTATCAAGTGCAAAGGCCAAATAAAATGATTTTCTCTTGGCTTCTTCATTTGCATGTAAGAAAAACAGCAAAACTCAAGACTATTTGTAGACAACAGTGCTCCAATTGCAAGAATGCTCGAGAATTATAGGATGATCATTAGAAGGTTCGAGATTGTAAACTTTACAGTCAATAGCAAAGACTGAACGTGAGATAACAAATCAGTATTATCAAAATATCAGTAGATAAAGATGACAAAAATGTCGTGAACAATAACAATCACTTACAAAATAATGTTCTTATATCTGACATTAAGTAAAGGTATGAAGCAGGCTTACCTTGCGGTAAGAATGGAGAAGTGCCCTTTCCAGTTTCTTGTCAAGCTTTTTCACTACCAATCCACTGAAAAAAGCATTCAGCTAGGAATAGTAAATACAGAGTTTTATGCTAATCCATACTAAAGAAGTACAAATAACAAACATCATAAATACCTCTCCTCTGCAAAATCTGTCAGTGCAGTCATGAAAGTTTCCACCCTCTGTCATTGGTAATTTTCATAGTCTTTTAAGTATATATGCAAAGTGACAAGAGTTACTACATAACATGCAAATTCCATTGCCCACAATATCACAAAATGAGATCTATCTGTTAAAAAAACCACCGCAACATCCACAAAATTTCTGCAGATCTCAATCTGTTTCTGAATGAAAACTATTCAACTATGATATCTGTCAACAAAAGGAAAACCGAAACAACTGAGAAAGGATAGCTACAACATTGAAAACTGAAAATAGTCTAAAGGTATATCTGCCAATAAGCAGATCAAAAATTACTGAAAAGTACCTAACCGAGTTCAACGACAAGGACCTGAAATTAGACAATTCACGCACAATATTTATCTGGAGGGAAGTCTCCTTAGTTTATTATCAAACATCAAAACCAAAAACATTATTTAACTAAATTCAAACACAGACCTTTCCCTCCAAAGCGTCAACCACTGCAAGAGCCTTCTTTGAAAGGCTTCCAGGGAATGTCTTTGCCTACACCAGAAGAAAGGTGTAGTTAAGACTCAACTGTCAATACCCCATCCAAAAATTATCATTGCTCAGTTTATGAAAAGGTAGATCAAGGGATTTAATTGACATACAAGAGCAGTCCTTTCTACAGAACTAAGCGAGACACATTGTGAGTTCTCAGGATTTTCGGTTTCAGCTCCAGTCTTTAATTTGTTGTAAGCATCCTGCAAATCACGAATCTATCACATACTCCTTCATATAAGTGATATTTCATGCAATAAACAGAATTATGAAGCAGCAAATAAACAGCTACCAGATCAACAAATAGTGTATCTACAATAGAAGCAGCTGTTGTTCTCAAGAGATGCCTGTGCAAAACCACCTGCAAAACACATGAACTGCCCTTTAATAAATTTAATCAGAAACAGCTTCCTATTTTAATTAATAATAGATAAAGAGACATACTGAAGTGGATGAATCATCTTCAAACAAATCTAATGCCTTTTCATATAGCTGTATATTTAACAAAGCCTGCAAATGGAAATATACGAGAAAAGATAACTCATTTAGCCGAATATAGCCATGGTATAGGGCAAACAAGACCAAAGAAGCAAATCATCTTGCTCACTTCATCTATTTTCTTTTGCAAATCATCAAGCAACCGTTTCATTCTCTCTGCATTTTCTGTAAACACTGCCTTTCTTTTTTCCTTCCAAGAATTTATTAGCATAGGTCTCAAGTGGTTGGCTAGAGACCTAATTATACTAGATGGATCATCAACACCTGCCAAAATTAATGACTGGTTACGTCAAAATCAGACCATGTCCATCATGTACTATATTCAGAATTAAAACACTGTATTATAAATCATCACACCTTGCTCTTCAAAATCAGGAAACAATGTAGTAATCATTTGCACCATCCATTCTTCTGAAGGAATACCCTGGCTTTCTTCTTGGGATTTGGCATCTTTCTTAGTGCTTGATTGCACTTCTGACGCATGCACAGAAGACACATCTTTGCTCTTCTTCTGGTTTTTCTTAGATTTTGCCGGCACAAAATCCTGATTGTCTGGACCACTCTCAGATGCACCAGATTTAGCATTTCCAGCAGATTTTCCCTTCTTTTTCCTCCCCCCTTTATCCACAGCATGTTTAATAGACGTACTCTCACTAGAAATTTCATTTAACTCGGAGGAAAAGCCAGAATCATGCGCTCCTTTAGCATCCTTGGCAGAATATCGATCATCAGAAAGATTAACACTAGCAGATCCTGAGAGATTAGCTACAATCATCTCTTTCTCCAGACGATCATATACATCCTACCATAATTATAAAATGTTAGTGAGTAATCACTTGGAACATGACTAGCTCAAACAATTGGGCATGCCCCTAGTACTAAAAGGTACTCAAGACCTATCGAGTAAATTGCATGAACAGAAAGGGAAAAAAGTTCTAAATCCTTCATTTGGCAACTAATTAGCTAAAAATGAGAGACGAAAAAATTTGGAGCTATATGGTAACTGGTAAGCGAGGTAATGTACAAGAATGGAAGACATGTAAATTAAATGTAAAAACCCAGAAGAGAAGTGAAAACAACTATTCAAATTATTAAAGGAAAATAAACCTCAATACAAACTGCCATATACAGTGTCAAAGACAGACTGCATCTTTCTAGTGTGATTTGGAAATATTGGCTTTTGGCCACCCAGACTACCAAATTGTGGCCAAGAAAGAAAACCCATAGAGAAAACTTAAAGCCATAAAAATGCAAGATACTTTCAGGGAATAGGAACATTGGACATCTAGAGCATCCATCAACCTCTATCAAGCAACTCGGTTCATCGTTCCCATGTAAGAGGAGATGACGAGGTATCAAGCACTGGAAAACACTTTCATAGCTAAGATAGACATATCAAGCACCTATTTTAAAAATAGAACAGAGTGAATAGACCCTCTGTTTAGATTCCTAAGGAAAATCGTTTGTGATATGAAGGAACACTACTTACAGAAAGACTTACCTTGATAAAGGCATTGCCAAAGACAAAGGACTCCCCAAGGATTAGAGCTTTATTAGACTGCAGAAATCATTTCATTTATAATTATCAAACAACTTATTAAATCTTTAGGTATCATAAACAGATGTGACAAACTGTTACCTTGAGAGCAGACTGAACAGATGGACAATGTGATAAAATCTCAGATGCATCTTGAGAACCAAAGGATGCAGGTAATACAGAGAGTGAGTCAATCCTGCATGAACAAGTAATATCAAACACGAGCAACGGGAAAGTCTTTACAATATCATGATAAAAATAATCAACTAAATGACCATATAATTCTTGCATTGTAATGTGTACAAATTTCATTAGAACTAGTGCAATGTACAATAAATGAAAATACAGCAATAATGCCTGTTGCTGTGTCTTTGTCCCCAGGAAAACTGATACAGAACTTATGATATCAGAGTTATATATACTGAGGTAAAATCATTCAGAAAACATGAAACTTGATCTCCAGGTGAAGAAGACTAAAAAGAACTAAACAAAAGCATTCAAAAACAGATGACTATGAGTTTATAACATTTAAGATGTACTCATTAACACATGAACCCTACTGTACAGACTAAAGGAAGGAGACTAAACGAATTTCAATGTGAACATAACGTCCAAATCAGACAAACCAATACGCTCTCCCAGTACCCAAAATCATGAGACAAATTTATCACAGATCATCAAAAAATAAAATAAGCTCACATCACATTTGAAGACTCATTCAATATCTAAATAGGAGAAAATATTAACAAAGACACTTGGAGAGGTTTACGAAAATCCTATTGCAAAGATTTCAAAAAAATTCAAAGTGCAAGTAGCTAATGAAGGTCCGACCAAAAAAAAAAGGTAGCCCGCGAAGGCATTCACCATTATTGTCCAAGAAACAATGTCATGGGATATTCAAATGAGTACACACACAAAAGAATTTAGTCAATAATGCTCCCTACTGATGAGAAACATATACGAGTGCATTATATATATTGAGAATCTTCTGTAGCCATTACCAGCTAGAACGTTCAACAGCATCTTCAATAGCAGCATCCACCATTTCTGTCAAGGAGGGGTGCACAAAAGCATTGGCCAACGGGAATCCATCAGGATACCTGGACTAATTAAAGTAAATGGCCAAAATCTGATTAGAGAACAAACAAATAAGCAACTAGATGCAGAATGAGCTATTTATCAATATTAATTATAAAGCCAAAAATACCTGTAAGAATTGAACAGGTTGCGATATCCCTAGTCTGCTAAGCGTTTCATATAAGACGAAGGAATTCTGCCACACAGAAACAAACAGTAAACTAAGCACTCCAGGGAACTCGATAAAACAGGAAAATTAAGAGCCAGCACCTCAAAACCCAAAAGGTTAAGTACATACGTCATATGCCAGTTCTACTACCATACTTTTGGGATAAATTCCACCTGTGGTTATTGAAATTTAGTAGATTTTGCAATTACTATCATTGAACTATGATTTCGATCTCCAAACTAACTAAATTTTCAAATATTTGCAAATTGATTTGCTTTAACCAAAATCTGGCCAATTTCCCCACAAAATGCCGAAGTGCCAGACACGTGGATGCTACCGTCATTGCCACGTGGGCACAGCGTTAGCATCTTGCTACAAGATTGGTTGGATTCCAGTCAAAGTGCACCAGTTGCAAATAATTGAAAATAAGTGCAATGAGTGATTCCAACCGAAATTCAGCAACCTGATTGAAAAATCACTAAAGTTTAGTGGCTGTCAATTAAATTTACCCATATTTTTGTCTAATTCATGGAGATATAGTGCTAATATTGCCCCTACTTTGGTGAAACCTAGTAAGATAAACCATTAACCAGTAAAAATTTCATAATTTTCTGTTAAAGAAACAATAGGTTTTATAATTTATGTTTTAGGCTTTCAGCTTGTAATAGCTGTTCAAAGGTAATTAAATCAAAATTTCTCGCTCTTGCTAGAGAACCACATCTCATCTCAATAAAATAGTCTGCAGGAGGCAGTGAGTGCGTATAGAGCGATTCGGTTCGAAACATCCTGCTTATTCCTACAAATCAGCATGATTTGTACTACACAAACATAGGTCTTGGAGTGATGCCTTTCGAAATCATGCCAATAAATCTTCAATTTGATCCTATAGTTGATTTTAATGACCCTCCTAACTATCCTAAGTAGCATCTTCCTTTTCACCAGGGCAAGAACATTGTACTGCGTGACTAAACCGAGAGAGAGAGAGAGAGAGAGAGAGAGAGGAGGAGGAGGAGGAGGAGGAGTGGGAGCATAAAACCACAAACCTGCGAGAAAAAAGAATCAACACATTCCTTCTGAGCAATGGCAAAGACCTGTAGCATATTGACATGGTAAGTGAAAGAGACAAGGTGGAGATCATAATAAATAAAAACAATACTTTTTCATTTGGAAAAACATATATTTGCGAGAGCACACAAAATGAACCTGCACCTACACTTTGACTACGTATATCTTGGACAACCAAAACATTTTTACCCTCCAGCCATTTCTAACGATATAGCAGAACACAAACAAATATTATTTAAGTACATTCTCATCATCGAACTTGAAGGTAACAATTTTCTCCGTAAGCAATATAGTGCTGCTTAAAACGCAAGTCGTTTGAAGAAAATAGTACGCTACAGTGTATAAAAGCACTATTATTCATCCCTTGTGCCCCTTACACTCAAGGTCGACACTCTTGCCAATCAATCTTCCAGTTCCCCTTGCATAAATCAGAAACTAAACATTTTCGCCCCTATAGTGAAAACAGCAGATGTACCCCATTTAATATGAAATTGACAATTCTTGAGGAAAAGAGCAAAAAAAAAAAAAAAAAACAGTTGAAGTTATTGACGACAATTCCACTAGGGACAAATTTTGGCAGCCACACACAACGATGCTACTATAATGGATGTTTTAGAATCTCATTAGTCCTATTGGACAATCCTATAGTCTTTCGAAGGAAAGAATGAGCTAGGCAAATCACATACAGTTGGAGTCCAATACACTCCTGCACGGAGTGAACCCAGAATCTCTCCTCCCTTCAATAGCTCATTGAATAGGGATTGGAAGAATGATGCCTCAACGGACACCCCAGTAGCTCCATCCATTTCCTGCAGGAGTTGCTGTAGAGAACTCCATAAGGCAGACAGATTTGTAGGGACAGAAATACCTCTCGCAGCACCACGAACCATAGCACTGACTCTAGCAACATATGCCGGAGTATACAACTGCCCACCTTCAAGCCTTCCTTTCACCTAAAAACAAGGCAAAGTAATTGTCGATAGGGTACACTCTCGTCATGCTATGTTTGTGAGACTTGGAGAATCATAATACCAAGCTCCCAAGTCGAGGCTCCAACACTGATGTCAATAACTCCGAGCCAACATGTAATTGCGTGGCCAGCTCTGCTAAAGCTATCTGACTACATTCTTGAAGCCGCTCATTGATCTCTTCAGCTGTGGAGTCCCAGTAATGTTGCGATATGATTTCCCCCTGAATAAACGTCAGGCCTGGATTACCAGCCACCATGACTTGAGCTTGCTTCTCAACATGGTACAAATCAACCCCGGTAGTGTCGGCAAGGTCAATTAGAGAAACGCGCCCTGATTTTTGTACCTCCGACAGCATTTCATGCCTCAGTTGATCCTATAAAGATAACATAAAATTCGGAAAATTCTCTAGCATTTAAACAATATTTGAGATGGAAGAACGATCAGAATTAAAAGAACACCACAAAAAATATTTGCACACAGCATAATTTTTACTGGTTTCTCAACTCTACAAGCGCAAGATTGACCATTTGTAAACTCAACCAGGCCAAATTTCCTATTCTACCGGTCCTCGACAAAAACAAGGAAAGAAAAAAACCTGCACTCGAGAAACGCAAAACACGACGCAAGCCCTAATTCGAGTTCGCCCTAACTTGGAGGAAAATTTGGGGGGACGCTGCAACAGGCTTGCGCCATTCTTAAAGTACACGAGTTAGCTGCTATGAATTCACGAATCGTCTCCATCACATATCACCCCAAAAACTGTAGAACGATCGAACGACGCGTTCCTTTTTCGTCTTCTCTCGTGAGCCAAACCAGACTCGATATCAATTGGGAAAAAGAGAGAAAGAGAGAGAGAGAGAGGAGCGTACGGGAGTGATGTATTCCTTGCCGGAAACGGTGTGGAGGAGATCGAAGTCGATGATGTGGAGCTCCTGGAGCTTCTGGACCAACTCGACGACGTTGCGGTCGGAGAGACGGACGCTGGATTTGGCCTGCTGAGCGAACTCGAATTGCCTCTGCAACTCCAGCAGCTCGTCGTCCATGGCTTCTTCTCTGCAGGGGATCGAAGCGCTGTTCCTTCCCGGCGAAGACGACGCCGGTGCAGGGTTCCCGATCGCGAAATCCCTCTCCTCGAGACCCCGAAACCACACGCCCTCGTCGGAGCTTCCCGCTCTGCTGCCGTCCCGAGTGCGATCGCGTCAGTTACCAAACCGATGAATCATCGAAGCCTCTAAAGAGAGGATCACGTCCAATTTTATGCTTTTCAGTAAATTCTTGAATTTGGAATTTCACCACCCTGTTTACATCTTTCGACGATCAATTTCTTTTTAGGTCTCTTCTCGATTTCCACATTAAATTCATCCTGTAATCGCCCCTCACGCATTTTAACGAAATATTGACCGAAATGCCCACAGACGGTAAATTTAGTTTCGGGATACCGGTTTAAATTCATTTTTTAAAATAATAAAATTCATTTGGAATAAGTATGTCGTGATTAAGAAGACAAAAAAAAAACTTTTTTTAGTAGCACGCATTCATTATTCGGGACGTTCTACAAAAAAAAAAAAAAATCAATGCTCGTATGGTAGGTAATTCTTCCTGGAAACCAATATGCCTCTGTACGGAATCAAATTCAACCGCCTGACTTTCATGGAAGATGTCCCCCCCAGCTAAATTCCATATAGGGAGCTTTTTCTACTGACCCGTTTTTTTACAAGCTAGTACTGTAATAAAAATTACCGGTCAGTGTGAACGACAACAGAAACTGCATTAAAAAATTTGAGATGGAGGTCCGATGATCATTCGGAAACAGCATTAGGAGATTAACCTTTGTTGACAGGATAATGGAGTCAGAACAGAGAGAGGCCATATGATCCATGCAGATTGTTACAGGGAAGGTGACAGAATGTTGAATCAGAACTTTGTGGTTCCTACATATTGAATATTTATCCTCTGTGAGGGTTATAATCGAATTAACAAAGTGACAGTTTTACATTTATGTTTGGCAGATCATGACCCGGCCATTCGATCGCATGGTCACGGAGCCCGTGTGGGTCTCACCATTTCGATGGCATTTAAGTACGTATGTGATTCTAGATTTTTAAGCAAAAGAATAACATATCAATTGCAGGAGGGAAGTTATGGGAATTCTCGTTGTCAATGCATCAACGATTTTCCTCAACTCCAAGTCCAGAGCTTTCATCTCGCATCCTTCCCATCTTCCAACATCAATTTATAGAGAGCAAAGCCACCTTGATGGCAGCCAGGCATTTTAGAAGTCAAGTTCTCCAAATCAATCTGACAGCAGAAGAAGAATAGATAACAGATTAGATCGAAGTAGAAGGGCTGAAAAGGCATGCGGATTTTCTAATCATGCTTTCAACACTTGGCTTAGAAGTAATGCGTAAGAACTATAGCTTCTTTTGAAAGCTGATTCTGGACCAACTATCCAACACCATGATTTAAATGTCCAGAGGTTACTTCATAGGTTACATAAGAACCACCAATGCCAATTCCTACGGGCTCCAACACTAAAGATACAACTCCGTTGTATAAGCTGGTCTATACAACATCTATATTTTCTCATGCTTTTTTCCTTGACTGAATAATTTTGCTCATGCTTAAATGTAATTCGTGACAAATAGGCGAAATTTGCACGTTACATCTCAAGGATTACTGTGGCAACTCAAATAAAACGCTACTTTGGACTCACCAGTGTCACTGCATAAAGTTGAGTTGATTCAAAGCCATCTTGTGCACTAGAATAGCATTTTTGAATTTCATCTGAGTGAAGAGTGCATGTCATGAAGAAAAAGGCAGCTGGTCTAACATTCATCTCCCGACGAGATATACCAATGAAAAGTGGATTGCCCTGCATGAATGTCAAGTGGTCAACATAAGTAGTGCATCAAGCTAGGTAGGTCTGCCTAGCCTGCAATGCCATTTTTAGTCTACACGGTCTGTGAATAATTTCATAGCGAGTTGACTAAATTGAAGCACAGACCATATGCTCAGGAAGCAAGTAAAACACAGACGATTTGGTTATACTCAAACTTGAAACCAACTCACGAGGGATGAGCCAGGTACTCCAATTTCTTCATTCACTTCTCGGACAATGCTGTCAAACATCTCTTCAGAAACTCTCTTGTTGAGCAGCTCAGACTCCCTCAAACTGTTGCCGGGCTGATGGGACTCTATTCCAATTTCTTGGGGCTGTAATCAAGAAAAAAAGGAGTGAATAACCATAAGGGCCTAGAAAACCCAAATTCCAGCAGAAGCTAAAAGACAAAATACATTACTGCATGTAATTTTAAAATAGATCTGGTCAAGTGACAGTATGGAATGCTGTCATGATGGTGTTGCCAATTTTTCTCTCGCAGCATTAACCATCCAACACACGTTCTACTATTAGAAACAAATAGTACTGTGCTAATTTATTTCCATTTTTGGGTTGGGAAAAGCCAAAAAGCTCCTATAATCTTGTGTTTAGTACCTCTGGATGGCCTCCTGGGAATACAAAGTGACCAGGAAATTCCCCAACATTATTGCTTCTTCGCAGTATCAGTATTTTCTTGTCTAATGTCTCCACAATTGCACCATTGCCTAACGGACTGGAGGTGTGTTGACAGCGAATGGTGTCCTCTGTACAAAGGCAACAAACAGCATAGAGACAGTATGAACATCAATGGGGACTGAAGAAGATGCAAGCAACCCCAAGACATCTGAACCTCTTGTAGGCTATGTCTTGTAATGCCTAACCATCTAATTACAGAAAATGAATCATTAAAAACTATTGCATGCTTGTCTCCACTTAATTTTCTTCTCAGAAGCAAAACAACCTAACTACATCTAACATTAGCAGATTAATAATAATAGTACGTTTTCAAGCCGTGAGAGCAGTTCATCCATATAAGTGCGCACGCGAGAGAGAGAGAGAGAGAGAGCACAGTTCACGATTTCAACAAGAAGGGAAGATACCTTTTGATGGAACCAGGAACCTTTCCCATAGAGGATTCAAGTTTGTCCCAACAAAAGTCCTGAAACAAAGTATATGGCATCATAACAGCGGCAGACCATAGACATTCATTAATGAGAACATAAAGTCACATTAGAACCAAATGCTGTGAAATTAAAAACGTTTGCCAATATTGGTGACTAAAATATTGCAAAAAACAAAGTTTCTCCTTAAAGCAAGTTCAGAATAGTAATCTTGACTCGAGTGAATCAGAAGCAGTAAGAAGGTGAGGTAATGCCATTCATAATTTAGAATTAGTACATCAGTTAGACAATAGGGTTCTAAAGCTAGAAAGAATTAGCTTGGTTCCAGGTATCTGCAATCCTTAAAGTATTCCTACTCAAAACAGAGTGCTTGGTCGAATAAGAAATTGGAACGGTAAGTCTTGACTGATCTTCGAGGGATTTTGAGTTTCACATGCACAACAAGTATAAGGATCCAACTTACTCCTCTAAATAGCTATCACCTGGTTTTATTTTCTCTCTATATTAATGTTTGTCAATGGATTCACATTTCAAGTAATGCTCCCATTGGACTACTTATGCTAATGACATGGATCAAATAATAATTATCCATTGGATTTTGTTAGCGAAGGACGCTAACTTGCTAAGCAACCAAGTAAGGAAAGTTTGCAGTCGTCCTTGCACTGTTTTTCTTGTGTTATGTATAATCTATGCTTTGAAAATCAAAACATTCCTCATTGAGGTAAAGAGAGAGACAGACCTGTAGTCTGTTAGGCCAAGGTGGAGTGATACCCAAGAAATTTTATCGGATCCACTTCCTTCCTTATGTGCGATGAATCCTGCATACTGTGAATCTATAATTAGCTCAAAACGCGGTTCATCTTAGCATGCATGAGTAAGCATACGCATCTACAGCCTCGCAAGTTTCACATTGATTCTTCTGATTTTGGCTGTTGAACAATTTGAACTACAATTTCACCAAGAAATGGGTCAGCAAGAGAGTGGGATCACGCCTCTCATGTCATTAGGTATCGAGGTGCACATGGAAACTAATAATACAAGGATATCGTAGAATGTCCACTGTATAAGATCAAAAGTGAGTGATGTGATCCGAAATATCCGGAGACACCAGTTCAACGCAAAAGTCCATTTGGCTGCCACGGCCAAAGCCTGTAGCTTATTTGGAACTTCACCACCCTATTCCTTCATTGAGCATTACCACAAGAAACCATAGGCTTTCAAATCATGCTGCTACAATAACAACTGTCACAGTTGATCAAGCACACAGTTAACTGCAAGTTCTTGTATTCAAGACACCCAGAGAATAAAAGAAGAATCGACATACCCTGAACTTCGTCCCATTGTACAGAGATGCATTTCTCTGAATTCTTTGGTCCCATATCTGAACAAGAGAGACAAAGTGAATAAAACAAAAACAGCCGATTCACGGAGATTGGAAGGGGCGTCTTAGAACATATCCCACTGATCCAGTCAATAAGCCGCTTCATACAGCAATCAACGCTCAGTCACGTCTTTGACCACGGATCACGGAATCAAATGCCAAAGCAATTACCCAAAGTACCGTAATAGAAAGTGAAGTTTGATCGAGTTCAATTTGCCTGTAATTTCTCATGCCAATCTGGCAAGTATGTCAACTCAAAGCAATGGCTAGAAGGCCCAGAACCATGAGACCAAAACTTCAACGCCATCCCAGATCCCAAAGGCAAAGCTATTCGCGACACAGCGAAAGATGATCTAACATCGAAAGCGCGACAAAAATCTCACCTCCGAAATGGAATTCTCCAAGTCGATGTCGGGGTGCGGGACCCTATCGTGCGATCCATCGAACTCGGCAGAAACCTTAAAAAGAGAAACCACGAACCCGGTTACTGTAAACAGGCGCGGTCGCATGTGACGGTGCATTCGAGCGGCGAATCAGATGGTGGTGCGCCGGTTTCGGCGCCACCGGCGGAAAAGCAGAGAGCGAGGGGGAAAAGGGGCACCTGAGACGGAGAGAGGCCGAGAGGACATGAGAGGAGGAGCTCGTAAGGCGCGGAGGCACCCCCGTCTCCGGCCGCGGAGCGCCCCGCCGCCGCCGCCGCCGCCTGCGGATCCATCGACGCCGGGGGCTCGAGTTCTTGGCGGGACATTCCGATGAGGGGGACGAGCCTCCGTTTTGACCGCTTGCCATCGTGGACTAACGAGTCCCGCGCGCAAAAATTCCACGAGATTGGGTGTGGATCGGGCGGGCTCAGATGGGCCGGGCCTTAATTCGGGCCTAAGTTTCTGCCGGAGCCGGCCCGTCTTACAATTGTTGTGCGCAGATTTTCGGGCCGAGCTTTCGATCAAAAGGTTCTTGCCTAAGCCCGCCCCGCAAATGTCAAGAGCCCTACGGCTCACGTCGGGCTTAGTCACGTCAATCAACAACACTTACCAACACTTACCGGTATTTACATGTATGAGGAAAAAAATTCATATTTCGGTGCGTTTGTTTGGTGAAAAATGAAGGATCTGAAAAATATATATTTTTTGAAATGATTGCTTGTATCCCTTACAAAAAAGAATAAACAAAAAATATTTGAAATCATTCACAAAAATACTTAGACATAAATCATTATTAATAATGAAAGTATATTTCATCGACTAATTATTTTGATCGTTACGAGTGATCATCTTTAGGAAAATGTATGCTCCGTTTGTTTTGCAAAAAAAAAAAACGCATGATTTGGAAGACATACTCTTGAACAAAAAATGTCTTTATTGTACATGAAAATATTTAAATATAAATTATTGTCGATAATGAAAATATCTTTTTATGGACTTATTTCAAGTGAGATGAGCGATTGGTTTTTAGAAAATAATATATTGCAGATTATTTATTTTCCAAGAAATAAATGCAGCCCCTTACAGATAGAGAACAATTGAATTAATATCGGTAGAAAAAGGGTGAACAAGAAAGATGAGTTTTAATTTATCAAAAATGTCCATACCAACCTCCTTCTCTTCCTCACAAGAATTCTATTTTCCCATTGTCCATCTAACAACTTTCATTTCCCTTTTTCCCATAACTTTCCCAAATACGGCATCGTAGTGGTAGTCGGGATGGACCTTTTCGACCGGGTGACGCTCGAAGTTGGCATTTTGACGTGTGGGCCAAGCAATCTGTGGATCCACGACCAATAAATTGTGTTTTGGCACTGCAGTTACAAAACGGCAACTCCGAATCGGGTGCGATGCATTTCATTAAATGAGGATCGACCCAAAAAAAGAAAGAAAGAAAGAGAGCTCTGTGCTTTCGCGCTCTCTATACTTTCACCATCAAAGCGATTCGGCCATTCCAGCTCAATTTGAGCTGTACTTGGCAACAAGGGGACCATATTTCCATATTAGGATCATTGAACGTGCGTGTATATATGTATTAGATGCAATCTATAACTAAAAACGGTAGGTCATCTGCATTACTTCTTGCATAATAATTTTTTGGCAACTCTGAAAGTAACGGCATGTTGTGGGTCACAAATTTTTGCAGGAGTGGACTCCACAACAAATTCTAATTATTTGTTATTTGTTAATCTCATAGTGGATTAAGGATGGTCAAGTAAGCATTTTTCTTTCTTTCCTAATTCCTGAGTTTCCATGTATATAAAATGCTCCCTTCGGATTTAGTGTTTTTTGATAGTGTCCGGATGTCCTTTTCTCTTCCGTTTTCTGGTATGTGCTCTTTGTTAGCCCGTCTTCAAGTGATTCCCATCATGCACTGAAACTGGAACTCTCTTATTTCCCGCAGATATGTCCCGTACCCCATCTTTAAACCCGGCTATGGAAGTACATTCCCAACATGTTCCCAGTGACCTTCTCTGCACGTCTGTGTGTTCTCTACCCAGTAGCTCGAGTCTTTTGGATATAGTTTCTGATGCGGTACCAAAGTCTCGATTTGATCTCTTTTGGGTTTAGGAGTTCCTAAATAAAATCTAGAGACTGTACCTTCGAGCGGCTTCCTATCCTACACGCGCTCGGATCGTGCACCAAGTTGCTCGAGCGACGTGTTCCACCAAGTCAGGGCCGCCGCGGCCCGCTCATGTGGTTAGGGTTCGAGCTTTGTACGACGCGAGTGTTCACCGCCACCGTCCATCCTGGATGCAACTGCGAGATGAGGGACAGAATTGTTGTCCCCATCACAAAACTGGAAGTACAAGCATGAAAAGGATATCGTACATGAGACATTTATTCCTTTCGGAAACAACACTAATAAACATGTAACGCTATTACAGCTCTAAGATTGGGCAAATCAAAGCGTACATGCAAACTACAAAAGGAGCGACTAAAGCCCAAATAAAAAGTTGTTCATGGAGAAGATGGTTATTTCTCCTCATCATATGGTGAACTATGCAGTTTAAGCTTATTGGGCAGTGTTATCCGCCAATCGGACTCAACAGTACTACTGTAAAAAGATACAGAATAAGACTAAGTATGATGGAGGAAACAATAATCATCTAAAGGACAAAGGTGACACTAAAGAGAGAGAGACTTCATCTTTCGAGAATGCAAAACCAAACTAAGCTTCTTCTTCTTCTTCTTCTTCTTCTTCTTCTTCTTTGTTGGGAAAACTCAATCCCGATCGAGTCGTTCGAAACATATTCGGAACGAATTCGATTAGTGCGGAAAACGTGCCCGAGAATCAACAAACTTGTATCACCGATCGTACAGGCATATCACACAATGAACATACCCGGTATTGTCACAGATTAAGTGCCACTTTGCGCCTGAATGTTCTTCGATCGTCTTTCGCGTTCGAGTTCGTCCCGAAGAGAAACAGAGAAGATCACGTTCTTGAAAGAGTGTGTTTGCATGTATGAAAGTCACGTTACATTCCAAAGGGTGCCTTTCTATTATAAAAGGGAAATAACTACCTCGTGGGCCCTTGTGGCTCACGGACCGGGTTTGGCCCATCTTGGGCGGTCCACCCATTATATCCTTCATCTCCCACTCGCTCACGATGGGCTAAACACAACTCTCTTTCTTGCAAAGTTCATATTGGCAAATAATCCGTGCGACCAGCATACTACGAGAGCTCGTTGTTATACATCTGTTAGGAATATATAACAGCTCAGATTTGGGCACTATGCAGAGTAGAATTAGTATGCAGTTCCCTAGATCAATCAGTCACATTTTTATCTCTCTTGATCTCTTTTAGTATCTCATATATTGTATTCACAACTATGATTTACTCAAAATCATAATTGGTCGACCTGTGAATACTAATATAGAATGTGACATCATAACTTAAATTGATCTTCCTCTTTCCTTAAACCTCTCCATTTCAGTCCAACTTGCTTTTCTAGAAATGCCCCGTTAGACCGAATTATCATGATCATCGGCAACATCCTAAGATAGCAAACACTGAATAGAAATTTTGAGAATAAGTAAGAGTCGTGAGGGCACTTTAATTGAGAAAAACTATTTTCCTCAAGAGTCTCACACGACTTAAAAATTGAGATCATAATTTTGTCAACTCTTATCGGTCGTTTCATGCATACGTAATATGAAATACGTATTACGGTATTATCTCCTTTTCCCATAGAGCGTATGTCTTTACTCTCAATACCGTACAGATGATAGTTTAGACATACTCAATGTCTAACTTGAGTTCACAAATCTACTCTATTCATAAGCATCTATCAGAACTCACATCTGGCATTAAAGACAGGTAAAGTGAAATATATGGGTCATTTCACTTTCGGACATAATAATCTATATGTCCTCATCTTAACATTCTGTTAAGGCGACGTCCATACTTCAAGCTTTAGCTCTCAATTATCACCTAGATAACAAGCTTAAAGTTGTCTCATCTCTATTCATCACACAGTGAGTAGAGGCGATTACCCGTGTGAGTGGGCTAATCTCTCATCTGTCCGACATACCTTTTCAATATAATGCACTCAGCATCGACATTCACAAACGTCATACAAACTTATAGGCATTGATAATAACGTACTTCATTAATAGTGAACATTCTGGGAAAAATACAATATACAGTACATCATATTCTACACAGTCCTAGAGATCTCACATGACCATGGAAAACTTCTCTAGGAATCGGCTTCGTCATAGGATCTGCTATCATCCTTTGTGTAGATATGTACTTCACGTTCACTTCCTTTCGTGCAACCATGTCCTTGACATAGTTATACTTGATATCTATATGTTTGGTCTTTCCATGGTACTTGGGATCCTTAGTGTATGCTATCGCTGCTTGGCTATCACAATAGACCAATACTGGGTTTGCAGCTTTCTCAGTTACACCTAAGTGATCCAAAAATCTTCTAAGCCAAACAGCTTCTTGTGCCGCTGCTGATAGAGCCACGAACTCGGCTTCCATTGTAGATAAGGCTATGCACTGTTGTTTCTTACTGCTCCAAGATATGGCGCCATTATTCAGTAAGAATACGTATCCAGAAGTAGATTTCCTTTCTTTTAAATCTCCTCCCCAGTCAGCATCTGTATAGCCTTCAAGGTGTAGATCACTTCCTTGATAAGTCAGCGCATAGTCGGCACTTCCCTTTAGATATCTCAGGATTCTTTTGACGGCGATCCAATGTGCTTGACCTGGATTGGATTGGTATCTACTTACCATTCCAACTGCATAACAAATATCTGGTCTTGTACACATCATAGCGTACATCAAGCTTCCGACAGCACTAGCATATGGAACTTGTTCCATTTGCTTCTTTTCTTGTGAAGTCTTAGGACACATTCTGTCGCTTAATGCTTCGCCCTTTGCAATAGGAGTATCTATTGATTTACAGTCTTGCATACGAAATCGCTCAAGAATTTTATTCACATACGTTTCTTGTGAAAGAGATAGGGATTTCTTTGAGCGATCTCTTGAAATCTTAACTCCAAGAATGTATGCAGCTTCACCCATATCTTTCATATCAAAATTGGAAGATAACCAATTCTTGACTGTATTAACTAACTCCATACTACTTCCGGCAATTAGTATATCATCAACATATAATGATAAGATCACAAATTGATCTTTGGATCTTTTGATATATACACAATTGTCTTCACTAATCATTTCAAAATCATATGCCATTATTGCATTGTGAAAACGTATATACCATTGTCTCGAAGACTGCTTAAGGCCATATATCGACCTCAATAGTCGACACACTTTATGCTCCTGGCCTTTTGTAATGAAACCAACAGGTTGTTCCATATAAATTTCTTCCTCTAATTCTCCATTGAGGAATGCAGTCTTTACATCCATTTGATGTAATTCTAGATCCATACTAGCTACTATTGCCAGAATAAGGCGAATAGAGGTAAATCTAACCACAGGAGAAAAAGTTTCTTCAAAATCAACTCCTTCCTGTTGATTATATCCTTTCGCCACAAGGCGAGCCTTATACCTCTCTATTGAGCCATCAGCCTTACGCTTTATTTTGAGAACCCATTTGTTCCCAATGGCTTTGCGTCCTTTTGGAAGGTCAACCAATTCCCAAACTTGGTTCGATCTTAATGACTCCATTTCCTCTTCCATTGCATGTATCCATTTTTCCTTATCAGGGCATTTTAGAGCATCGTTCACATTCTTCGGCTCATCTTCATCTTGTGGGGCAATCATGAAGGCTTCTCCTTCAATGTCAAAACGTCGACGGGGAATCCTATTACGACTCGACTGTCGTATGGAATGCTGTACTCCTGATGATTCACCACGTTCCATTGCGCTCCCACTCGAATGAGATAATGGTGGTGTCGTCTCTTTAAGTGGTTGCAATTGAGACTGAGTTGCATTCAACTCTCCATTTGTCACAATGCTCCCACTAACTTCACTATCACGATCCACAGATTCATATAGTGAGTAATTACCACCTACTTCCCCCTTTTTAGGAAATTCATTCTCTAAGAATGTGACATCCCGTGATTCAAATTCAGTTATACTTCCGCTTTCTTGCTCACCTATGAATATATATCCCTTTGAGTGCTCTGAGTATCTTATAAAAATACTCTTTTTGCCTCTTGGGCCTAATTTTCCATACTTGTGAGAAGACTCACGAGTATAGGCAGCACAACCCCAAGGTTTTAGAAAGCTTAAATCAGGCTTTCTGCCTGTCCATAACTCATATGGAGTAGAAGCAACTGATTTAGAAGGCACACGGTTAAGTATGTAGGCAGCAGTCAACAAAGCATCACCCCAAAAGGTGATGGGCAAGTTAGCATGTGCCATCATTGATCTAACCATTTCCATTAGAGTTCTGTTTCTTCTTTCCGCAACACCATTTTGTTGAGGAGTATATGGAATAGTCAGTTGTCTTTCTATTCCCTTTTCATCACATAAATTTCTGAACTGATCAGACAGATATTCTCGACCTCGATCGGATCTTAATGCTTTTATTTTCTTGTCTAATTGATTTTTCACTAAGCTCATAAATCTTTTAAAGCAATTTAAAGCTTCGGACTTATGAGAAATCAAATCGACATGTCCGAATCGAGTATAATCATCAATGAATGTGATGAAATAAACAGACCCGTGCCTTTCTTTTATATTCATTGGACCACAGATATCAGTATGGATTAACTGCAAAGGAAATTCAGCTCTCGTTCCTTTTCCAAATGGTTTCCGTGTTGTTTTTCCTTCTAGGCAATGCTCGCATATGGGCAAATCAACCTTTTTAATATTTCCCAATAAGCCATCTTTAGCCAATCGATTCATTCTTTGTTGGCCAATATGACCAAGTCTAGCATGCCACACGTTCACATCATTCTCATAAGAATCAGATGATGTAAATAAGGAATAACTAACATTAACTTCATAATAGTCAACATCTAGTACAATAAAACCATCTAAGAAATATCCGGAACCATAATAACTTGTTCCTAAACACAAGTTTACACCATTATTATGGAAGTTTACACTAAAACCAAGTCTTACTAAAACCAACACCGAAACTAAGTTCCGACGAATCTCTGGAGCAAATAGCACATCATGTAGGAACAATGTACGTCCACCGCGCATAAGTAGTTGACAGGTGCCAATGCCTCTGACCTCCACTCTTGAATTGTTCCCCACGTATATCCACTTCGTTCCTTGTGGAACTCGTCGGAACTCCACGAAAGCTTCTCTGTCCTTCGCTACATGGTCTGTGGCTCCCGAGTCTACAGTCCACAAAGGATTAGATTCGGTTAGAAACACTGAACTTGACACATAAGTAGCATTTTCATGAATGCTTAGGGTTTCTACCTTCTTTGGCTCGCCACAGTCGCGAGCAAAGTGACCCTTCTTGCCACAGTTGAAACATTTCACTCTTGAAATGTTCTTCTTGAAAGGACGCTTTCCTTTCTCCCGTTGGTTGAGCCTCGGCTTCTTCCCTGAAGGACTTGGTCCTTTGCCTTTCCACTTCCTTGACCCAGCAGGGTGCTTCCTCTTGGAGCCCGAAACTCCATGCGAGCTAGAACCAGCAAAATAAATATCAGTTTCTGGCTTAGCCGCTATGAGGCGATCCTCTTCCAGCTCAAGATGTCGCATAGCATCCTCGAAGGTCTTGATACCCTCATTGTGGGTCAAATGGATCTTCATATGCTCCCAGCTTTGAGACAAGGAGCGGATTACTGCCTGCACCTGTTGTTCATCAGTGAGTATGTGCCCGGCATCCTTTAGCTCACTTATCATATTCGACATCTGCCTCAAATGTTGTTTCATGGTCTTTCCATGAGACATCTTGTAAGAGTCAAAACGGATAGTGAGTTGTCTCAGTTTGGTCACAGAAGTTCGACCAAATCTTGATGCCAGTGCAGCCCACATCTCTTTAGCGCTCTGGAAACGTCCGAACTCTCGCATGATGTCATTGTCCATGCTGCTTAGCAACGTAATGCGAGCAAGAGAGTTCTTTCTTTTCCAAACAGTGAAGGCATCTTTATCCCTCTTGTGTTGGGCAGTCGTCCCTTCCTCAGGTTCTTCCATAATCTGGTTAAGAGCTTCGAGTGCCTCTTGCTCTTCCAGCACATATTGGATTTTGAGACTCCAAATCTCATAATTATCGCCATTCAATTTTTCTCCCTTATTTAGTTCAGCCACTATGTTCTTAGTTGCTGAAGCCATCGTATCTGAACATTTCAGACACATACGCACGAGTTATTAAAGCCTATCTAAATGCTTCATCAGCATCAGGATTACATAAACTAATTATGTTAATGAATAGTTTCACTAAAGGTCTTAGAGTCGAAAGTTCACTATGTTCCCAATCATCGTCTAAAAAACCTAATTTGAAATTACCATTAACATAATCATTTTATGTAATGAAATTGGTTCTTCAAAAGTTACACAAATTTTAAAGAACTTCCCACATAAACATAAACATAACACATAATATGGCAATTTTAAAATGAAAAACATAAAAAATTCATAGCCACATATATATCATAAAACATTCACAAATGTTTAAGAATATGTAACATCAACTAGAAACATGTACAAAATTGAATCCAAATCCTAAAAGAACAACATCAAGTGTACCAATCTAACACATAGACAGGAAATGACTCATAAAATTCTTCAGAAAGTTTTATTTTCTTCGGAACATAAATAGAAGCTCCCGGAAAACCCCTAGATCCTGACCATGATTTGCCCCGAGACCCATTCAATGCAAGGGTTGATGTCCTTCTTGCCCCGACCTTTATGTATTCTTGCACAAAATTCTCCACAAGCATCTTATAGCTTGGACCATTTAAGGTTTCTCTAACCTTATCAAGCATTCTTCCCAACTCCTCAGGAATAGTGCACTTTAGGGCTCCGACCATTACATACTCCGGCATTACAAAGCCGTTCCAAATGATATCCTGTATCATTTTGTTGACCTTGATGATGTGTGTCATCATATCATCTCTGGCGTCCCATCGATAAAGAGCTAACTTGATTCTTAGGTTCTCAAGCTTCTCCTTTTGAGCCGCCGTTCTTGGGATGATCGGAGTGCGTCTCAAATGTACCATTGTTCCTGCAACGAATGCAGAACAAAGGATTACTTATAATCCATGATACATTAAGGTAAGGAATGCTTATTCATATACATATGATCTTGCACTTGTATTTCAAAAGACTATAGAGAAATACTATAGAAAATGCCAAAAAATATGCCCCTAAGTACGTGTACATAGGGTTTATCGTGCATTTTCACATTCATAAGTGCAGCAAAAATATAATATGAATACACCATAACGTAGAGCATTCCGATACGAGCACATCGATACCAAGAACGCCCAAATCGGAGTTAAAATGAGCTCGTACGGGCCGATAGAAGACACAAGAGTCATTCTGCCGGTTTGAACCGGTCCGGTCCGACCGGTCTGACCGGTCCGACCGGGTTGACCGGTCAACGGTCAACGGTCAACGGGGTCAGGTAACCGGGTTGGGTCAAAATCGGGTCGGGTCAGGTCAACGGGTCGGGTCAACGGGTCGGGTCACGGTCAACGGTTCGGGTCAACTCGGGTCGGGTCAGGCTCAGCCGAGTCGGCTTCCGATGACGTCACGCTGACGTCATCGCCGGCTGTTAGCGCGAACGGACGCGCCGTTTCGCGCGCCTCGCGTGCGCCTCACGCGCCGTCGCGCGCCTGGTCCTTGCCGGCGCGTGATGGCGCGTGAGGGCGCGTGCGGCGTCCTCCGGCGACGCGCCGCCCATCAATTTTCTCGTCTCGACGAGTACTTTCCGTTTATGCAATAAAATTTAAGTTTTGACAAAAAACAGAAATCGAAACATGCATGAACAGTTCGGCGACGCGACGAAGACGAACAAAAAACGAGGCCAAAACGAAAACAAACAGTATACACTTCAGACGATGCATAAGCATGATCGGGAAACAAGTAAGCGGGCTCTGATACCAATGTTGGGAAAACTCAATCCCGATCGAGTCGTTCGAAACATATTCGGAACGAATTCGATTAGTGCGGAAAACGTGCCCGAGAATCAACAAACTTGTATCACCGATCGTACAGGCATATCACACAATGAACATACCCGGTATTGTCACAGATTAAGTGCCACTTTGCGCCTGAATGTTCTTCGATCGTCTTTCGCGTTCGAGTTCGTCCCGAAGAGAAACAGAGAAGATCACGTTCTTGAAAGAGTGTGTTTGCATGTATGAAAGTCACGTTACATTCCAAAGGGTGCCTTTCTATTATAAAAGGGAAATAACTACCTCGTGGGCCCTTGTGGCTCACGGACCGGGTTTGGCCCATCTTGGGCGGTCCACCCATTATATCCTTCATTCTTCAATTCAATTTTATCTTTCTAAGGAGTCTGGGTTGAAGGTGCTTGGATCCTCCTGGTTGATCCAACCGTACTTCTCCATGAAAGGGTTGACCATGTTCTTTGAGGGGTAGCTCTCGATGCAGTCCTCCCAAACGTTGCCTTTGCCTTTCTCATTTCCCAAGTCCCTGACCACCTCCCACAAGCAACTGTTGCACTTGAACCCAGCACCAAAACTGATCATGAACACCCTGTTACCTCTCTTGAGCCTCCTCTTTGCCTCCATGTATGCCAGCACATACCACAGGCTGCTCGCAGATGTGTTCCCGAAGCGGTGCAGAGTCATCCTCGCGGGCTCAAGGTCGTGCTCGCTCAGCTGGAGGTTCGCCCCGATCCCGTCAATCACTGCCTTCCCGCCCGTGTGGATGCAGAAGTGGTCCACCCCCGTCCTGAAGTTGATCACGGGCCTCGGCCCGGCTAATTTCGCCGAGCGCTGCCTCATTTTCCGGACTAGAGTCATCACCCCAAAGCGGAGCAGTTCTCTGGCCGGCAAGATCTTGGGGCCTATCTCCTGGAGATTGTCGATGAACGCCCGGGTGGCTGCCTTTGGTAGGCTTTTGCCAAGGTGGAAGCCAGGCAGGCCCTGGTCGTCCTCTTTCTGGAGGCAGCACCCATAGGACTCGTCCCGCGCCCCGTGGTGGGTCCGAACCAGGCACTTCAGTTTGAACATGGCGCGCCCCTTCAAGGCCCGGTTGTTGGTCAGGAGCATGGCACACCCGCCCGACCGGAACAGGCAGTTAGACAGGATCATAGACCGGTCATTGCCCAAGTACCAGTTCAAGCTCAGCGACTCCGATGTCACAAGGAGGGCGTTCGCATTCTTGTAGGACTTGAAGACATTCCTCACGATGTCCATCGATATGAGGCTCGCGCTGCACCCCATGCCAGTGAGATTGAACACCTTCACGTTGTGCCTAAGCTTGTAGTGGTTGATGATCCGGGCCGATAGGGATGGGACGCAAGCAAGCATCGAGACGTTCACAACAAGCACGTCGATCTGCGAAGGAGAAATTCCTGACTTTTCCAGGAGTTTCTGGATGCTGTCGTGGAAGAACTCATCCATTTCGACAAGCCCGTCTTCTAATGCGGGATTGTCTTCGCGGCCGGCGAAGACCATCCTTGGGCCGTAGGTCTGCTCTCCGATGCCAGAGCTGACAATGGCCTTGAGCAGGAACTTGTACTCCAGGAGACCAAGTTTCTTGGTCCTCTTAATTAGTTCTCCACATAACCCAGTGTCAAGCATCCTGTCATCTGTTGGCTTGTAGCACTGGTAGTCCAAGATGTAACAGTGCTTGTCTCTCCTCTCATCAATCTTTTTCCATATGATGAAAATGAGGTACAAGATGGATGAAGCATACATTAACATGAGAAGCTCCATGAGTGTGTGTGTGTGTCTGTGTGTCTGCGAGACAGAGCGAAAGAGAGACAGGCCAAAAGGGATGATTCTAGGGAATTTTTCGAATCTGTTAATGAATCGCTTAAGAGAAAGGGGATGGCTGCACAACTAGGCAGAACAAGCTTTTGGAAGATCTCAAATCATCAAATGAAGCACATATATGCAAAGAGGAGCGAATATGATGAGTCGGACATGGGAATATGCTAAAAGACTCCCATTTTGCTTTAAGTTCACCCTCCCCCAACTTTCATGAGAGATGCTTAGACAAAGCCACCCCTTAAATGCCATTGTGAGAAACAACTCTTTATATACAAGTCCCATAAACATCGTGCACCTCCCCAGAAAATTATCGCTACCCTTTTTGGCCGAGGGGTCCCTAGCTCTAATGCCCACTGCACGTCCATGAAAAGTCTTTACTAACCGAAATAATTGATTCCGAACCCCACGAGGCATGAGTTCTTCCAACATGAGAGAGAGATTCAAAAAGAAAGAATTCTCAGGGCATTAAAATAGAGACGAGTCATTATAGTTCACAGTTAGGGGCAAGAAGGTGGTTACCAACATTTAAGAACGAAGCGGGTGGGGGATAGAATCGCCTATGCGATCTACGCACGCAGCATATTTACTGGAACGAGAGAAAGTTAACAGTGATGTGTTTGTGTGCATGCATGTCATGGCCGTACCCAATGACAGAAGAGAATTAAAGATGACCCGCCAAGTTGCACGTTCAACTTCCAAGAGAGAAAATTTACTATTATCCGATATATCTGATGTACATCAGACTGCGACCTGCAAATTATTGACACCTATTTTTAATTTATTCAAAATTAAATTGCACAAATTTTTTTAATTTCTAAAACAAAAATATTTCTAATTTAAATGCATTACATATAGAAATTAGACATGTTTATATATAATAGGGTCTATTAGAATGTCTAATTAATATATATATTTTAAATAATAATAATAATAAAAAGGTCGGGCCGGGTCGCGGCCGGGCTGACCCGGCCCGTTTCTCTTTTTTTCCCCCCCGCACGGGCCTCGGCCCTTTTTTTCGTTTTCTTTTCTTTCTCCCCCCCGCGGGCCCAGCCCGCTCCTCTTTCTTTTCTTTTTTTTTTCCTCCGCGCGGGCCCAGCCCGCCTTCCCTTCCGTTTCTTCTTTTCCCCGCGCAAGCTGGGCCCGGCCCGGCCCGGCCCGGCCCGGCCCAGCCCCTTGTTCTTCCTTCTCCCCTCGCCGTCGCTCTCACTGCCCCTATTTGCCCCTGTTCGCTGCGTCGGCGTGACGTCGCCGGAGCCGCTGCGTCATCGTCGTCATCTGGTCAGAGGAGTCCCGGGGGAGCACGCCAATGGGACTGGCATTAATTGCCAGTCCCGTCCTCCCCATTTTCCCGACTCCCTTATCCCCTCCTCCCTCTCGGCTCCCTGTTCCCCTGTTCTGCTTCACCGCCAGGCCCCCCTCCCTGCACCGGCCTACAATGGCCACAATTGGCGTAGGCCGGTGCAGGCCGTCGTCAGTCGACGTGGGGAAGCACAGGATCTTCCGTCGTCCGGCTATAAATAGCCAGAGAGAGAGAGAGGCCCGGTCGGCCACAAAGAGATAGAGGAGAGTAAGAGAGAGAAATAGAGAAGAGAGAGAAAAACAGAGAGAGAACGGAGAGAATAGAGAGAGAGAGAGCGTGATCGAGGCCTTGCCGGAGCAAACCAGCAGCGTCGCTGTCGCCGTGAAGAAGCCAGAGCTCTGGTCGGCAAAAAAAAAAATAGAGTGAGAAAGAGAAACAGAGAGAGTGAGAGAAACAGAGAGTGACAAAGAGAAAACAGAGAGAAAGAGAGGGAGTTTGGTTTCTGCAGACCCTCCAGCAGCGTCGCCGTCGCCTCCCCCCGAAGCTGGAAGCCCCCAGACGCGCCGTCGACGGTGAGGTCTCCCCCCGGCCCAAACCTCCTCTGTTCTGCCCTGTTTCTCTGCTCGATTTTGCCGGGACTCGCGACGGCCGTTTCACGCGAGTCCCGGCCCATACCGCCGTCCCCCGCCGTCCGAGTGTCGTTGCCAAAGGTAGGCTAGGTCGCTTGGGTCCATCAGTTCGCCGGAATAGGTCAAAATATCCAAATTTTCGTCGCGCCCCCCACCTGTTCGATATTTCGCCTCAATGAGGCTGAGATCGTTTTGGCCACCGGCCGGCGAACAGGTGGCCGGACGGCGAGCCAGGCGATCGGTGAAGCTAGTGGTGATCCCAGGGACCGATTCCTGGGACGGTGTAGGCTTGGGTCGGCCGGCGGACGGTCGATTTTGGCCCCACCGGCTTTTCCCCCGCAGGTCTATATATTCGGGTCAGATTCAACCCAAATCAACATATCGAACCCGGGTTAATGCCCGGGTCGGATCCGTTGACCCGGGTCGATTCCGACCCGATCTGGATTGACCGATCCGACCCGGGTCAATGCCCATGTCAGATCCAACCCGATTCGAACCCGACCCAACCTGCTTATATTATATTATATTATATTATTTTAAAAAATAATAATTTAAAAATAAAAAATAAAAATAATTTTTTTTAAAACAAGGATTTTTCTTTTCCTTTTTCTTTTTCCGTTTTTTTAAAAAATTAATTAAAAAATTTTCAAAAAAAATATTTTCATTTCATTTTATTTTATTTTATTTTTTCGAATTTTTTTTATATGTGACTTATCTGAGTATTTTAATCCTTTATAATTATGCATGTTGTTGTTTTATTTAAATTTGACAAGCCTAAAGTCGCGCGGTAGTATTTTGCATGTTTTATTTTTATTACCGTTGCGTTGTTATTATGCATGTTTTTAATACAATTGCATGAACTGCTGTGTTTTGAATGTCATCTGACTTAGTTAGGGCTAGAAACATAGGCTGCATGACTGTTAATCGTTTCTGATTATGCACTCGCGTGATCACCTCATATGTTAGGAGAAAAGTCCTAAAACCAATTAAAATTTCCTGACAAATTTTTTTTTTAAAAAAATGAACAGGATAAAATGGTACCGAAAGGGCATTAGTTATCCAACTAGTGTAATCAAGTCCCCGAATTCAGTTAATCTCTGGTTCGCAGGAATAGGGTGATTCTCCCTTCACCTTATTTAGATTTCTAATCGACCCACCCCAAATCGATTAGTGGCGACTCCTTGATATAAACCATTTGCATGTTAAATATTTAAACCCTAAGTCGCGATATGGTATGGGCTTGGGAGAGCCCGAGTTAAGTCCTGAACTTAGACTTAGCACGTACCGGGTCGACGCCCTGCGGGAGGTCGGTCGCGACAGACTGGCGACTCCGCTGGGGAACTGTATTTTAAAAGTGGACTTAAGCCAAAATTTTACCCTGTTCAAAATAATTTTTTTTTGGCAGCAAGGACTCTAGGTATGACCCTGACAGTAAGGTGTTATTTGTTCTTGCAGGTTCGAATTGATTATTTGTAAATTGTTGTGCATGCTTTGATGATTTAGCACTACACTGTTGCATACACAACCACGCTACCGGACCTGGGCCGCGATAGGGCATTTTAGGATGGTGATAAGAAAGATACGACCTCGAACGCGAGCCCGCGATGTAGAGGTTGCCTTTCTTTTCCCCGAAATTTACTTCTAAAAAAAATCGTAAAGAAATATCTTTAGCCGCTATTCGCGTGACTACAAGATATTCCTTTCGATTTGGCCGAAATTAAAAGGACTTGACACCAACGCGAGACTGCGATGGTCAGGCACCCTTTTAATTTCATTTTGCTGGACCAGTCTAAAATAGAAATCGAACCTCACTCCTCATGTATATGTCGTTGTGATTGCCATGGTTCAAAGAAAGGTATATATTCTATCCCTTCTTATTTTACTATTATGCAGCCTACTAATTCAGTTAATTTGTTATTATTAGGCCACTCCGTTGATTGCATTCTATACATGATGGGAAGAGCTGATGTCCAATTCATCCCCACTCCTAAGGAAGAACTTCTGGCTTGGTGGGACCAACTTGATTGGAATGCCCGACAGTATGTCAAATCAAGAATAGGCCGCCTTCTTCCACTGCTTAAAATCAACATCCATTCCGGCATGATGCAGGCGTTAGGACATTTCTAGTGCCCACAGACATCCACTTTCATATTCGGTAAATTTGAAATGACCCCGACTTTGGAAGAGTATAGTGTTGTCATTGAAAAACCCTTGGGATCTGACCTCATTAAACCACTTTTGGGTGTACCTCCTCTACCCGAATTATCCCAGTTTTTGCGAATCAAGAGCGATACCGTAAAAAGAGTCGTTAAAGCTCATTGTAATGCATGCCCCTGGTTTTTCTTAAACGAATGTTTTGAAAGCCAATCCATGAGCCAAAAAGCCAAATTTTTATCCTTGTTTTTGTCGGGTGTGTCTTTTTCCCCCATCACAGGAATTCAATAAATCCTTCAATTGCGTATGTGGCCAAATAAATTTGTGCCGGCTTGGGCTATGTTAATTCTGTTTTGACAGAAATATTTTTGTCTTTAAACCGTTTTAAACAAAATGATGATAAAATCATGCAGGCTGCCCCAGAAATTTTACAAATCTGGTTTTTATCTCATTTGAGGGGATTTGGACACCTTATGCAGCTTTTCGAAATCGATGACTTTATGCATCCGATCCAAAGATTTGAGGTTTTAAAAAATAATTCCCCCGATAAAGATTACGCTACATGGGTAAATTTTTTGAACGACCCCGATCTCAAGGCATTCCTCTAGCATACTAAATGGTTCCGTGAGGGTCAGGCTCGTTTTGCCCACCAGTTTCATAACTCCGTTCCGCTGCTCGGTCTATCTGGCATCACTTCATATTACCCATATCGAGTAGCCCGCTAATACAGGGCCCTTTAGGAGGTCCCACCGCCTCTCAAGACAGACATGTTTCGAGTTCGATTCACCCGCTCGAATTACAATTATACGGACGAAATTTGTGCCGTCCAGGGGATATGGACTGAGTGTTAGCCCGAAAACATTCTTGTCCCTAGGCTATTAAAGAGACAAGAAAAGATCTATCATGCCTCTTTGTTCTACATCTTACACCATCAAATTCCAGCAGTTCTACAGCCAAAAGTCCCGGATGTAACCAACAAGCCTAGTCGCCAAGCACAGATCGACCATCTCGAAAGGACTGTGGGGACGAAAGATACGCTTATTGCAGAGCTTGTCTGTGAAAATAAACAGCTCCGAGAGACTGTAGCTTCTTCATCGTCTATAGAATGAGCATTCGGAAAGGCGTCTTTTTGTTAAAAGCTCATGTTTTGTATATTTTCCTAGTTTTTGTGTTTAGGGGTTTTGTTTTTCTTTTGTAAAAGTATTTATGGGTTGTATTAATGTTAATATAGCTTGGACCGCTTTTTATGCTTTAAATAAATTTTTTTGCCCCTCTATGACACCACTGTGGCCTTCGGCCCAGTGATATCCGGGGATGTAGCTTCAGGGTCCGAGGCGACTGGGGCTCGAACCCCGAGGATGCCGCCTGTAATGTTGATATTAATGAAAACCCTTTTTTCTTCTTTTTTCTTTGCAAATAGATAAATTATACAACAATAATATGACTAGGTCATAAAATATTTCTTTATTAGGCATTATACTCATTTATTTCAACGTTTTCTCAGGTAGTTATAAAAAATGGCCGAAGAAAACATCCGTCTCAATAACATGGAGGACGAGATGAAGCTGGTCCTCAACGCGATCCAAAATCTCACGAAGCAGGTGGAATCTATTCAGGGCAAGCTTACACCCACGCCTGCAGCAGTTGAAGTGGTGTTACCACCACCGTCTACTGGAAAAGACAAAGCCTCCGCTAGCAACGTTAAAATGCCTCCGCTAGAAGATGATCCGCTTCCCCTTGTTGTCAGGAAGCCTAAACCTGAAGTTGAACCAATGACAGAGCATGACAAATGCCTTGCAAAAGTCGAAGAGATGTTGAAACGACTCCAGGGTCCGCAAAATGCTGTCCCACTTGACCTATCTATATATAAACGGGTCAAGGTACCAGAGAAGTTCAAGATGCCGGAATTCGAGAAGTATGATGGTACCTCATGCCCTAGACACCATCGGCACATGTATCATGTGCGGATGACGCAGTACGTTGATAATGAACCCCTCATGATTCAGACCTTTCATGCGAGTTTGACGAAGCCAGCCCTAACATGATGTATGTCGAAGGATATTGATGCTTTCAAATCCTGGGATGATATTGCTAATGCATTCCTCAAGCAATACCAATGTAACCTCGACGTCACCTTTACCCGGGATGATCTGGAACGCACTGAAAAGAAAAAGAGTGAGTCCTTCAAAGAGTACGCTACCAGATGGAGAAACTTGGCCACCCAAGTTACTCCACAACTCACTGATCATGAACAAGTGGAGTTGTTCATAAAGTCTCTTCCATATGAATACAGACACTGCCTGGTTGGTGCCACTACTGAATCTCTTAATCGTCTTATTCCTGTGGGAGAACGAATTGAAATGGGATTACGTGATGGATGGTTTACGGACCCCTCGTCTACGAGCAAAAAACTGAGTACGCGAAAAGAGAACGAGCCCCTCACGGAAGGGAACGTTTCATATACCCAAACCGTTCATCCTCCCCGGACAGTCCAAGTAAACACTGAGCGGCAATCGACCTCAGGTCGTCAACCTCCAAGGCAATATAAGAAAAGGAAGTTCACTCTGCTTCCTGGATCCCCTTCTCAAGTCCTAGCCATACTTCGAAAGAAAAACCTGCTGTCTACAAAGCCGAAACGTCCCAACGCAGAAAGCTTTTCAAATTACGATCCGTCCAAAAAGTGTGATTATCACGTGGGCAAAATAGGACATTCGACGGACGACCGTTATACCCTTAAACATCGAATCCAAAACTTGCTTGATACCAAAGCCTTTTCGTTTCAGACATCTAAGCCAAATGTCCAAAGCAATCCACTCCCCGAACATGAAAACAGAATCAACGCCATATCAACTTTCGACACTGGTTGGATCAAGAGTGAGAAGGTATGCACCGCTGACGTCTATGATGCCCTAGTAAAAGTAGGGTATTATCCTACTGATGAAGTACTGTCCTTATCCCTAATGAACGAAATGGTTGCTAACATGGCGAAAGCAGGTTTGATTGTGTATGTTGACTGCACCAGCATGGTGGCCACTATCTCTGAGATTGTCATCGATTGGGACAAAGAACTCTCGGTATTGAATGCCGAAACAAGTGAATCCACTCCCACACTTATGAACAAACCTTTGCCTAATAACCCGCATGAGGAGGAGGAGTTGACAATTGAGATACCCCTGCCCGAGGAACATATAGTGACTAAGATACCACAGCCCTACTGGTACGAGAATGACAAAGCAGTCCCATGGTCCTATGAACTGGATGTTGACCTAGTCACCAGGTCCGGACGAACTTATGCCCAAGTTGATGCGTAGCCCCCAAAGCCTGTCACCGGCGAAGAAGCCAAAAAATTCCTGGCCATTGTCAAAGCCAATGAATATAATATAGTGAATCAGCTACGCAAATTGCCTGCTCAAATTTCTTTATTGGAACTACTCCAAACGTCCATGAAGCATCAGAAAGCTCTGATGAAGGTACTCAACGAAATAAACGTACCAGAGACAATTGAGCATGACAAGCTGGAAGCATTTGTGGGGTCCATCCTTTTGAAGGATCAGATAACATTCTCGAAAGATGAATTCCCCGCCGAAGGAAAGGGACATACCAAAGGCCTCTACATCTCCGTTAAATGTAGAAATGCCCACGTAGATCGGGTTCTGATAGATAATGGGTCTGCACTGAATATCTGCCCGCTGGCAACCTTACGCCGTCTTAATGTGAACATGTCTAAGCTCCGTACCTCCAAAACGTCCGTTCAAGCGTTTGACAGAATGAAGAAAGATACGATAGGTGAGATCGACCTCGATGTCCAAATTGGCCCGACAGTATTCAGCATCGTATTTCAAGTAATGGACATCCTCGCTACCTTTAGCTTTCTATTGGGCTGTCTGTAGATCCACTCTACAGGAGCTATACCTTCGAGCCTTCATCAAAGTGTAAAGTTTGTAGCCCAAGGGAAGTTAATCACGGTCCTTGGAGAGGAAGACCATCGGGTCTATCAAGAAACTACCATCCAATACGTCGAACCAAGCGGCAAAGTGAAATCTAGCTATCAATCCATTGAACTTGTTTCAACTGTTTATGGATATCAAGGAACTGCTTCTCTCGTCCCCGATATGTCAAAAGTCTCAATCATGGTAGGAAAAGTCATAGTTGGGAATGGTTTCACCCCAGGTTAGGGACTCGGCAGAGGAGGCCGGGGCATTTGAGAATCTATTCAGGCTACCAAGAATCATCGTACCGCCGGTCTGGGGTATCGCGGAGGAAACCCACAAGCCAGCAAGGGGCATATAACAGGTCAAGTCGGTTTGTTACCTCTCCATATTCGGAAAACTTTCCTGTCACCTGCTAAGTTATTGCAGGATGAAAAAATTTATCTTAATCCCTCAGGACAATCCAATGAGGGATTCAAGCATCAGGCCGAATGTTCAAGCCAGCCGAGTTCCTCGGTGCTTCCCTTAAATGTTACAGTTGATCGACATCAGAATCCAGACAAGCTACTAATTGAAGGAGATTGTGGACGAGAAGAAGCGCTGGATAATGTAGTCCCTCTATTTGACGACATCTTTATAGGAGCCGTACACGAGGACTCGACCTCAAAAACGAGTGCAAACCCGCCTGATTTGCTCGCGTGTTTGCAGTACCAGTTAGATGAGCTGCTAGAATTGCTTGCGTCTCTAATGGATACCGTTCTCCAAATCTTGGATGTGTCGCATCCGATTCCCAATCAGGAGCAGGTGACCCAGGTAAACCGTCCCAAAGAAAACCCGCCGTCGAGAGCCCTTCCCGACAGAACTTAGCAAGATGTCCAGCTCCTACAGTGGCAGGGCAATGTACGACGATACTCGCCGGTTCCCAAATCCATGGATGTCATATTCCCTATCCTTTTGCAAAAAGGACTGATCACGAGGAGGCCAAAATACCCTACTCCTGAGTATTTCATTAACTACGATCCCTCCAGATCTTGTGACTTTCACTCAGGAGAGATCGGGCACTCGCTGGATGATTATGATGCTCTGAAAAATAGAATTCAAGATCTACTGGATGCCAGGGCATTTACTTTTCGTGCCCCGTGACTGTGTCATGGTGAGGATGACCATTTGGTGGTGCCTAGTCTTCGCGCCGCCGCCCCTGAGCTTTTTGATAAGGCACGCAAAGGAAAGGCTATTATGGATACCCTGGGCCAACCCAGTGGTAAATTCGACTATTACGTTAACTACCAGATGCCATCAAGTTTTTATGAGGACCAACAGAATAGCATTCCTAGCAGATGGAACGACTTGGAAAAGTTGACACCAGTGAAGAGAAAAGCCGATGAACTGGATTCCTGGAACGATGACTTTGAAGATTTCTTCGTCGGCGTAATAGACGAAGGACCGGTGGAGGGAATGGGCGCAAGCCCGCCTGAGTAGAATTCCTCTTCTTCTTCCTGCATGAATCCCTGAAAAATGGGCTATCCTTGTGTTTTGTTTTTTGTCGTCGTTTATGCTGAAAGAAATATCTTTTCGAACTTTTCCTCTTTTGAGGTTGTAAATTCGCGTATTGTAAATAAATAATGTTTTGAGGGCATGAGGTAGTACACCAAACCGGCCCGTTGATGATATCTGGCTATGCAATGGAAAGTATTCTGAGGCCCGGGCTATCTCATGCATCCTCGTTTCTAAGAAATTTTTGAAAATCAATGACATTTCATGATTCTTCAACAAATATTTTAAGAGGAAAAGGACAATGAAAATTTATATCCCCGTTTGTTTGTCTGATCGATTTACCTTGTGTTTCGGACATAATCCTGCGACTTGCGAGGGAGTTAGTACGGTCCGGCCTGATGAGGTAGATACTCACAGTAGCGATTCTGACGATTCAAGCGATGATCCTGCTGAAATTCAAAGAAATTGGGAGCAATATGAACAAATCAAGCCCTTTACAACTGAAGATACCGTTACCATTAATTTGGGTGGTACTCAGGATCCAAAAGAAGTAAAGATCGGGGCCAGTCTTCCTAAAGAGAAAGCCATACGGCTGATAACTCTCCTTAAGGAGTATCAGGACGTCTTTGCATGGTCTTATTCTGATATGCCAGGACTAGACCCTCGGATTGTCAAGCACAGCTTGCCTACCAATCCCAACATACCTCTCAAAAAGCAAAGGTTACGAAGGACCAAACCCGAGCTATCGAAAAAGATCGAAGAAGAAGTAATGAAGTTGCTGAAAGTTGGGTTCATCGAGGTTTCACAATACCCTGATTGGGTAGCGAACATCGTACCACTGAAGAAGAAGGACGATCGAATTCGAGTTTGCGTGAATTATTGCAACTTGAACAAAGCCAGTCCAAAAGATGACTTTCCGCTTCCTCATATAGATGTCCTTGTGGATAGCACTGCTGGATTTGAACTATTTTCTTTCATGGATGGATTCTCTGGATACAACCAGATAAGGATGAACGATCAGGATAAGGAGAAGATGGCGTTCATCACTCCTTGGGGGACCTTTCACTACAAGGTTAATCCATTCGGTTTGAAGAATGCCGGGGCAACATACCAACGTGCTATGGTCACCCTCTTTCATGGCCTAATGCACAAAGAAATTAAGGTCTATGTCGATGACATGATCGCCAAAGCAGGTGCGGAGAATTACGTGAGTTCAAATTACGCCTGAACCCTACAAAATGCATTTTCGGGGCAGCCTCTGGTAAGTTGCTTGGATTCATCGTGAGTAGCAAGAGGATTGAGGTTGACCCTTCGAAAGTCAAAGCAATATGTGAATTGCAGCCCCCATCCACAGTAAAAAAGGTCAGAAGCCTTTTAGAAATGTTGAACTACATTGCTCGGTTCATCTCCCAACTCTCTGAGACTGCACGGCCTTTCTTCAAACTCCTCAAGAAAGGCGCTCAAATCAACTGGGATGAAGAATGTCGGGAAGCATTTGAAAAGCTAAAGCAATATTTGATGAGTCCTCCGATACTAGTTTCACCAGTTCCAGGGCATCCTCTAACTCTCTATTTAACGATTCATAGTGAATCGTTAGGAGCCCTATTGGCCCAGAGCCACCCTGACGATGGAAAAGAACAAGCCATCTATTATCTGAGTAAGAAATTCATCATTTCGGAACAAAATTATTCCGAATCAGAAAAAACATGTGTCGCATTGGTGTAGGTGTTGCATAGGCTCCGACAGTATACTTTCACCATCAGACGTTCCTCGTGACTGAAAACGACGATATCCGGTATTTGCTTAATCGACCGGCATTAGTGGGAAAATTAGCTAAATGGCAAATTCTAATTTCTAAATTTGACATTCAAATGTCATCGCAGAAATCAGTGAAAGGTCGAGTGATCACTGATATGGTGGCTGAATGCCCTGGGGATACACATGAGGATGATCTTCCAGATGATCGCATTTTATCAACGGAGGAACATACATGGACCATATTTTTCGATGGAGTAGTAAATCTGTCTGGTTTTGGCACTGGGACAGTCTTGATATCCCCAGATGGGCAGTATTATCCTGTGGCCGCAAAATTGGTGTTCCCTTGCACCAATAATATAGCTGAGTATAAAGCATGTATTCTCGGTTTACAAGCAGCAATTAATATGAAAATTGCCATATTGAAAGTGTTCGGCGATTCTGCCTTAATCATACTCCAGACTGTCTGAGAATGGAAGACTAGGGATACTAAATTAGTACCCTATCATGATTATCTGGAAGATTTGGTTTCAGAGTTCGACAAGATCTCGTTCGATTACTTGTCTAGATCCCATAATCAATTCACCGATGCACTGGCTACACTATCATCCATGCTACATGTTACCAATGGTTTGGAAATAAAACCTCTGAAGATTGAAATTTTGACCAGACCGACTCATTGCATGACTGTGACTGAGGAACCTAATGGTAAACCATGGTATTACGATATCATGAACTACATCAATGAACAACAATTCCCTGAAGGGATTAGCTCTGCAGACAGAAAGTACATAATGAAAATGGCGACGAAGTTCTTCGTCGATGGGGAACACTTGTACAAAAGGTCCTATGACTTTGTTTTGCTAAGATGTGTGGATGCGACCAAAGCGATGCAAATTATGCAAAAATTGCATGAAGGAGTATGTGGTCCACACATGAATAGACACATGTTGGCTAGAAAAATAACAAGATTAGGTTATTACTGGCTTTCCTTGGAAAGTGATTGTATCCGACACGTTCGAAATTGTTACCGTTGTCAGATCTATGGAAACAAAATAAACGCCCCACCAACCGAACTACATCAGTTGTTAGAGTCGTGGCCGTTTTCAATGTGGGGCATCGATGTGATTGGCCCAATTAATCCGAAAGTATCAAATGGGCATCGCTTTATCTTGGTCGCAATTGATTATTTTTCCAAATAGATCGAGGCCGCGTCATATGCCAATGTCACTGCTCGAAATGTGATGAAATTCATCAAGCAAGATGTAATCGCCCGTTATGGCGTCCTTGACGCCATTATTACAGATAACGGGACAAATCTGAACAACAAGCTTGTTGATGATTTACTTAGTGGATTTAAAGTCCGCCATCTGAATTCGTCTCATTATCGTCCCCAAATGAACGGAGTTGTTGAAGCTGCCAACAAAAATATTAAGAATATCTTAGCCAAGACTGTTGAAAATTACCGAAATTGGCATGAAAGATTGCCTTTTGCATTGATGGCATACTGAACATCAATTCGGACATTTACTGGGGCAATCCCTTTTTCTTTAGTATATGGCATGGAAGCAGTCTTGCCAGTTGAGGTAGAAATTCCCTCACTACGGGTATTATCCCAAGTGAAACTGTCTGATGCAGAGTGAAAGCAGCAAAGATTGGAGCAGCTGAATATGATTGATGAATAGCGATTGAAGGCCCTTTGTCATGGGCAATACTATCAACAGAGGATAGCCAGATCATTCAACCGGAAAGTGCGCCCAAGGCACTTCGAAGCAGGTGATCTTGTACTAAGAAAGGTGCTACCACTACCCCCTGAGCTTGGAGGTAAGTTCGCTCCAAACTACAAAGGCCCCTATGTCGTGAAAAAGATACTCCCGGGAGGAGCCTTGATTCTAACTGAAATGGATGGGCGCCAATTCTCCAATCCGATCAACTCGGATGCTGTGAAAAGTACTATCCTTGAAATAACTTCTATGTCCCAATTCATAATAAGAGAATTCGCAGAAAAGTCATTAATAAGAACACTCCTGTTGGCACCCGATAACCATTGACTCGATGGCAGTCACGCCCACGTCCATCAAGGGCCTTTAAAGCAGAGATTAGCTTTGCTGCGAAGATCCCCATGCAAACAATTACACATGCCTGTGCAGTCAAGAATCAGAGCATTCACGAGAAATTCCTCGACACGTTGGAGCTGCACAGCACATGCTGACAATAGAATCCTCTACCTGGAAGCACCCCTAATTATAGAGGATTTCATTCGAGCTTCGAGACTATGAGTATGGAGGAGCATACTGAGACAGAGAAGACTGAATAAAATAAAGAGGAGAAAAGACTCTGCTAGCTTTGAAGGCAAAATGAAAGAAGGGTAATTTGTATCATTCTCAATTTACTCTTAATCATCTCACTTCCAACATAAGCTCATGTTTTTGTCAGAAGGAAATCATCAACATCCGAGAAAACTCAAGAAGTTGTCAGTTGAATCTCCAATGAATGGAATCACGAAGGGTAATGTTGTATCATTTCCAATTCCTATCCCTTAAAAAGCCATTCATTAACACGATCTTTCTTATTACCTTGCAGGTATACCTCACTGTCACAATACAGGTAAGTATCTCTTTCCCTAAAAACTCTTCTCATAAGAGTAGAAAGAAATAAGAAGGAAGAAATAATTAAAGAAAATAGATATTATTTTATTCCCCAAGTGCATTTCGTGAAATGTAATTTTGCATGGTAATTTTACCTGTTTAATTCACCAATTTCCTGTGAAAATCGTGACAATTCGACGAATGGTGTCGAACTGCTCCGATGTTTTGAACGAAGTGTGTCAGAAGGATGAGAGGCAACCCTTAATCTATACACATTCTTAAGTACTAAACTCTTGCAAGATGAGTGAAAAGGTTTCATTTCTACAAGGTGAAGGGATTTCTCGCATAAAGTACGGTAGCCAAAGTGACGAGAGGTAATTCATTTCTCTGTCCTATACACTGCTATTAATCATTTGCTTGACCATTTTGAGCCCACATACTCGAAGGCTCCTTTCAAATTATCCCTGTCAAGAACCACCCCACATTGGGGCAGCTTGAGGTAAACTAGTATTATAGGGAGGACTCAAATTCAGAAAGAGCAAGAAGAGCCTCCCTCCCTTTTGATCACCGCCCCCGTGGCTTCGACCTCGTCGTTGTCACGGAGTCGGTGATCCTCGATAGAGTCTTCCAAGACAAGCACACCATCGACGGCCGGACAGTTGAGGCTAAGAGGGCTTTGTCAAGAGAGAAGCAGCAAACTAATACTTGTCCAAAATGTCAATATCTTATTGATAACAGTGATGTTTTCACTAAACAAGACAAGAAGGATGAGGAGTTTGTAATATCTAAAGTTTTCTATGATCATCCGCTACAACAGCTCGCATAAGGTGAAAAGATGTATAGAAATTTTCTTGCTCTCACTTGCATTAATCTTTGAGTGTTTTTATTACAGATGAACTCTCGCGATAATTTAAATGCCCTAGGATGATGAAGAGCAATCCTTTTTCTATCCTATACACTCATATCCCTTGCTAGCCCAATTGAGCCGGCAATTTCATTTCGTATGAACCCAGTTGGTAATCATCCTCCACACCGAGGCAAGGCAAAAGTCACCACAATTTGAGCATCAGGGTCTAAAGTCTCGAATAAGGATGAAGATTCCAAAAGCCTAAAAACATTGTTCTATTTAACTTTGTTTAGGCTAATCCTGACAATACCAGAAGAGCAGCTAAAAAATGCTGAAAAATAGGAACATAAAAAAGCAATATGCCTGGTAAAAGCAAGGCCAATGCCCATGAATAGGAGAAGAAGAAAAACGATGAAAAAGATGAAGAGAAAGGAGTCCCTAATTTCCGGGTAGCTGCTATGAAAAACAATGAAGTTTTAACTGAGGAGATCTCGAAGCGTGATAAAGTGCTCTCAAATACTTTAAAGTTATTAAGTGGTGAAGAATAGACAACCCCAAAAGTTTCAAACTTGAGTTCTTCCTTGATATAAATTCCTGCTTAAGAACTTTGTCTTGGCAAAGATCTGCTACATGACAGATAAAATGGTATCCAGGAAAATGCTTGACACAGAAGCTCCTCAAGAAGAAGTTGTCAAAGATGCTAAAACACAGGATTACCCAGGAAGTCTTCCAAAAGGGTCCTGACAGTGGAGAAGAAGACTGGTGACAATGCTAAGATGAACACCAATTCTCACCCTCACACACATTTTTTAACCTAACGATCATTTCGTCCCTCAATCTGTAAACCAAGCCCACGTTACATCCCTCATGAAGTCTCTTCTGATTGGGGCACTTGAATTAACGTGAAATTTCAAATGTTTATAAACAACGCTCGAGGAAGTGCGAGCAAGACCATTTTCTATCTCTTTTGCAGGGTTCTTGACTTGTAAACCCGGAGATAATTACAGAATATTTTCTTTCATGACCTTAACTTGGACAATCACCTTTGTTAAACCATTGACCAAGCCAGCATTACGACCCTGAAAAAGATCTCTAAGATTGGTAGCATCGTACCGCTTGCGAGAAAACTCAGACCCTTGTTGATATAATAGTGGTCAGATTGAGTGTTTTCGATGTTCCCGCATTAATGATTGGGACAAACAACCCTTCTCAACGAGAATGAGTGGAAAGTCCTTTCTGACTGAAAGTCCCTCGTTCAGCATCTCGAGAAGTCCACCTTGCCAACAAAAATTGTCTTGATTGACCCTCGGTGGATTTTTGGTGATGCAAACATGGCAAAATCATCATGTATGAACTTTCAAATGCACACTCTGGAATAACCCAGCTTGTCTATCCTTGATGAATGCATGCATATTTGTGCTAATCATATTTAACAGCCCAGAGTTTTAATCCCCAGTGATAGAATACAAAATTTGGGCGCCGGAGAAGCCCTCATTATCATTCCAAGGGAAATGCCCCGAAAAAGGTTGGTTATTCAGCAGATGATGTATCAAACCTCCAGGTAAGAAACCCTAGGTATTTCTTCAGAATTCTTTTCAAAGCTACCCAGGGAGTAAACCAAGTGTTCCTTTGAGAAAGAAAAGCGTCTTGGCTTGCTGGTCAAGATATTTCATACAATATTCAGGAATAGCCTCATTTGTCTATTTCTCCGATGAATGCGTACGCGTTTGTGTAAAGAAAAACTTATCTGATAGGAGACACACCCTTAAGAGGCAGGAACGTGGCCAGCATGGGTTCAACCCCCTCTGTTCACATCAAGTCTTTTCAGGTACCCCTTATGAGATGCAGGTACTTTGGCAAAACAAAATCCAGTCAGTCAAGGCGACTGAAGAAAGGTTTGGGTCCTAGACAAACGAAATCCAGTCAAGGCGATCGAAGAAAGATTCGGATCCTAGACAAACGAAATCCAGCTGGCGACCGAAGAAAGGTTCGGGTCCTGTGCAAGCGATTTCTCCCCATTCACGGCAAACGAAGGTAGATTCGGGTCCGCGACAAATGAAATCCAGCTAAGGTGACCAAAGAAAAGTTCGGGTCCTATGCAAGCGATTTCTCCCCCAGTCAAGGCGACCGAAGAAGGGTTCGAGTCCTCGACAAACGAAATCCACCCAAGGCGACCGAGGATAGGTTCAGGTCCTAGGCAAGCAATTTCTCCCCAGTCAAGGCGACCGAAGAAAAGTTCAGGTCCTAGACGAAAAAATAACCCCCGTCAAGACGACCGAAGAAAAGTTCGGATCCTAGACAAACCATTTCCCCCGTCAAGGCGACCGAAAAAAGGTTCGGGTCCTCGACACACAATATCAATTATATGAAATTACTCTACCCTTCGGCAAGGTAAGTAACACCAGGTATGTTTTTATTGGCTTTAGCATGCATCATCTTATCGCATTACAAAAATGAGACCCATGGTCTCACCAAAAATAACATTCATTGAGCATGCATGGGCTAAATTTAGGTGTCATTTTATCTTTGAACGTAACCTCTGCGAGCTCAAACTCTGCGAGCTCACCTTCAAAGAGGGGCAGCTGTTGACACCTATTTTTAATTTGCCTAAAATTAAATTGCACAAAATTTAGGAATTAAATTCCTTTAATTCCTAAAACAAAAATATTTCTAATTTAAATACATTGCATATAGAAATTAGACATGTTTGTATTTAATAGGGTCTATTAGAATGTCTAATTAAATATATATATATATATATTTAAAAATAATAATAATAATAATAAAGGTCGGGCCGGGACGACCCAGCCCGTTTCACTTTTCCCCCCCTCGCACGGGCCTCGGCCCTTTTCTTTTTCTTTTTCTTTTCTTTCTCCCCCCCGGTGGGCCCAGCCCGCTCCTCTTTCTTTTCTTTTTTTTTTTCCTCCGTGCGGGCCCAGCCCGCCTTCCCTTCCATTTTTTCTTTTCCCCACGCGAGCTAGGCCTGGCCCGGCCCGGCCTAGCCCCTTCTTCTTCCTTCTCCCCCCGCCGTCACTCTCACTGCCCCTGTTCGCCGCGTCGGTGTGACGTCGCCGGAGCCGCCGCGTCATCGTCATCATCTGATCAGAGGAGTCCCGGGAGAGCACGCCAATGAGACTGGCATCCTCCCCGTTTTCCCGGCTCCCTTATCCCCTCCTCCCTCTTGGCTCCCTGTTCCCCTGTTCTGCTTCACCGCCAGGCCCCCCTCCATGCACTGGCCTACAATGGCCACAATCAGCGTAGGTCGGTGCAGGCCGTCGTCAGCCAACGTAGGGAAGCACAGGATCGTCCGCCGTCCGGCTATAAATAGCCAGAGAGAGAGAGAGAGGCCCAGTCGGCCACAAAGAGAGAAAGGAGAGTAAGAGAAATAGAGAGAGAATGGAGAGAATAGAGAGAGAATGGAGAGAATAGAGAGAGAGAGAGAGAGAGAGAGCGTGACCGAGGCCTCGCCAGAGCAAACCAGCAGCGTCGCTGTCGCCGTGAAGAAGCCAGAGCTCCGGTCGGCAAAAAAAAAAACAGAGTGAGAAAGAGAAACAGAGAGTGACAGGGAGAAATTAGAGAGAAAGAGAGGGAGTTCGGTTTCTGCAGGCCCTTCAGCAGCGTCGCCGTCGCCTCCCCCCGAAGCTAGAAGCCCCTAGACGCGTCGTCGACAGTGAGCTCTCCCCCCGGCCCGAACCTCCTCTGTTCCGCCCTATTTCTCTACTCGGTTTGGCCGGAACCAGCGACGTCCGTTTCGCGCGAGTCCCGGCCCATACCGCCATCCCCCGCCTTCCGAGTGTCGTCGCCAAAGGTAGGCTGGGTCGCCTGGGTCCACCAGTTCGCCGGAACAGGTCAGAATATCCAAATTTTCGTCGCACCCCCTACCTGTTCGATATTTCGCCTCAGTGAAGCTGAGATCGTTTTGGTCGCCGGCCGACGAATAGGTGGCCAGACGACGAGCCAGGCGGTCGGTGAAGCTGGTGGTGATCCCAGGGACCGATTCCTAGGACGGCGTAGGCCTGGGTCGGCCGGCGAACGGCCAATTTTGACCCTGCCGGCGTTTCCCCCGCGGGTCTGTATATTCGGGTCGAATTCGACCCGAATCAACAGATCCGACCCGGGTCAACGACCGAGTTGGATCTGTTGACTCGGGTCAGTTCTGATCGACCCGGATCAACAGATTTGACCCGGGTCAACGCCCGGGTCGACTCCGTTGACCCAGGTCGATTCCGACCCGATTCGGATTGACTGATCCAACTCGGATCAATGCCCGGGTCGAACCCGACCCAACCGGTTCATATTTTATTATTTTATATTATTTTTAAAAATAAAAAATAAAAAAATAATTTTTTTTAAAAAAGGGTTTTTCTTTTCCTTTTTCTTTTCCGTTTTTTTAAAATTAATTAAAAATTTTCAAAAATTAATTTAAAATTTTCAAAAAAATTTTAAAAAGTATTTTTATTTTATTTTATTTTTTTTCGAAATTTTTTTTTATATGTGACTTATCTGAGTGTTTTAATCCTTTATAATTATGCATGTTGTTGTTTTATTTAAATTCGACAAGCCTAAAGTCGCGCGGTAGTATTTTGCATGTTTTATTTTTATTACCGTTGCATTGTTATTATGCATGTTTTTAATACAATTGCATGAACTGCTATGTTTTGAATGTCATCTGGCTTAGTTAGGGTTAGAACCATAGGCTGCATGACTGCTAATCGTTTCTGATTATGCACTCTCGTGATCACCTCATATGTTAGGAGAAATGTCCTAAAACCAATCAAAATTGCCTGACAAATATTTTAAAAAAATGAATAGGGTAAAATGGTACCGAAAGGGCATTAGGTATCCAATTAGTGTAACCAAGTCCCCGAATTCAGTTAATCTCTAGCTTACAGGAATAGGGTGATTCTCCCTTCACCTTATTTGGGTTTCTAATCAATCCACCCCAAGTCGATTAGTGGCGACTCCTTAGTATAAACCATTTGCATGTTAAATATTTAAATCCTAAGTCGCGATATGGTATGGGTTTGGGAGAGCCCGAGTTAAGTCCTGAACTTAGACTAAGCACATACCGGGTCGACGCCCTGCGGGAGGTCGGTCGCGACACAAATCATGCATCTGCTGTGCCTCCAAGAAGATACGGTTTGAGTTTCATGTAGGCTCTCGCTTCGCGCAAGGATTCTGCGAGCCAGCGTGTGCTGCGATCTCGGCACCAACTTCGATCTTTCCCCTAGACAAAGCGAAAATATTTACTTGTAACTCCGTTTCCCAGTAGGTTTTCATCTAGACTTACATCATAGATATGCAAGACGATTACAAAGACCGATATACAAAAACCCACGCGACAACAGAACATCTATGTCTCTGCATATTGTTCTTCCAAGATCATATATGACTGATCATCCTGCATAAGCCTTTGGTCTACTGAGTCTTTATTGGTATGTCGTGACCATTACAACAGGATCACGAAACTACAAGTCGTTTTTTTGGAAAAGGTTATGAGATTGCAAGGCATTCAAAGGAACTAGCAAGCTCAACAATACTGCCTCAAAGGTAGGCAAAATTACGCATTATGTAACTCTGATCGATCCCTCACGTTTAACTTAGGCTCTACACGTTCGTGGGCTCATATGCAACAATTTGGGAATCTAGCTGGTTTCTCCTTGTGGGGCTAGAACCATATAATCCCTCCATTATTTGTTTGTGCACGAGAAAAAAAAATGTATCATATGTGTCTGCATTGTGGGTCTTATTTGATCCCTTGTGGAGGAGGAAGTGTTGAGGTGCACGTGTAAGTTATATAAGAAAAAAAGTCCAATGTCGGAGAATCAGTGTAGTGAGGAGTAGTTAATATATCCGAATTAGCCCGTAACTCATCAGAGCGCTTGGCGATTCCCCAGGTGAAGGTAACTGAATCTATTTCCCGAAATTTGATCAAGCATGTAGCTGAAAATAAGTGAATTGAAAAATATTTTTTTCTTGAATTGATTATATCTATGACTAAGAAAAAATGGTCAATGGAAAACATTTTCATTATCAATAACAAACCGTGCCTAAACATTATCGTTAATGATGAGAATATTTTTTTGTCCATTCATTTTTCTGAGCAATGCAAGCAATCATTTTCTAGAAAATGTATTCCAAATTGTTGATTTTCTACAAAAAAAAAAAATGCGTCAAATATAAAACAGTTTCATCGCAAAGATGGAGAATGAGAAATTTATTGGTGGGCAAAGTAACCTTTTATAAAGTTTTGAGATCGAACAAACCGGGATTGCTCACTTGTAAGACTAACATGATTAAGGGTGCATTTGTTTTGCGAAAAAATAAATAGTTTGGAAAATAATTTTACTGAAAAATGATCACTTGTATCGCTTACAAAAATGAATGAATGAATAATATTTTCATTGTCCACGAAAATGTTTAGTCATAAATTGTTGTCAATAATAAAAATATTTTCAAAAAAAGGTTTTCCAAATTATTCATTTTCCGTTAAACAAATAGAGCCTAAGTCGAACTCGAACACGGCAATGTGTTGAAAGTTATATTGTCGTGCCACAATAAATGAACCAATTAGAACGCTACAAAGAGATCATTTGGATAAAATTGGGTAAAACTTCTTTATAAGAATAGCAATTTTATCTCTTTTAGGCTCTGTTCGTTTGGCGGAAAATATTCTCCTTTTGGAAAATGTTTTCCTAGAAGTCATTTTCTTGGAAAATGTTTTCCCGGAACATAATTTTCCGGTGTTCGGCGACTAAGATGAAAAAGTTTCGGAAAATATTTTTCGCCGGCGGCGGGCGACCGGCGGAGGAGACAGGTGGCCGGCGGCGGGCGACCGGCGGCGGCGACCGGCGGCGGCCGGCGACCTTAGTGAAGAAGAAAAAGAAGAAGAAGCTCCGGAAAATAATTTTCGATTTTGAAGAAGCGGAAGTCATTTTCCATAGACTTAAGCTATTTTGTGAGGGGGGGGAAGGAAAATATTTTCCCACGGAAAATGTTTTCCGCCCCCCAAACATCGGAAAATCCGCAAAATATTTTCCGGGAGAATATTTTCCGTTAAACAAACGGAGCCAGTGTCATCACTTTTTAAAATTTTATTCTATTACACCTTGGGTATTCTTGAACTCAAGTGGGACAAATTTGAGATGTCCAAAATTTGTGTGGGGGTCAAAACTACTCAAAGAATGGGGTCAAGTTAATATTGAAGTGGAAAATATTTATACATAATTGGCATATTTAAAAATGTTAGGTGGGGAAACCCCCGCTTAATTGCTTTACCCGTTGTCCTGTCCTTATTGAAAGACGATTGACTTGCTTCCCCAGGTCAACCAACTCAGTGAGATGATCCGCATGAGATTAAATAAGGTTGTTATTAGTCAAGACATCTCATATCCCTCATTAGATAAGACATCTCAAATCGGAAATTTCAATTTTCCAGGATATAGTTCTAAATTTATCCATGTCATTTGAACCGTGTATATATGTTTGTATTGGCACGTGAGTAAGATTAATAATGGCTCTTTGTTTATAGATGTGCGCACTGTACATCCTTCTAATAGCTTAAATCCCGACTCAGATTGTCCAGCACCATATCCTCCCCATGTTTCAATTTTTCCACGTTGCATGTGCCTTTATGACTAATAACTTTCAATAACACACTAAAGGTGCCTAAAAGTTTAGTAGAGTTGTAGGGTATCTTATGCTTCAGGTAATTGAGTCTCCAAGTCTGTTCACAAACTCATGCTTAATTAAGCTTGATCTTTTAGTTCGAGCTGTAGATCGTACATAAAAGCACTCAATAAATACTCAATTCTATCTCCAAAATTATATGATGATATAATCAATATGTGAATAGAAACTAGTGTAGGTTTCAGGACTACATTGGCAATAATCACCAGCCAAATTAGACACGCTCGAGTTGGCATTTACAAAGTTTACAGCCTCACGGTTCAATTTCAAATCACCCGACTTGGGTCAAGCAAAACAAATAATATACAATTGATGTGTCGAGTTAGCATAACGACCGATAGGGGATTGTACACAGATTGGCTCGAATGGATTGGCAATTTCCCCTCCAAGTATCAGCACACAGGTCGACATGAGCAAGCAATCCAATCCTAGCATAGCAAGCTCGCCGAGACGAACGAGAAAGGACGTGAGTTCGAGCCTATCAATTCATCGTTCACAAAGGTGTTTGGGACAAAAATAGCAGAAAAGAAAGAAGACAGGTCGTCTAGTTCCTCTTGAGTTCAGTTTAGACAAGAGTCAAGGGGGCTGAGCTGGGAAGAGAAAGAAAGGGGACATGTGATTGGGCAGTTGGGTGCACTTTTAATGGAATTTATTGAGTGACGACTGCATTTAATGAGGAGACGATCCAAGCATTTAAGTTAGCTCGGCAAGAAAAAAATTAAAACATCGAGGACAGATTTGGGTAACTGAGACCCGGGGATCAACTGGTGTCCGGTTTCCGCGCTACGGACTCAAATCCTCTCTCTCTCTCTCTCTCTCTCTCTCTCTCTCTCTCTCTCTCTCTCTCTCTCTCTCTCTCTCTCTCTCTCTCTCTCTCTCTCTCTCTCTCGTTCCTTCTTATCATCATTTAGAGAAGAATTCCTCCAAAGCAAGCGATAAAACTGCTTCGTTTGAGATTACGTGTAGATCTCAACATCTCTTAGACGTAAAACATCAAGAGGGTATTCCCACTCTTTAGGAAAGATAAAGATATATGGAGAGTTGGAGAAGCAGAGAGTGCGGACACCAGTATGTTAAAATAAAGAACGCAGTTTGATAACTCATCATTTTTGTGGACAGGTACAGACGATTCCTATTAATTAGAAACAACCCCTGAGTTGGTGAGATTACAATGTAACCACCAACCAAGTATTCAAATTCAGTCTCTCTCCCTCTCTAGTTCATTCTTATCGTCAATTAGAGAAGAATGATATGAAGCATCTAGATTGGCGAGCTTGGAATAGACTGAAATTTTGTATCGTTTATATTGGTTTTTAGGCTTTTGGATTTTAGGCAGTTTTCGTTATTTTAATGTTATTTTAATGGCATTTTCGTAATTTTCGCATTTCCTATTGTGATTAGGTTTAACACCATATAAAATGGTGTTTAGGGTTTCGGCATAAGCAAAATTTTGGGAGATTTGAATTTCTTATAATCACACTTGAGATGACGAATTGTTCCTCTATCAAATATTCCTGTTTAGTCAATTTTCTATTGCTATTCGGTATCATGATCGATCGAAAGATTCAATTGCATCAATTCAAGGTTGAAAGATTCTTACCGTTTTTCCCATTTTTATAATTAAGGATGTGTTTGTTTCACTAAAAATTTCATGATAAAGAAAAATAATTTTTCATGTATATAATTTTCAAGAAAAATGGTTAATTTTTCATTTGATTTGTGATTTAGGGAAGATGATTTCTTTTTTATCAGAAGGGAAAGTCGTTTTTCCCTGAATCTAAACTTATTATTTTCAATTTATAATCGATTAGTTTTCCGTCATCTGAATACTAAAAGGTCGGAAAACAATTTCGGGGTAACAGTTTTCTTTTAAACAAACGGACTCTCAATATGCATAATAAAGCAATCGTTATGATTCATGCTTAAACTAGAAAGTTACCGATTACAAGACACTTATCCTTCAAAGTCGTAATAATTTGAAATTGAAAGGGCAAACTTGCTACCGTCTTATAACCCCCAATTGTGATAACATGAAGGTTGAAATGTCTTTGAAAAACATTTTGAAATTCACACTACCTAGAAATCTTTCTATTATTCAGAAGATATCGATCAATTTAACAGGCACGCGGCCACGTGCGCCCAACTTGGCGTTGGGGTCTCCAAGAAGCCTGTCCCCCTCTCCCAAGAGCAGCCAAAAACCAAGCACGAGCAGAATAATAACCCCACGACCACCTTTTCGACAAGTTGACATTACTTCGACGGCCCAGTTATATCCATACAATTGAACCTTAAGGAACAAAAACAGACAAAAAAAAAAAACGTTGGGCTTATCTATCATGTGTATATTTTATGTATAGCTTGTGCAATTCATTACATGGGCAGCTCTGAAAAAAGCAAAGTCAACCTGGCAATGTTCGGCAAAAATTGATCGAAAGAGCTACGTTTGAATTTTGTGCAAAAGAATTGAGGCTAAATTGATAAAATCAAAAAATTTAAAATTGAGCGGATAATTTCTCCGTACTTATGGGTGGTTTCTGGTTGAGAAGAGACAAGAGGAAACGCATCGTATAGGTCAATCAGGAAGAAGAAGAAGACGACCATTTATTGCAATTGGTTGACTAAATTAGAGTTCTTCATCTCTATCTTGAAGGCTGTTCTTTTGAGTTGACTTTCGATTTGTGTACGACATGCATTGAAGGCGGCCAGATCGGGTCAACCGAGACGGAAAGTGTACGGAATTGACCTGAAACAGTTGAAGTATTTATGATATTCTTCGTTGCCATTTCATAATTTTCATACCCATACGATATACCTAACTTCATGTCAAGAATTATACCGAGCAGGTATATATATATATATACGGCGAAGAAAAATAGCGGATTTTATGTATGACACTTGGATAGCACACTGAAAACTTAGGTCGATTGGAAAATAAAAATTGGACCTACCACTGACAGATATTAATATGGTGGTTCCTTATTGGTTATATATATAGTTTAAGTTAGTTAGAGTTTGATGACATCCGTATTTATGCAGCACCCAAATACCGTTCATCATTTAGTGAATTCATCGGTGTTCATCATCTAACTAACGCTTGGTCTGAGTCCTTGTGGCCCGAACTTCGGGACACCAACACCCATACCTAACTCCTTTGCGGCCGGGATGAGACCCAGTCCCAAGGGCTATGCTCATTTTGTTTTTCCCCTTTTCTCAAAAGTGTGCTCTACAGTTTTTTTGTAGCAAATGTTAGAGAACGGCTTTTATCTTATTTGAAATAGGCAACGGAATACAGGAAATCAAACCATTTTTCCATACGTGAAATTTCATGGGATCTCAATCACTTGTTCTAAGGGTGTAAATTGTTAGGCGAATGCGTAGTTTAATATGTAAAAATCCTAACACTCTCCTTCAAACTTAGGTTGAATTTTAGCCTAAAATCAAAGCATGGAATCAATAGAAGGAAATAGAGGCTCGGAAAAATTTAAACTCAAGAGCTCTTACTCAGTATAAAAATCTTGAAGTCCAGTCTCTTACTCATTTGGGTACACTTTCAGTTAAGCCTTAACAGTACTTGTTGCAAAATGATGCTCCCGACCTTGAATATCTTAAGTAGATCCAAATTGTTTGGAGTGACTTTTATTTTTATTATTTTCTATCATTTTTGCCGCTCGTATATCTCAACTTTTTCTAGCGCAAAAAATCCAAAACGTATTCCGATGTAAATATATTAACGTGTAAAATTGTATATTTTTTTCATCATTTTTCAAGACACGAGGTAATTTCTCTTTCCACGTTTAGATTTGGGACCATTTTAAAGTCTAAATTGAACATGCTTTACTATTTTTGTAAAAGCTCTTCCCATGTAGTAGAGAAAGGTGTGCAATCTGCGATAATTTCGATCATTACTACTATTAGGCCCGATGGCCCAAATGGTTTGGGCTTTGAACTTATTGAGCCATTAATCAATCAATTGGATGAAAACAAATCCATGTCGCCGCTCCCGGTCGCCGCCCTTGTCGCCACCACCATCCCGAGTCGCTATTTGCTGACCGCCGCCAACTGTGAGAAGTATTGATTTTTGTAAGGCCAAAATTCTTGCAATCCAAACAATTGAAAAAGGATTCCCATTATTTTGGTTTGATAAAGAATTTGGATGACATAATGAAATTTCTTGTTATATTATCAATTTGGACATTCATTTTCAAAATTGCTTTGAAATTTTAGAATTCTGAATGTATTTATCCATGAATTAGAAAGTTACAAACTTTCCTGCTCTCACTTTTTTCTCTACACTTGGAAAAAAAACAAAAAAGAAATCAAATAATATTTCACTACATATCATGAGTCTCGCTGAGGTCCGCAGCCTCCGTTGGGGCACCACTGTCGAGTCACTTGTCGCCTGGATCTACATTTTGTCAGGCCAAATCGAGCCAAGGCTACGAAACTTAGGAATTTGCCCAAGTAGATTTTAACTTAAAACGACCCGATAATATTTCACTGTGTATCATAACTTCTTAGGAAAAGTCACAAAAAAATCCTAATCTATGCTTATCGTAACGCAATTATCCTGAACTTTTTTTGTGATATCAAAAACTCCAAATTATGCATGCCGTGACACGTTTACCCTAAACTGAACCCCAAACTCATATCTATATGACACATTTACTCTCCGTCAAGCTTCTGTCAGCTAATTTTTCAGTCAAAATAACGTTTTTAATTCACTTAAGCCAAGTGGGCGTCATGTTAACACTAGATTTTTAACAGTACTTACTGACGAAACCTTGACGAAAGGTAAATGTGTCATACAGGTACAACTTTAGGATTTTTGGTGTTACAGAAAAAAGTTTAAGGTAAATGTATTTCAGTGGGTATAGGTTAGGATTTTTGGTGGATTTTGCTTTAAACTTTTATGGACAAATGGTCAAATCTACTTGTGAAGCGTTTGAATGTCACCTGATGAGTATAACATAGCGCGAAATTAAAAAGATTAAAAATCCAAAAAGTTACTTTCCGTCCTTGATATGTGCAACAAAAAACATGCACTTGGGTAAAACTTCTGATATATCTGCGACACCAAACCCTAGTGAAAAGCTAAATTAGACTAACAAGAAATCAAAAACAGATAATATAGTCTTCAACAACATCATATATACAAAGAGTATATCAAAATGGTGCATGCATTTAGTATGTCATTTCTGTGCACCTCCTAGTACAATCAACATCACTCCATAACAAAATTGGACACAAACAACGAAACGCATCTTTATCTCGGCAAATCATATAAGAGGGATTGATCCTCCTCCCACCAAGTCAGCTCTACATCTCCTTTCGATAGCATCAATGTGGAGACCGCACCCGAAGCACGGATAGATCCATTTCTAATGCGATCAATCTCTTCGTCTTTCTGCCGAACGACCACGGGATTATGTAGTGATCGCACTCGCTCCAATTCCATCGCCACTTCCTTCATCGTAGGCCGGTACCTTCCGTGAAGGTTTAAACATCTTTTCGCCAAGTTGGACACTGCAATGATTTCTCCTTTCTCGCTGTGGTTTAATACTTCTTTATCAAGAACATCAAGTAAGCGGTTCTCCTCCATCGAAATGACGAAGTACATGGCTAGATTTCTACCCTCTTCTGCCCTCCCTTGAGAAATTGGCTTTTCACCGGTTAATAGCTCAACAAGGACAACCCCAAAGCTATAGACATCGCTCTTGTCCGAAAATTGACTTGTTTGGTAGTACTCCGGATCCAAGTATCCAAAGGTTCCTCTCACCATTGTGGTCAAGTGAGTTTGGTCAATGGTAATTGATCTGGAAGCTCCAAAATCTGCAACTTTGGCTCCATATTTTTCATCCAAAAGTATATTCGATGACTTGATATCACGATGATAAACCGGTATGGCAGCAGCAAAGTGCAAATATGAAAGAGCCCCGGCAACTTCATTGGCAATTCGTAACCGCATCTCCCACGAGATGGGAAATTCTTGGTTTGGATCGTGAAGACATTGGTAGAGAGTTCCATTAGGAACAAATTCATATACCAGTAGAGGGGCTTCATTTTCCAGACAAAATCCTAATAACTTGACAACATTTCTGTGATTGATTTCAGAGAGAATTACGACCTCATTGACAAACTGTTGGATTTGTCCTGCATCGACAACTCTAGATTTCTTGACCGCAATGATCGTTCCATCTATCAACATTCCCTTGTAAACAGTTCCTTGACCACCCTTACCCAGTATTCGGTTCTCGTTAAAATGGTCTGTGGCTGCGTCTAACTCCGTTGAGGTGAATAGCTTGCCTTTCTCCGTGTGATTGTCTTCGACAGAAGAGAGGCGTTGTTGCAACACAAGTCCTCCATTACGTTTGAAGAATTTTTGCTTGAGCTTCGCCTCGCGCCTTCTTTTGATGAATTTGTACAACCACAAAAAAAGAAAAAATAATAGTATGTCTCCGACACCCGTGCCCATACCTATGTAAGAAAAAGTCAACAGAGATTGCTTTAGAAACCAACTCCTAAACTTAAGTACTTAACAAAATAGTCCGTGTGAGATTTTGTGAGACCATTGCTAATTATTCTAAAAGTTTAAACTGTTGAATGAAGACGTGGTTTATTATTTGAACATTTTAACACTTCCTCTCATACTTAGTCTGGTTTTTATACCTAGTACTAAGCGTGGACATATTTAATTAGGGAGACAAATTGGCCTGAAAAATTCAAACTTAAAATCTCCAACTTTGATATCATGTGAGATTCACCGCAAGTTGTTCGAAAAACTTAAGCTGTTAAATGAAGGCGTAGTTTATTATTTAAACATTCTAACATTTCGAAAGACCCTCGAAAAATATGCATAAGTTATGGATGAGAAATGAAAATACAAGCAAATTGTTACATGCATAGACTAGGAACACACAATTAAGTTAAAAGCATTGTTGAATCCACGGATTATGAAAGCACAAGCAAATTTAGTAGATGTGGCAATATTTTTCGCCCTCCTGCAAATGAAATTGGGTGTATATAGAAACAATCACATTCCGCGACCAGGAAAAAAAGGGAGCAAGGAGTGACGTACCTATCATGGCCATGATCTTGTTGTCGACGCAGTTGTATGACCCTGGTCGATTCACACACTTCCCTCGGCAGTTGAGGTCAGGTTTTTCTTTGCACTCATCGATGTCTGATGGATGGGACCAAAGAAAGAAGCAAAAAGATACAATATGTTAGGCTAGCATAACGTCCTACATGACTTTGGATATAGATAAAGGCTACGATACAAATTATAAGTGAACCATCCAATCTCACCTTGGCATCCCTGGGGAAGAAAATGATTCCCTCTATAGCCTTGGTTGCATGAACAATATGTTAGGCTAGGAACCCCGGGCGTCGAGTACGTACGGCAGGAGGCGGAGTTGTCATTGCTGCGCATATTTTTTTGGTTGCTCAGCAGCTCATCCTCATAGTTAGTGATTGCCCATTCGAGGACCACCGGAACGTCTAGCGGTAAATTGTTCAGATTGGCTTTATACCACCAAGTTCTCTCTACCAAAAAGGCATACCTGCATTCTGCATCCCCCGGCCTTATGGCTTGGCCATCAAGAGTTTTGAATTCCATGCTGTATTCACTAATTTCATCGGGGATCGAAGTCATACAGCAACCGATACCACTGGAGCACTGGTCAAATCCGAGAGACTTATTTGTGCCACATGATGACTTGCATCCTACAACTGCCCATGGGGTATTGGCGCCAGCCATCAAAGCTAAGCTATCACAACCTCCAGCAACAAGATAGTTTTGACTCTGGGAGTACTTGAAAACGCTATTACTGGCTCTTAAGTCCACCGGGGCGTCGTTTTGTAGTTTGGTCGTGCAATTGAGATGCGAGTAGGATATTGGCTGGCGGACCTTAATGAGGCCTGGGGATTCTGAACTACTCGGTAACGAAATATCTAACACCACCACGCTCAAATTCTTAAGTACCGGACTACGGGTTTGCTGGCAATCGATCTCGTACCTGGGATCCAAGAAGCAGCCGGGTCCAATTCCAAAAGGATACGGAATATTTGTCAGATTGCCACATGTGTCCGGACAGCCAGGCCAAGCCAAACTTTGAAGAGGTGATTCTTCTGCACTGGTTAACCAATTCGCTGTGAAGAGAAGCACAAGAATAACGAAGGCCATCTCAAATGTCAATTTTGGTATTGCCAGGATCATCTTTTCCTAATTCATCGTCTGCAACCTGTTTCTAGAAAAGAAGTAGATGAATCAGATTTTATGCACACCACTGCTATTGAATTGTCAAGCACCTCTTCATGAAACCAATAAACTAATGCAAAGTGTCGCACCCCAAAACCTACCAGGACAAGGATGACACGACCGTCCTTCCACCTAAAAGACGCAGCCTGAAACCACAATCAAAGAACAAACTCCCAGAAGATCCTCGTTGATAATGCTCTCGCTCTAATGGCTACTAACCAAAAAACCTGAAAAGATTGAGGAAAGAGAGGGGTGAGCAACCACAGCTCAATAAGTAGTGCGTATCTCTTCTAAGCAGATCAAGCAACCATTATATATATAGTTGTAAGACCAAACCAAAGCTTATTAACCCAACTCCAGCATATAATAAACGTCAAGTCAAAATACATTATATACTACTTTAATATAACATTTTCACAATAGAAATATTCATTTTAAATCAATAATATCAAAGCAGAAACCACTAGTCCATTTCATTGGTCAATCTCGTCAAAAACACACGTCAGTGGTCTATTCCATTAACCAATCTCATTGAAAAATACATACCAATAGTCCATTCCATTGGCCAATCTCATGCTCAGAAATCTAACTATAATCACGGATAACGCCCGTAAAAGGGCGATCAAGATTCCCCCATTGGCAAGGTGTGGCGTCCCAGGCACACCTCTTCCTATATATCATTCTATCCTCACACGATTATAAGAGTTCGCACGCGGAAACGTTTCTTTTTTTTTTTTTAGCAATTAAAACTTGAATTTATAACACATTAAAAAAAAATGTAAAGATGTCACTGGCACTAAACTTCAACATTTCTTTATTTATAAACATGGATGATACAAGGGTGAGTTCATACTAGGGAGGCTCTGTACAGTGCTACTCCCATCACTATGCTATCAACATAAGACTCACCATTTCATCTATCAAAAGCGTATCACCTATCACGTGACCCTATCCCAAAAAGTGTCGGTCACATGTCCCAAAAATGATCCTCCTCGTCCTCCAACTACAGCTCACTCCACCCCACTAGAAGCATCATCATCCCCGTCATCGGACACGTACGGTATGGGCCCTAGCAGTCGCCCACCAACACGAGCATACACCGCCAAAAAACCTAACAATATAGGTCCGACAGGGGGCCCAACATCTACAGTCAAAACTGAGATACATCGCACGAACACTATCCCAGGGACATCAGGAATCTCGAACTCTGACAGGTGTCCAGAGAAGTCGATCGGGGCACCATAGCTAACTGAGGAGGAGGCGGGTAGGATAGGCATAACTAAAGATCTGTAAGAAGTTGTCAACAACAACAGTGAGCTAAGCTCAACAAGTAAAATATCTGTCAACCTATACCAAACAAGAATAGTATACATATCAACAGGCATAGGTATCACAGTCTTCTAGCTAGACTTACTAATCATAAAAATCATATTTTGTTGTGCTTATACTAGTAATTATTTCATGTGTGATACTTTAACTTAGCAATCACATTCAACAGCACGATTCAAACATACACACACAACTTCACTCTTGCTTGGGTATCATTATCTCACTCCAAGTCACATGCCCGGTGCGCTCGCCGGACACGCAAGGAGGAAAACTCCCGTCTAGCGGGATTCGGTGCGCACTCCGATCCGCTGCGGTGTACGCCGGAATTTTCAACGGCCCGCGCAGGCTTCGTGATCTACTAACCACGGCATCCCAATCAAACTCCCGGGGCATCTAGGGCATTCTCATCCTAGGCATCGCAGTCCACTGACCACAGCATCCCGCATTCCCTACGGCTCCTCGGGGCATCGTCGATTCACTAACCGACGGCATTTAATAACCCAGCAAGCCCACACATACTAATCATTTCATGCAGTACACAGTTCATCAACAACAATCATCCTTTCTCAATATCACATAATTCGTAGTTTACCACTTTAGTAGGACATATTGTAAGGCGCATTCGCGGTCTCGTTCACTAAAGCACCACTTTGACTAATCGTCAACAACACATCCCACGACACGTGGCTAGCCACATCAAGGTCTAGCATGACTCATTGGAAAGATTAGAGTTTATACATTTTGTCTCCAGAAGACATCAAATTGAGATTCCAACAATTTCATGTGGAAAATAGTAAGTCTTTATAAATTGGTAAAACTGGGCAGTCTTGCACCCATTTTAAAATCAGACTTAAACAAATAGTTAATGAACTTTAAAAAATTCTAAATTTAGATATGTCACAGAAGACACCTTGATAAACATTTTTCATGAAGGATTCAAAGTCTAATTATGCCTTTAAATGCCTCGTTCGGGAGCTTAAAGTCAGACTAAAAACTGTTCATCAGAACAGAATCCTTGCCTCTCAAAATGAGTTCATTTCAGTATTCAAATCATCTCCAAAAATTCTAAAATTTAAATATGTTGTAGATAAAGATGTTCTCGAGAACTTTTGTGAAGGAAGTTTGTTCAGAATAATTCTAGAAAATTTTATAAAAATTAAAGAATGTGGAAAGGTCACTGAAACAGAGTACCAGGGCAGTCAAACACGGATTAGAGATTTGGTGTTCGTGCTACCCAAAACAACTCCAAAAATTATGAAATTAAAATATGTTATAGTTCCAGATGTTTTGAACAACTTTCATGAAGGAAGTCTTGCAAAATTCTAACCACAGAAATCTCTACAAAATCGGAAAGCAGTAAAGGTCCAGTGGAAACCGAATCTGGAAATCACAACTCAAGTTCAAGAATAATCCATGACATAATCTACACGAATTTGGTGTTCAAAAACACCCAAACCAGCAGCTAATTTCCATCACCACCATCCATTTCCATCAATATCCTAAAGCCATGCCAACATGCAACCCATTCTGATCTATTATAGGGAGGCAGAATTTCACTTGCCTTAACGGCTGAATACGGCGTGGTGCGGTTCGGAATTGGAAAGGGGACCACAGAAAATTCTTCTCAAGCCTTTCGTTGCACCTCAAGCCCACGGTGAGAAGGAACTTGGCGGCATGAAGGTCTGGAAACGGCTCACCAGGATGGACAGCAAGCTGGAGGCGTAGGGCAATGAACTTGATTCAGAACAGAAGAAAACCAACGGAGGAAGAGGTTACGTTTTTGGGCAGTACCGAATGATAAGGGAAGAAGAAGAAGAAGAAGAATAGGTCGGCAAGAGTGAAGAAAAATCAGAGGCTTGGGGGCTTTGCTGGACGATTCTCCTTCGCCGGTTGACTGAGGAAGAGCAGAATTTTGTTGACTGAAGAAATGAAATGGGACAGCTGGGCGGTGGGGCAGTAAATGGCGTGGAAAAATGGAAAGCAAAGTAGAAGAGTGGGCTGATGATGTTGCATGAAGTCGGTGGAAAGGAAATATTGGGCAAGAATTCAACTTGGGTGGATAACTTGACTAAAGTTCATAGTGTAAATAAAGGACATGATAAGGTCAAGACAGTTAATTCGTAGCGCAACGTTAACGAATAAAATGACAGATAATTGTAGGATGGTCCTGCAGTGGTTGACAAAGTGACGGTATGGTGATTTCCTAATAATGTCCGTGTCCTCCGAAGTTGATGCTTCCATAGCTCGTCGTCGATTATTTAATTCCGACGAAACGTTCCGTTACGTACGTTCGTTAAACTAGCGAATGGAATTTTGGGATGCCACACAAGGTCTTCACCTACTATAAACCAATGGCTCGCTTGGCCCACAAGGATATTCTAGACTAGTATGCGCATACCTACAACCCCTCATTGGGTTCACAGAGATATTGAACATCAAATACTTATCCACGATAATATCATCCGCAATCCACAAAGCCAAATCTAGAAATCATGTAATAAATCATTTCATAAATCACAATATAGTTTTAAAACCATTTCATAATCAATTTCATAAATCACAATACGTTTCCTAAACTAATCACATGACCTTTCATAACTTAGTTCATCCAATAGAAATACTTTTTCGTAAAGAGTTTCTCATATTATTTCATAAACATAATTCACAAATCGATATGTATAATCTTTAATAACATCTTCCCTGAAACGTTTCTCAAATATAATTTTTTTGGTAAGGATCGTTTCTCAAATATTAAAATGTAGTAATTGCCCGATCCAGGATTTTATGCAGCAAGCATGCTTTAGTAACTCGTACGATACTCAAATCCTTATCATCTTTAAAACATGAGTTTATAAACTCAAAAAAGTGAAAACACCACTCACCTGAAAATGCCTACAATCAAACGACAAAGATTACTTGATCCGTCGAACTCGCAATCCTAACAAATAAGAGGGAAACAACGTTAAAATCGAGTAAAACGATACCTCAACTACGACTCAGCTAAACTAGGCTTAGATTGTCATGCCCCGAATCTCAACGAGCGCACGACACCCCAAGCTCGGTCGAAATAGTGCGATATCCCAAGACGCATCGCCGACCCAATCAATTCATTAACGATTATACATGCATGCGGAAGCGAACTATAACACCCTATCAACATTACAGATAACTTGGGGCAGCCAAGGAGACAACAAGAATGTTCATCAACAAAACAACTTTCATAAACACACTATTAACCCAAGTTCGATACAAATGACAAGCCCAACCTAAGGGCGACTTGCCACCAACCGCACATATAGAAGGATTGGGTTAACTTACACTCCTCTATAGCAAGGCATCCAAAAGCGGAAAGTTCATCTCATCTCCACATCAATTGTGGTCTCCGATCCTTACGTGAAGTCTAATCGTCACCCCAAACCTGAAAATGTTTAATCACGGAGAGATGAGATAACTCAGCAAGTAAACTCCCTAAACCTCGTTTAGGAAAATACGTTGTTTCCGGATTATCCTAAACCTACAAGTCTACCATAACAAACATGCCATAACACAATCACAAGCATTCTTACTTGGCTTAGACACACGTATATGCCACAACGATACATCAACCATATCACATAACCAAAGTATGTAATAAGAATTCACAGGTATCAATGCATCACAGTCGCGTGTGTCTCGATTATAAGGCAAAACCCACTTGGGCACGTCTCATACCATGCCTAGCAGTTTTTACCCCATAATCAAGCACTATGCATCATACATATCTAGATTTTTCACGACCCGCGTAAGCACGCCTCAAGTCCAAAAACTAGCCATCGATCTCTAATCCGCGTAAACACGCCTCAGGTCCAATAACACTTCTAAAGCCTGCGTCAAAACACCTCAGGCTCAGTGTCTCTAGCCCGTGTAAACGAACACGCCTCAGGCGCAACACCATCTCCCTTTTTATAACACAACTCGCGTAACACGTATCAAGTTGAACAACACTTCTATAGCCCGCGTCAAAATGCCTCAGGCTCAGTGTCTCTAGCCCGTGTAACACGCCTCAGGCGCAACACCATCACCTTTTTACGACACAACCCGCGTAAAACGCATCAGGTTGGCGGTCTTTCGGTATAACCGGGCATCGTCCCGCGTAACCCGCCTCAGGACAGATTCAATTCTCTGCGTAAAACGCCTCAGGGATTATGTGATCACACGAGCACACTGCACACCATATTTTATCTGTATCCCGCGTAAAACGCATCAGGGCTTTTAGTGATCACTCATGCCAAGCAATACATTCACTTCGCGTGTTAATCATACCACTTACTCACATAATGCATGTCAACTCAATCACAACACATGATCACCACCAAATCATCCTCGGTCTCAACAACATTAATCATCACAAATCAGCCAATTAATCAACATGGACATTGAGTATTCAATACCAAGTCACACGTGCATAAGCACCATTTAGGTCGTCAATCAAGCACCATTCAGCCACGAAACTGATCAATCAACACGCACATGCCGAATAAGCTACTTCCCCTCAAATGAATGCATACAACACACATTCAAGCATCGATTCCAATCATGAGAGCAGCAACTATTCAACCTCGGCACCCTCACCGTTCCGCTCATAAAAATGGATATCCATAAAATCGGGATATATCTGTGCAGATTATACAGTAACCAAAATCCTTTCAAAATAGTAAACGAACTCCAAAAATTCTAAATTTTCGATATATCATAAAAAAATATCTTGATAAACATTTCTTATGAAGAACATGAAATCCGATTCAATCTGCAACCATGCCTTTTCGTCCCTCGAAACCAGACCAGAATTAGTTCGCTCTAACAGACTGTTTTGTCCTCAAAATACATTTCTTTCAACTCCAAATCACCTTGAAAAGCTTTGAAATTTGTATATGTCATAGAAAGGAAAGTCGCCAACAAATTTTGTGAAGGAAGTTTATTGAAAATAGATCTGGAAAATTTTATAAAAATTCAAAAAGACAAGAAGGTCAGGATGAACAGTGTTCCGGGCAGTTTTAAAACGGTCTGAAAATAGGTTTTCGTGTAACCCAAATGGCCTCCAAAAATTCCAAATTTAAAATATGTTATATCTCAGGATGTGAGGAAAAACTTTCGTGAAGGACACCACCCCTGATTTGGCCTCCAAAAATTTCCACAAAAATAGTAATCCGGGAGGGTACAAAAAACATAATTTCGAGATTCAACCCAAACTTCAAGGATCCGAGTCCTTGTTGATTACCACCGAACTTCAGCCCTCAAAATTCATTCCACAAGATTCAAACTACCATGCCACAAACATTTGAACATCTAAGAACACAATGAAAGATCAAGCTCTCCTCTAATCTACCTATAATCACCTTAATCAACCCCTAAACCAGTCCATCCACAACTCATCACCCTAATTAAAGTTTAGAGAGAAACTTACCTTTAATCTAAGCAAGAAAAGCCCAGCAAGTAGTAGCAAAGGCCTCGGCAAGGCAGTAGCTTCGGTGAGCGGCGGCGGCGGCAATGCACGGTAGCTGAACGGCAAATGTTGGTGGGGCGAGCGGTGACCGGCCTTGCTTGGCTGTGCGTGCGAAGCAAGAAGGAGAGGAGGGGCTGGCCAAGAGGTAAGGGAGAGGGGGACTTGGCTGGGAGGAGGGGGAGAGAGAGGTAGGCGTGAGAAATGAGAGGAAGAGAGAGAGAGAAAAGAGATCAAAAGAAAAGAAAAAGGGCTAGTCTAAGCCTATCCCGAAAAAATTACCATCTTGCCCTTCTCTCTACTTTCCATTCGACGGCCATGATTCAATCTTATCCAAAAATCGACGACCCAGATCGATCCCCACCAAAAATATCCAAGGGTAAAATAGGAATTGAACAAACAAGGTAGGGGCAAAATCGTCTAAAATTTTTTATTTCTAGAGTGGGGTTAAAATGTCTAAAATGCCCTTCTCATTTTGTACTTGGCCTTCACAAAGTCCCAAGGGCAAAACGATCATTTTCCACTTCCTGCTAAAATTTCAATTTTCTGACAAATCCAGACAAATTCAAGGCTGACCATGCTAATAACAATGTCGTCCCATTATTTTGTCGTGACTTTCGAAATTTTCAATACCCAAACTTAGTCTCTAATTAATGACTAAATTCAAATAAACGCGACTTGAGCATATCTCAAACTAACGGGAGGCTTTCGGGAAAATTTGTAAATTCGACTTGTGGTCAATACTAAATCGAGTCACATTTAAGTTCATTTGAACCATGGCGACCTCGATTGTTATATAATTGCGAGGATCAATTACTAGTTCTAAAGAACGCGATCGTTTGGAATAGGTTTGAGATCGTTCGCAAATTTCTTATTTTGGCGAGGCGAAATCACCCGCAATCCAATTATATAGCATTCGCAAATCGATCCATGACCATCTTTAGATCGGTCTATATTAGCCCAAAATATCACCTCAACAATTCTTATAGTCGAAAGTCAGTCCATGATCAAGTTCTATGGTCGTGCGAATCTAAATCCTAATCAGCCTTTCCCTAATGGTTAGTATCCCAAGAATGATTAACTCTGAGCGAGATTTACTACAAGTGAGTTATTGAAATCAAGCATTTCATAAATACCAAGTGGGTCGAAATTTGGAATGTTACATAAATGCTAACATAACGACTAAAAGGTGCCCATAAATCACTCACCCAAAGCGATTACTCAAATCCGTCCGCAACGAGGAGCTTGAACGCGAAACTTGGTTGCGCCATAACTTTTTCCATCAAACTCTGTTTCAAGCGAGCTTACAGTCAAAAGAAAGCACATTCGGAGCAATACAAGAATCCTAGCTTGGCTGACCCAAAAGCGGGCCAAAGGCGACAAAAATAGGCATGGAAAGATGCTGTCGCGCACTATTCACCCCTTGCGGCCAACTTCAAAAATACATATCGAGCAAACCGTAAGTTCAAATTGAATTCCATAAAATCCCACGGCCTCATAATACCCTAAGCTACCAATTATTTATATTTATATTTATATTTATATACGCCACTCGATAACTCAAAAATCAGACTACATGGTTTGAATTTCACCAAACTCTGAAATTTGAGCCCTAACCCAAAAAATACTTCGATTGGACGAACAAGGGGCACAAGTACTTACCAAGCATTGTGATACGAAATCAAATCGGCTTAGTGAGGCGTCCATGGCATCATCGCACAAGGCCCCCTCTCTCTTCCTTCTTCTTCTTTTTTCCCTTTTTTCCTTTTCTTCTATCCTCTCTTTTCTTTTCTTCGTATCCGTGCTCTCTGCTTTTTATAACAGAAGCGGTCCACTTTTTGGTTGTTATTCTCCTTTATCTTTTTTTTTTTTGTGGGTCCCACCATTTATATTTTGACTCGGTAAAAAATCTCAGAGAGCAGAAAAAACCCATTAGACTGATTGAGTTCAAACTTTATCAGAAGCCAAACTTTCCTTTTTCAACATTGGCAACGCGAAGATTGAGTTCAAGATTGGCGGCTCCGCAGATGTTGCCAAATCTGGAGATGTCTATTGTCTGGGTACTTAAAATTATAAAATTTTTGCCTCATGCATTTTAAGTCTTTAATCGACTTAATATATAAATTTCGGGAGCCAACATCATGAACTATTAATTATGTGAACTTTGTTCTAAGATACAAATAATAAATGATCCGACTAAACTTGCTTTACTTGATCTATAAACCATATGATAATCCTTGATATTTACCTACGCAGCTCTACGTGGTATTTCATGTCACCCATTAAAAATCGCCCTGCTTAATTTTATCATAGTCCTTACCACACCCAACCAAATAAGAATATGCGGAAGAGGATTTAATATTTTTTTTTGTGTATTACAAGATGGCTATCTAAGGTAACAAGATATTAGAATATGAATTACAATCAATTATGATGAGTAGAAAATTATGCACAGTCAATAGAGATATGTGCACAATCATGAAAGACAAGAAGAATCAAAAGAAAAATGAAAGAATTCCTATTTATAAATACGTCAGGCATGATCATAGCCTATTTTACAAGTAATTCGAGATGGGGTTTAAGCCAACACTTGGATTTAGAGATTATAATGTGGATGAAATCATGGAAATTTCCCAATATATAACTTCATGGACCCCCACAATAATTGTGCCAAGATGTTCCTAGAAAGTCATCCTCCCGCAGAATGCCAAAGCTCTTGTATTATTGTCTTTGTACGAGTGATTTGACATATGGTTGAATCGCTATATATATAGTTCCCTGATTATTACTTGTTCTTCACGAATTCACTAAATGTCATTTTGCCCCAACTCAACTTTTATTACTCCTCTAAAGAATTGCCTCTAATTTGCTGATTTTAAAATATTTCATGGATGTGACAAAATCACCCCACTACCTCTAGCATTAATGTGCAAAAAAATTAACATAAAAAAAGGAAAAAATTACCCCTCAGCTCTTGCTATAGCGTATTTAACATATGGTTTTCCAACATTAATACCCAATTTTATTATCATTTTTTAGGTGAAAAATCTCTCTCTCTCTCTCTCTCTCTCTCTCTCTCTCTCTCTCTCTAAATGGTCAAAACATTCCTCGTTTCGTGGAAATGTTTGGTCCTGCCAAACCAATCAAGAAAAGGCAAGGTCCCAAGTGAGAAATCTCAGTCTATTGAGAGGTCCACCAACATATTTGACTTGGACCCACTAATGGGAAACATAGACAAACGTAGAGAGGGAAAAAGGAGAGTGATTTATGACGGCATCCATGAGTCAGCTCTTGATGTTCACATGAATAATTACGCGGAAATTTCTCTGCCTTTCTTCACCTGCGGCGCTTTGCTCTTTCTCCATCAAGAACATGTCTTCTTCACATTAGAAAAGTATGTTGCATAGATGCATCCTATCCGGAGTATGGAGTTCAGACTTTACATGCTTTTCAAAAGGAGGTTTATTTAGGGCCAAGTCCCCTTTTTTTTGCCTGCGCTTTTTATCCGGTTGTTTAAAAAGACTCGATGGCGAACGGTAACGAAAAGTCAATTCTTACTTTTGAATTCTAAAGTATTTCCACTCTAATTGACTTAAAAGAGTTTGAGAGAGTCTCAAAATTCTAGAGACATTAGGTGGCCATAATTGGTTTTAGAAAGAAAATTATGAATATAACGATTGATTTGTGAAACCAATTTATAAGGGCGTCTAAATATAGCAAATTCTTATGTATATGATCCATTTATATAAATACTTGTTGGGAAAAATGTTCACGTGAAACAGAATGGAAAGAAAATAGAATCAGACTTTGAGGTGTGATAATACTCTTTTTAAAGAATTATTTGCCCCACAACGTTGCTAATAATTACTAGCAAAAATCCTCCAGGGTACAAGAAAGTCTCGAATGAGAATACCAGATAGCAATTCTGGTCTTTCTCTAGGGTTTCTCAAGGGAAATAATTGGAAAAGACCTTTTCGATCTTTGAACAAATACAACATTTCAAAGATGAAGGAGTTATGTCTGAAAAGACAAAATCTTCCACAGATGAAGTAGATATGTCCGAAGGAACACAAATCCTAATTTGCGCACCCGCACACCGGTATTATGTGATCTAGCCACAGCCCGTCGTCTTCAATTAAACAAGTTAGAAGACATCTAAACTAGTATAGTGACCCACACAATCAAAATTTTCCTATGTAGGACAAGGAAAAGCACTATTTTGTTTGTTTTACAAACAAACAACAAAGAATACTCACTTATAATATGACGCATTAGTTTATATACGAATTCCTAAGTCGATATTATCTCCCTAATCTTATGCTTTATTTGCATAGAGACAGGCACCTCACAATCGCGTCGAACGAATAACATAAATTAAGTAAAATTATGGGTAACTTTACTGAACAAATGGTGAATTTTTGCTACGCTATGTACATATGAAAGTTTGATTTTTAAGAGAGCAATTTTGCTGGAAAGGATATTCAGCCAGCAGAAGTCAAAAGAGTGTGCACTCTCGCTCAAGCCGTAACTTAGATACTGTTGATTTAGTACGATCCATTGCTGATTTGAAGGAAAGCAATGTAGAAGAGTGAGACGGTGCATTCTACATATGTCCAACACTTAGGTTTTTGTCTCTGATGTGACAATAACTGTAAATTCTTCGTATATATGCCTGAAAAATATGACTGTCATAGTTCATATCCATGTAAATAAATATCATATTTTCATGATTTTTCATATGAATAGATAAACAAACTTCGATAATAAGATACGATCTTTCTATAAAACCTCGTAATTCAAATAGCCCTTTTCACAATTTATAAGTTTTTCTTATCTATAACATGATCAATAATCGATATGAAGCCGTGGTCACATCATTTTAGTCCTTCTATGATATGGTAACGCCGAACTTCTTCCACGTGCAATTTTCGTCTATATCTCATCTGTGTATTATTCATCTGTATATCTCAAACCGTATAATTTCCGTCCTGTACATTACTCGCAAAGGCCCAAACCTTTTCAACCCCCGTGACTTCTCTCTCCATAAAAAGGTTCCACAGAAACTTTACAAATGAGTATTGGTTTAACTTTCTCTTACGCGGACTTTGTTGTCTTCATGCAGAAAATTTCGTAGTCGTCATCATGCCCGTCATCACGGGTCTTCATCAGCGAAGTCAACTAATCAACAAACAGGTTTCTCACTTGAGAATAAAAGCACGAATCTTTCTTGGTACATTAAGCCCGCGGGTCGTGAAGTGCCGGTCCCAGCTACGCAGAGACTAAGGAAAAGATCAGGAGACTACCAGCTGTAGATTCCGCAAGTCGGGCTTTCACCTTGTATTGCTCCGACCCACAATGATGTATATATATGTGCAATACTCATGGACATCAAATCCGGGACCCGGTACTTTTCGACCCTAACCCCAATCCCTTTACCAGCAAAACCGCAAGCCTTTTAGCTGCAAACTCTTTGTCGACGACCACTCGGCCCTTTCCTCGCGGTTTTAATGCTTAATGGACTTTCTTAATTTCAACAGAGATGGCCACCTCGCAACGATGTCGAATGAATTGCATGAGTTCAATTAAATTACAGGAAACTCGTTGAAGTGTACGGGAAGCACTTAAAAGATAATGGTGTTTGTAACAAAATTTAACTTTTTGCTATGTTATGCATATATATGTATATGTATATGTATACACACACATCTACATTTACATACATATATAGACAAATACATATGTATGCATGTAAATTTAAATTTTAAGAGTGCACTTTTCATGGTAAGAATATTCAGCTAGCGGGATTCAATCTAATCTGCACACCGCAGGAGTCAATAATTCAGATAATGTTGACTTAGTGTGATCCATTCCTGATTTCAAGGAACGCAAAAAAGAATATGTCCAACAATAGGATGTTGTCTCCGACGTGACAAATACAAATAATTTTTGTTTTGAGCCACTTCCCTGCGTCATGACCTGCTTTTCACCAAATCTAAGTAGGTTAAAAGAGTATTTGTTTAGTGTTGAACCATCTAAATTGCAAATCACGTATTCGTGTACCAACTTAAACTTTTATAACAGTTAGCAATGACTGCACAAAATTTTCACATGGTATCAACTAGCATAATAGAGGTTCCTGAGCTCCATTCTCAGTTAGTAGGCTATTTCACAAATGTCAATGATTTTAAAAAAAAAAAAAACTTCCGTCTCCTACACGTTTTCTGAATAAACGGAAAAAATTCACGTACTTTTGGAGCGAGGTAAATACACACACTTTATTTCATATCTTTTCGTTAATCAATTAACGATGTAAGATGTGAAGAATCGTGTGCAGGCCTAACATGACCGTTGTGTTTCATATACTCATAAATATTGTTAACACCGTTATGATTTTTCATTGAATAGTAGGAATTAGGAACTAGCGTCGAAATTCGTTTTACAATGCGCAAGCTTTTCTTGTTTATATTACAATCGATATAAAGATCAGAACCACATCATTTCCTGATTCTATTATACCAAAGCCGCACTTTTAAGGCAAACGACGGTATGTACCGATCCATATTCCGGACCCTATAATTTCCTTCTCATATATTATTAACAGAAATTGAAAATTTTCCAAGTCCCTTAATTTGTCTCTTAATAAGAATGGTCCCACAAATTTACTTTCGTTTATGAGGCCTTCGTCGTCACGCAAAAAGTACATACATCAATAGGGCTCGATCGTGCTTCCAGCCATAGTCGTCTCCATGACCGTCATCACGGGTCTTTTAATAAATAAGGGTGTATTTGATAACTTGTCAAATAGTCACTGATTTTATTTTTTTGTTCTCGAAAATAAAAAAGGAATAGAAATCTGTTTAGTAAATTTTTTTGTTCCCGGGCACAAATATGTTTCTAGAATCAGTTTTGGCACAAAATCAAGAATCAATGGAACAAGAATCAAAAATAGAAAAGATTTTCTTTTTCTTTTTCTTCTTTCATGTTCTTCTTCTTTCCTAGCCGGTGGCTGGCGACTGACGACGCCCTCGTTGGCCACAGGCCAGGGTCCCCGACGACCAGGCCATTAGTGATGAGTGTGGCCCTCGCCCAGGCTACCAGCGGCGAGGATCCAGTCCTCGCCCAATCCCGCAAGGGTCGCGTGCCTCGACGACGGCCCTCGCCGGCTTGGGCGAGGGCTGGAAAGGGCCGGCGAGGGCCACCCTCGTCGGCATGGCCAAGAAGGAGAAGAAGAAGAAAAAAAAGCATAAAAGAAAAAAAAGAAAGAAATATTAAAATATTTAAAAATATTAATAAAAAGAAATTTTGTACGGATATCAAACGCATTTTTATTTTTTTCTATTTTAGAAATGAAAATTTTGAATCATTATTAAATACTTTTAAATATTTAGAAATTATTTTCGAAAATAGAATAATCACAAAAGGCATCCTAAGTCTACTCCAAACTTCGCAGCTACAGATAAAATAGAAGGAAAAAGAAGAGAGTTCCCAGCTACAGAGAAAATGGAAGGAAAAAGAAGAGAGGAGATCGTTGACAGTAAGATTACTCGGGTCGTCCTTTCCGTGTCACCTCGTATTGCTCCTCCGACAGAGTCTTCGTCGGCGCCACTCGTCCCCTTTCCCCACTTGGTTTGACTGCAGATCGCGCGCTGCTCTAAAAATTTCAACGGCAAACAGCCGCGTGGCTTTGCTTTCGTGGCGGGTCCTTTCGGCGGGCGCCGCGTAAGTCCATGTGAAAGCAAGGCACGGTTACGTAGCCGTCATTTAACCGCGTTCCAGCCCTCTTCTCCACACGATCCCCACGCACACAGACGGCACATCTCTCAAGTCACGAGATTCACTCGATAATGCCTCCAATTTCCTCCCACAATGTCTCCGCTTTCCTCACCCACACACAATCCTCCCTTTCTGTCTCCCTTGCCCTCTCTCTATATATCACCCTTCCAAGCCCCCATCACCATTCAAATCGACCCTCACAGCAACACAACTCTCTCCCTCTCTCTCTCTCTCTCTCTCTCTCTCTCTCTCTCTCTCTCTCTCTCTCTCTCTCTCTCTCTCTGAAATCTGCGGAGTTCAGAGAAGCTGATACGAAGACGCAGATTTTCACGCATTGAAAGAAAACGCCAGACATGCCGAGAAAAGGAATGAGGACCATCTTCTTCAAGCCATCTCCCTCCGACTCTGCCGTGAGGCCCGCTACATCGATGCGCGGCGGCGACCCTTTCGCCGACACATTAATGGCGGAGCGAATTGGGAGCGCGGAGTCCTTGATTGAAAAGTGGGCGGTCGACTCCGAGCCCTCACCATCCTCGTCCACCTCCAGATACGCCGGTGCAGCTTATCTCTTCCGTGAGGGCCGCCGTGAAGCCAAGCTCTACCTCAGCAGTGTCAAGGACCTGCATTCCGCGATGCTGCACTGCATCTGTGAAGACTCGAACTCGGGCAGGATCACGCGCGCTCATGAACTGCTGCAGATTGCAGTGAGACGGCTCTCCAAAGAATTCCACCAGATCCTGTCGTCGCATCTCCCATATCCTGACCACGCCGAATCTGTCTCGAGCCGGTCTTCGCAAACCTCTACCCTCTCTAGCGTCTCGGATTTTGAATATGAGTCGGAGGACGAGTTACCTACGAAGCAGTCCGCTGCTGAGCCAGTAATGCAGGAAGAGGAGAGAGTTCCTAATGCAGCGGTTTCCGATCTAAAGGCCATCGCAGACTGCATGATCGATTGTGGGTATGGCAAAGAATGCATCGAAGTCTACAAAATCGTGCGAAAATCAGTCGTTGACGAGGAACTGTATCATCTAGGGTTTGAGAGGCCAATTGACCCATGGAAAATGCAGAAGATGGATTGGGAGGTTTTGCAAGTGAAGGTCACGAGCTGGCTGAGCGCTGCGAAGCCAGCGGTCCAGACTCTCTTCTATGGTGAGAAAATACTCTGCGACCAGGTGTTCATTGCTGCTTCCGCCTCGTTCAGGGAGTCCATCTTCTCCCACGTTGCCCAGGATGCCGCGCTTGCGCTGTTTGGGTTCGCAGAGGGGGCCGCGAAGGCTATCAAGAGGTCTCCTGAGAGAATATTCCACCTGCTCGACCTCTACCAGGCCGTCGCAAACCTCTGGCCGGACATCAATTCCATCTTCTCCTCCACTGTGACGTCCGGCGTCCGATCGTATGCAATCAATTCACTGATCAAGCTTGGTGAGGCAGTCCGCGTGACGCTCGGCAACTTTGAGTCGGCCATGCAGAAAGACTCCTCCAAGCAGTCAGCAGTCCCCAGTGGCGGCATCCACCCGCTGACGCGCTACGTCATGAGCTACCTTGCCTTGCTCGCCGACTATGGTGGTGTCCTCACAGACATACTCGCCGACTGGCCTGTCGGTGGCAGCCCCAAGCACCCGGGGTTCCCAGGCTCCTACTTTGCCGGCTGCAACTCTGCCGCCTCCGTCGCTGCCGGAGACAGCAATGCGTCAGCGATATTCGCGTGGCTCGTTCTCGTCCTGCTGTGTAAGCTCGACGTGAAGGCCCAGAGGTACAAGGACGTGGCACTCTCTTACCTCTTCCTCGCCAACAACCTCCGGTACGTCATCGACAAGGTGGCTCGGTCCAACTTGAGACACCTCCTCGGCAAGCACTGGGTGGAGAAGCACGAGTCGAAGGTCAAGCTCTATGCGAGCAACTACGAGCGGATGGGATGGAGCAAGGTCTTCTCATTATTGGCCGATCTCACCGTCAAGTTATCTTCCGGCCAGGCGAAGGAATCGCTGAGGAAGTTCAACGCGGCGCTGGAGGAGGTTCAGGCCAAGCAGGCGGGATGGACCGTGCCCGACCAGAAGCTGAGGGACGAGATCGCGTCTTCGCTGGCGGAGAAGCTCGTGCCCGCTTATCGGCGACTCTACGACAGCTGTCCGAGGGGAGATTCGGTGGTCAAATTCGCCCCTGATGATTTGGATAATTACTTGGCCGGCATGTTGCGTGTGGCCAGTGCCGGTGGTGGCTCTGTGAGCGTGTCGACGGCGGCGTCTAGGTCGTCCAGTCACTGGCCGTCCCCGGTTGGGCAGGGCAAAGCGGGGGCGTCGAGAAAAGCAAGAGCCGGCCGTGTGTAATTTTTGTTAGACCAATATATAAAATACAATAAAAAGACCAGAATTTTTCTGTGGAGAATATAAATAATTCGCAACATTATTTGAGATTTTTTCTTTCTTTTTCGTAAACGGAATAAAACATTCTTTAATTTAAAGGAAATAAAGTACGATACACTCGCATGCTTTGGAGAATCAAAGATGTTTGCAAAGATTCCGTGTTGCTTTCGGATTTTTGCGGTAAATCACTCTATCCACTGATCGACACGTGGCAAGGTGGGTCTCGCTCGTCAAAAGTGTGAACATTGCCGTTTCGTGAAAATGTTTGGTCCAACCAAACCAATCAAGAAGAGCCAAGGCCCCGATGAGATTTCTCGGTCTATTGAGAGGCCCACCAACATCAGATTTGGACCCACTAATGGGAAACATGGAGGAACTAGAGAGGAAAAAGAGAGTAATTTATGACGTCATCCATGAGGTCGGTTCTTTGATATTCACATGAATAATTGCGTGGAAAATTCTCTGCCTTTCTTCACATTCACATACGGTGCTCTGCCCTTCCTCCGTTGAAGAACATCGACATCAAGCTTTTGCCAGATATCTTTAGTCTGTTTATAGGCGGCGCGACTTTCAGACCTTTTTGACAACAGTTATTAACGAGAATGTCACAGTCAATGTTGACCGAAATGGAAAGGAATTTCTACGTCTAACCTTTTTGAAGCATCTGTTTATCATTTTGTTTTACCAAACGATTAGAAAAGTATATTGCGTAGGCGCTTTCTGTTTAAGGTAGAATCTGCAATCTTTACATACGTTTCAAAACGAGGTTTACTTAGAGCCAAGTCTCAATTTAAAAGATATATATATAATTTATCTAATCTATTAAAAAGACTCGATAAGTTGTTACAAAGATCGATTTTTACTTAGTAGAGTCCGACAGAGTCTCACAATCCTAGAGATATAAAGGGCATTGGTTTTTTAAAAGAATAGCATATGATGGTTTTATTTGAGAAATCAACATGGCAAGCTCATATAAATTTGACTTGTTGATGTAAATGCTCGCTTAAAAACCCGTTGCATCCCTTTTATGTGAATTTGGTAAGTCGATTCTATCCCCCTAGTATTACTCTCAATTTCAACAGAGATGGGTGCCCTCACAATCACGTCGAATGAATAACATCAGTCGAATCAAATCACAGGAAACTCGTCTAAGTGCACGGCAATCGCTTAAATTTGATTTTAAAAGAGAACATATTTCTTGGCAAGAATATTGAGCTAGCAGAAGTCCATATAGCCGGCACTCCAACATAAGTCAACGATTTAGATAATCTTGACCTACTAGTACGATCCATTGCCGATCCAAAGGAATGCAAAAACAGAAGAGTGCGATGGGACGTATGTCCAACCATGGGATGTTGTCTCCGACGTGATAATAAAGGTTAACTCCTCTTTGCCTTTTAGGGCTTTTGCTGTCAACTGCTGAAAGAGGGGGGGATGATCTTTTCTTTTCCCAATTTGCTGGATGACGACGATAGTGCATGCGCTAGCAAAATACTAAAACAAAATGATCATCGTGTGCTCCAACTGCTCCATCATTGGCCACCGTTGGTGGTCAAGGAGCAGACGTCTTTATATTTATATATGCCCAAAGGGTATGGCCCGTTGTATTTCATATTCTCATTGGATATATAGTACGAATTAATGGTGAAATTCGGTTACAAGATACGATTTTTCTATGAATTCTTGTAATTCTAAATAGTCCTGACGGAGGTTCAAACCTTTTCAAACCCCTCGATTTGTCTCTCCATAGAAAGATGCCCGGTGAGCTCCCATTTACTTCGTATCTAAACGGGACTTTGTCGTCACGAAACAAACTGCCTACAACAATAAGGCTTTGGTTGTCTTGATAGTAATTATGCCAAATTCATAAATGTCTAACATGCACGCATCTTGACTGTTCGTGTTTCCATGTTTAGTTTAATGTTTTGTAATTTCCCAATAATCTATCTCTATGGAATGTTAGATGTATTTACGAGTCATATAATAGTAAGAGTCACGCAACAAGTCTATAGAAAGACAAGTCTTGTGATCATTTCTGATAAGATCTAATAAGGTGAGATAAAAAAAAAAAAAGCTTACGTGTCTCCTTCTCTTCATTGAATTGCGAGAGTTGCGAGTGTTTGCACCTTCAAATTGTCCTATTGCGTCCTCCCGACATGGTTGTCATTAAAACCGTCATCACGGGTCATCATCATCAACTAGCTCAGCCAATCTACAAACTGGTTGCTCACTCGAGAACAAACAAAGCACGGGGCTTCCTCATATGTGAAGGGCCTGTTTGTTAACCGGCCAAACAGTGCCCGATTCTATTATTTTGTTCCACGGAACAAAAAAAGAACAAATATCCGTTTAGTAAATTTTTTGTTCATGAGTACAAATTTGTTCCTAGAATCAGTTTTGGAACAAAATCAAGAATACAAAAAAAAAAGTTGATTCTTGATTCTAAGAACAAGAATCATAAATAGAAGAGAAATTTTTTTTCTTTTTCTTCTTTACTGGCCTGTGGCCGGTGGCCGGCAAGGGCGAGGGTTGGACCCTCTCCGGCCTCTTCTAGCATTCACCCAAACCGGCGAGGGCCACCCTCACAGCTCGCGGCTTGCGCGAGGGCGGCGACAAAGGTCCAGCCCTCGCTAGATTCTGTGAGGGCGGCCCTCGCCCGGGCCACAAGGGTCCAGCCCTCGCCTGTGGCAGGCGAGTGCTGCGACACCCTCGTCAGCCCAAGCCTGTGGCCGGTCGCCGGCCATGGACCGAGGAAGGAGAAGAAGAAGAAAAAAAGAAAAGGAAAAAGAAGAAAGAAATATTAAAAATTTTAAAATATTATTAATAAAAAAATTTATACAATTACCAAATACATTTCTGATCTTTTTCTATTTGAGGAATAAAAATTTGGGGCCGTTACCAAACTCCTTTAAATGCTCAAAAATTATTTTCGGGAACAAAATAAAAAAAATTATTTTTGAGCATAAATTATTTTCGAAAATAAAACGATTACCAAATACACCCTAAGCCCCGCGGGAGGTCGTGGAGAGTTGGCCACAGCTACGAAGAAGAAACGGAAGGAAAAGATGAGGAGATCATTAGCTGTAAGATTTACGCGGGCCGGGCTCTAGTTTTTGCTTCTGTTCGTCATTTTTACGCGTTCGTGTCTTGGCTTCTGTTCTTGTCACCTCGTATTTGCTCCGACCCGCAACGATGCCTGTGTCCGCAGAGTCTTTCTGTTGACCCGCTCGTCCCTTTCCTCTTGGTCTGACTGCCGGACAAGAAGCTGCCCGGCCGCTGACCTTGGGTTGTTCAAAGGAAGTTGGTATTTACTTGGCCGCCGGTCGCTCGAAAAACCAAAAGAGGATGTTTCCAAGCACGTCCTTATAGAACGGAATGTTTACGAACTATCTCTCCCGCATGAGACAAGAGAGAAATATTGAATTTTTTCTTTTACAGCATTTATAGTGTGAATTAGGTTTTGGAGACTCCCCTCCCTTGCCTTGCACGCAAAGACGATATTTTGTATTAAGAAGACCCAATACCAAGAAAACTGATTTAGACGCTATACATTCATTTCGAAGGAAAAAGGTTCTTCAAAGCATATTAATACATGCATGGTTCGTCATTCACAAAGAAGACCCAATACCAAGAAAACTGATTTTAACTACGGTGACTTGAATATGATCGACGTACTTCTCCGTCCCTAATTCGGGGTAATTCTCTCCCATCATAGTTCTAATTAGTGGGTTATAAATATGGACATCATGCATTTTTAGTGGGATGTCAATTTTTACGCGTGCGCGATTTGCGCGACGTGTAACCAACCAATAAGAGGTATAGTTGACAAGAACGGAGGAAAATACGGCTCTCTGTTGATTTCAGTACTGTCCAAGATTTATTTCGTCTTGAAGAGTCTTATAAAGTTACTTCTTCATCCCACTCACAGTAACAAAAGAAATGCGAGACTTACTAATATGGGTTTAGCAAGTAATGTGTCGGATAGTTATTAATTGCCGAGAGAAAGAATTTCAAGCACGGCATATTTATCGTCACGATGGACACGCATAAATGATCGATTTTTCAAACTATAGCTATCGAATTAACCGCGATAAAAATGGGTTGTGTTAAAAAGAAAAATGCACGAACCTTGTACTATAAAGAACTCCTGAAAATGAAGGTGGTGGTTCGCTTTCATGGCGGGGCCTTTTGGATGGCGTAACTCCATGCGACAGCAAACACAGTTTCGTAGCCACTTACCGCGTTCCAGCCCTCCGCACGATCCCCACCCACACATTTCACAAGTCAAACTTCACTCGCTAATGCCTCCAATTTCCTCCCACAATCACTCCGCCTACCTAACCTGCACGCAATCCTCCCTTTCTCTCTCCCTTCCCCTCTCTATATATCCCCCTTCCAAGCCTTCTTCTTCACCATTCAAATCAACCCTCGCGGCAACATAACTCTCTCTCTCCATCTATCTCCCCTCAAATCTGCAGAGCTCAGCGAAGCTCGTACAGAGACACAGATTTACTCACTTTGAAAGCAAACGCAAGCCATGCCGAGAAAAGGAATGAGGACCATCTTCTTCAAGCCATCGCCCTCCTGGTCTCCCGCGAGACCCGGTGCCCCTACGCGCGGCGGCGACCCTTTCGCCGACACGTTAATGGCTGAGCGACTCGCCAGGGTGGAGCCTTTGATCAAAAAGTGGGCCGTCAACTCCTCCAACCCTGAGTCTTCACCATCCTCGTCCACAACCTCAGGATATGCCGGTGCCGCTCGTCTCTTCTGCGAGGGCCGTCATGAAGCCAAGCTCTACCTCAGCAAGGTCAAGGACCTGCACTCCGCGATGCTGCACTGCATCGGTGAAGACTCGAACTCGGGCGTGATCGTGCGGGCTCATGAGCTGTTGCAGACCGCAGTGAGGCGGCTGTCCCAGGAGTTCCACCAGATCCTGTCGTCGCAACTCCCGTATCCCGATCACCCAGAATCAGTCTCGAGCCGGTCTTCGCGAGCCTCTACCTGGTCGAGCTTCTCGGATTTTGAATATGAGTCGGAGGACGAGTTATCGGCGAAGCAGTTTGCCGCTGAGCCAGTGATGCAGGAAGACGAGCGAGTTCCTAATGCAGCGGTTTCCGATCTAAAGGCCATCGCAGACTGCATGATCGCTTGCGGGTGCGGTAAAGAGTGCATGGACATCTACAAAATAGTGCGAAGATCAGTCGTCGATGAGGAACTGTATCATCTCGGGTTCGAGAGGCTGATTGAACCTTCGCAGATGCAAAAGATGGATTGGGAGGTTCTGGAAGTGAAGGTCAAGAGCTGGCTGAGTGCCGTGAAGCCGGCGGTCCAGAGGCTTTTCCCTGGAGAGAGGATCCTTTGCGACAAGGTCTTCACCGCGGCGTCGGTCAGGGATTCCATCTTCTCCAACATTGCACAGGACGCCGCGATTGCACTGTTTGGGTTCGCAGAGGGGGTAGCGAAGTCTATCAAGACGTCTCCAGAAAGAATCTTCCGCCTTCTAGACCTCTACCAGGCCATTGCCAACCTCTGGCCGGACATTGAGTCCACCTTCTCCTCCACCGCAACAAACGCTGTCCGATCCCAAGCAATCAATTCACTGATCAAGCTCGGAGAGGCGGTCCGCGCGACACTCGGCAACTTCGAGGCGGCCATGCAGAAAGACTCCTCCAAGCAGTCAGCAATCCCCAGTGGCGGCATCCACCCGCTGACGCGCTACGTCATGAGCTACCTTGCCTTGCTCGCCGACTATGGTGGTGTCCTCACAGACATACTCGCCGACTGGCCCGTCGGTGGCAGCACCAAGCACCCGGGGTTCCCAGGCTCCTACTTTGCCGGCTGCGACTCCGCCGCCTCCGTCGCCGCCGGAGACGGCGATGCGTCAGCGATGTTCACGTGGTTTTCGTGGCTCGTTCTTGTCCTGCTGTGCAAGCTCGACGTGAAGGCCGAGCAGTACAAGGGCGTGGCTCTCTCTTACCTCTTCCTCGCCAACAACCTCCGGTACGTCATCGACAAGGTGGCTCGGTCCAACTTGAGACACCTCCTCGGCAAGCACTGGGTGGAGAAGCACGAGTCGAAGGTCAAGCTCTACGCGAGCAACTACGAGCGGACGGGATGGAGCAAGGTCTTCTCATCATTGCCCGATCTCACCGTCAAGATATCTTCCGGCCAGGCGAAGGAATCGCTGAGGAAATTCAACGCGGCGCTGGAGGAGGTTCGGGCCAAGCAGGCGGGATGGGCCGTGCCCGACTCGAAGCTGAGGGACGAGATCACGCGGTCACTGGCGGAGAAGCTCGTGCCAGCTTATCGGCGGCTCCACGACAGCTGTCCGAGGGGAGATTCGGCGGTCAAATACTCCCCTGATGATCTGGATAATTACTTGGCCGGCATGTTGCGTGCCACCGGTGGTGGCTCTGAGAGCTTGTCGACGGCGTCGCCGCGGTCGTCCAGTCACTGGCCGTCCCCGTTTCGTCTGTTCAGGGGGCGTCGTGGAGAAAAGTCGAGAGCCGGCGATGTGTAATTTTTTTGGTTACAACAATAAATAAATAAATAAGACAGAAATATTTGTGGAGAATATTATTTGACTCTTTCTTTGCTTTTCTTAAATGGAAAAGAGCATCCTTCGATATTTTAAGGAAACGAATATACTACAGAACAGTTTGGTCGAAGATGTTTCCAAACATTCCGTGTTCCTTTTTAGATTTTTGCGGCTGGATACTTGTACACCTGTTGCTGCCACGATCCCTTCGAAACACTCAATTTGATATTAAGGTCAATGGTTGTATACGATGTTGGAGCATTCGAGATGCTACGCAGGGTAATCTAAACACCGCGTGACGAGCTCCCGCTTCATTCGAGATGCTACATAGGACCCACGGCGCTTTCCATCGGCGAACGAAGCTCGTTTTAGGGGCGGAGGAGTGCGTTGTGAGAGAGGCAGCGATGGCTTCCGGGGACGAGAGGGGGCATTGGCAGCTGGAAATTAGTTAAAATTGAGGGTCTCCAAATTAGATTGAGTGGAAAGAATGGTAACATTAGACTAATCATCGCAAGAAGAGCTAGCTCAGCAATGTGAAAATTGCACATTCACATGGACTCATGTCTCGGTGTAAACACGCCCTGCAACGAGAACTCGGAAGGATTGTAATACGAACACATCAGGGAAAAAAAGGGATACGAAAGCACCCCAATTTGCTAAGGCCACATCCCCATCAGCCCTCTCATGTCGTTTTTTTAAGGAAAAATACCATAAAAAATCTCAAACTATGTCACTTATGACAAATTTATCCTGAACTTTTTTTTATGACACAAAAAATCCAAACTATGCCACTTGTGGCACATTTACCCCACAATACTTTAGCCCATGGACATTTTCATCTTTTTCTTTTTTATGTTTTTTTTTCCTATCTTTTTCTTTTCTTCTCCGGTGAGGATCGCCCTCATCAGATCCGATGAGAGCAGCCCTCGCTTGAGTCGGGCAAAGTCACCCGACACCAGATCTAGCGAGGGCGACTGTGCCCAACTCTGGCAAGAGCAGCCTTGCCCGACGCCAGCGAGGGCAACCCTCGCCTAAGACGAGTGCAGTCGCCCTCGTCAGACGCCGAATTTGGCGAGGGCGACCCTCGCCGACGTCAGGCGAGGCCGCCCTCGCCGAAGAAGAAAAGAAAAAAAAAGGAAAAAAAATAGAAAAAGAAAAGAGACAAAAATTCCTACAGGCCAAAGTATGACGGGGTAAATGTGTCACAAATGACATTGTTTGGGATTTTTTGTGTTACAAAAAAAATTTCAAAGTAAATTTGTCACAAGTAACATAATTTGGAGTTTTTTGTGTCACAAAAAAAAATTCAAGGTAAATTTATCACAAGTAGCATAGTTCGGAGGTTTTGGTGGTATTTTCCCTTTTTTTGATCTTTCTCCTTTTATTTTTCGGACTTTTTCCCATGGGAAAACCTACCCTACAGAAGGGAGAGAAGCCTGGGAGATATGACCACGAAGCACTATGGCTATTTGGAATGTCAAAATGCGAAACACGCTTCTATTTAATCTTGCGACACAGCTTTAATTTTGGAAGTAGTCGAATGCTTGTTGGACCTAGAAATGAAGCATCAAAAATTACTATATTATAAATTTCTGTGCGTACAAGTGATGTGAAGACCGCATAGCGCAGTGGATTAGCGCGTTTGACTTCGGATCAAAAGGTCGTGGGTTCGACTCCCACTGTGGTCGGTTCTACGTTTTTCCTATCTCTCCTTTTCGCTTTTGAATTTCTTTTTCTTACGAAACTTTTTTTATTCTGCTTATTGGCCCAAAACATAGTAACGATTTGTCCCCCCGTGCATTTGTTATAACCATCGAATGCATTATCCTAATTTATGTGGATTAATATGCAGCCCCATTAGCCATTACTTTACTAACTCGATAATAACACATGGTATTAGTAAGCTATTAGTATATGAATGATTCCGTATAATTGCCCGTGATGATAATCTTTTCATGGCATGCCCATTTGCAAATGCATCTATGTATGTGGATTCAGAGAGATTGCTGTTTCTCTGCCTTAAGATATGCAGAGTTCTTCACAGCAAAAAGACTAATAGAGAAGGACAATGAAAACATCACCAGACGATCTTCAATTGAAAATTTGTTCAGATTGAAGTTGCTGCAATCACAACAAGCACAAGAACACCTTTAGTAAGAGGAAAGAGTTTCTTTACTCGGAGAGAAGTGTTAAGCAAAGGTATACAGTGAACTCGAGCAGAGTCTCCATTCCATCGGTGATTTGCTGGTTCGGAGGAACCGGGAAAGTCTTCAGCGTGGCGTACCCTCGGGAGTTCACGTACTTCCCGGTCCCTCCCATGATGGCAAGCTGCGACTCCGACACAGCAGTCCGATGCACCCCGAAGAAGCTGAGGCTGTCGACGTAGCCCCCACCCTCGAACATGGCGGTCAGGGCGATGGTTTGGCTGTTCCCATCCTCGGAGCTCGCTATTTAGAACCCCTGTGCCTTGCCGACCAGGCCAGAACCGGGTTCATGGCCCTCAGTCAGTTCGTCATCGATGACGGTGAGCGTCCCAAACATCAGCTTCTGAAGGGTCATTCCCTGGGGGAGCTGGCCTCCGTTCAGTACCGGGAACCCGACCCCGCCATTGATCAGGTTGAATCCGTTGTTTTGAATGACGTTACCTGGAACACGAATCGCTGTTTAACACTGAGCTAAACGAAGCGCAATCATGTTTTAGTCGGAAGACATTTGAGCAAATGGGAGGTCCTACAATATGCATAGAGCACGTCTTTGTCTGGTGAAGAAACGCTAACACAATATGCTATTTTTATCTTTGTATGGATCTGTTGTAATCCTAGCATATCATACGTAATATGTTGATCACATACAATACGACATACGTACTTCAATAGTAGAAAACAAGAGAAGCCAACTAACCTGAGCGTACAACACAAGCAAGTTTGATCCGAGCCCAACGAAGAGACGTTGTGTCCTTAAGACAAATTTGCCCCCCTCTTTCGGTACCCAAGGTCGATGGACAATCGTCTCCCAGGATAGAACGGATCCTTCCCTCAAAGCCGGCACTTGCTCGGAGGAAAACGGCGAACGGAACGTCGCGGAATTGATTGCACAAAGAAGGAGAGATTATTTCGAAAATGCACTGCTAGCCTTTGTTTGAAAACGAATGAGTTTTAAATAGCAAGTCCGAAGAGTCACGAGTCAACCAGTTGGACGGATTGACCATTCAAGCGAACCGACGCAATGAAGGAACCGGTTCGGTACCCCCGAACCGTTGCAAATAAAAAATAAATGAGTTGGATAATTTCTTCCCGTTCCCGAACCGGCCGGACGGACGGCGGCGGCGGCGCGCGATAATTGTTGCTTGGAGCAACACCTCTCTCTTCCACAAAAGTGGGGTGCCCCTTGGGGCCCAACCCTTCATGGAAGACACAAGCTAATATATCCAACTTCAAGCTCCCATCTTTCCTATGTGGGACTCTCTCCTTCATCTTTAATATCATTCAAACAATTTGATGGATTTTGGCTCCAAAATTTGCAATTTGGAGTTCCTTCCAATTTGCTCAAAATCCCAACAGGATCTTCACAACCATGATTTGTTCAGGTTGTTACTTGATCAAATTGATCCAAATGCATAGAAGTCCCTAATATGGAATAAATGTTACCAAATGCGGATTGCTTGGAACATAAGTTTCCCGGTGAATGTAATGATTCTAAAACACATTACCTGTATTTCCACTCAATCTGGTCAGGAACGGAACGTTGTTGTTGTTGATGAGTCCGTTATTGGCGCTGTTCTGTGGAATTCTATTATTGATAGGGAGGTTTGCACCGTTAGGCTTGGCAAAGGGGACTTGGGCGCTGAGCGCCGGATTGGCCACAATGCCAGTCACGGCCCGAGCTGATGGATTCGAGCCGCCAAGTATGTCGTGCATGTAGAAGGTCAGCGGATGAAGCTCAGTATCGCCCGCGATGGTGCTCGTGGTGGGGGTTGTAGTCGCAGCCAGTGCCACGGGAGCAGCGATTGAGCGGCGCCGTCTGAGCTGGATTTGCTAATGATGGCACGGCATTATTGGGAGCGGACGAAGTTGCATCCTCGGTAAGAGATTGAGAACACGTTGGGCATTGGATGACGAGAGCCAACACGAGGAAAGAAGCTGCGGATTTTAGTTGCGCGGGCGGAGACTTGCGAGTAGTCATTGAGCAAAATCAAGAGGGATTAAGCGAAATGACTCTTGAGAAGTTTTCTTCTTCTTTCCTTTGTGAGGGAGATATTGGCGAATTGATGATGATTGTGAAGATGATGATAGTAGGAAGAAATAGTTGGGTTTATATAATGATGTCCATCTCATATGCCTAAATGGAGTGGCTGAGTTGGGTTTGGTGCTGGCAATGCATTAATCTTTCCTTTGTGTTTCTGCTGGTGCTTTCGTTTCAAAAATAATTGCCAAGAGGACCACCTAATCCTCACACCAGACCATTATTAATTCCCTGACTGGTCTGGAGCTAGCTTCTCTTTTCCTCCTTTTAGCCTTTCTCTGTGTCTTGGGTACGTCCCCAGTGAAGTTTCTCCGAACAAGAACGGATCAGAAAAAGGTTACAAACTGCAGTTCGGTAAGACGGAAATGGTTTTTGATGTATCATCCTAACATGGATAATCTGCCAACCTAATCAGCTCTGTCGACTACCAGGAATACTTGGTCGATAGAACTATGCTTCCGTGTACTTTGTGTTCATACAGACGTATGCCAATAGATCCATTCAATTTTGTTCATCATGTACAGCCCTTTGAACTAGTTCGGACATTCCAAAGCCAGTTTATTTGTTGATTATGTTCTGCAAGATTTGCATAGGGAAGGCATGCACTGCATTCCCAACGCAATTTGGAAAGAGATCAACCATTTGACAAGCTATGGTAAAAAATTTGACATCTTGAACCAAAAGACTCTCTTCAGAGCGATCTGAGAACGAGTTTAGAGACAAGCTTTCAATTAGGTAGGTTTTCTTCAAACCTTTCAGGATTTCGTCCCTGTCAATCAATACAGGTGTGAAGTATGCTTTTTGCTTGTAGTCATGCCAACCATTTCTCATAGTTCCTCCTCATGGCATATTCAGCCAGATTTACAGATTTAACCTTTGGTTTCTTCTTGTGCCTGGATTGATTGATCTCAAACAAACTGCCTTGAACAATATTGATGTTGGGTGAAATCAGAAGTTTAACAATACGAGAAACATTGGAGGAATTGGATTAATGTTGATTTCCTCCTCATCTTAAACAAACAGCATCCATCTGTTTTAAGAAAATTTCTCCTAGCAGTAAATGTCCGCAGATACCATTGAAGATTTGAAAGAAGCATTATGACAATTCATTAGCAAATATGCCAGTGAATCAGAGAATTATACTATATATGGTGCGGTTAGTCGAAATGATATGTCCAGAACCGATACCATTTTCTTTTGTAACAATCGACTAACTTCATGAACAAAGATGCCAATACAAGGTTAAACCCATTTCTTTGAACGGCCTTTTCAATCGAATTGCCGAATTAGGACCACAACGACTCGAGCAAACACACAGAATTTCAAATACAATCCACTCTCTCAGACAGATATTAGTATGCCAGATATACAGTGAACTCGATAATAGTCTCCATCCCATCGGTGTTATGCTGGTTTGAGGCCGGGAAGGTCTTGATCGTGGTGTATCCCCGAGCATTCACATACTTCCCAGTGCCTCCCATAATCGCGAGCTGCGATTCTGAAACGGCGGTCCGGTGGACACCGAAGAAGCTGAGGCTGTCGATATAGCCGCCACTCTCGAACATGGCAGTGAATACAATGGTTTGGCTATTCCCGTCCTCAGAGCTCGCTACGTAGAACCCTTGTGCCTTGCCAACCAATCCGGAACCGAGCTCGTGTCCTTCAGTCAGCTCATCATCGAAAACAGTGAGTGTCCCGAACATCATCTTCTGGAGGGTCATTCCCTGAGGAAGCTGACCGCCATTCAGGATCGGGAACCCAGCTCCACCGTTGATCAGGTTTACTCCATTGTTCTGAATCACATTGCCTGTGTTTCCGCTCAGTCCAGTTAGAAACGGGACATTGTTGTTGTTGATGAGTCCGTTGTTGGCACTGTTTTGCGGAACCCCGCTGTTAATGGGGAGGTTAGCTCCATTCGGCTTAGCGAATGGGACTTGTGCACTCAGTGCTGGGTTTGCTACAATGCCAGTCACTGCTCGAGCTGAGGGGTTCGAACCGCCAAGTATGTCATGCATGTAGAAGACCATAGGATGAAGGTCGGTGTTGCCTCCTGTGGAAGCGGCAACTGTGGCCGATGATGCAGCCACCGGAGCTGACGGGTTGGTCAGTATTTGAGCCGGATTGGGTAATGGCTGTGCAAATGCAGGAACGGAGGTTGCGTCCTCACCAAGAGCCCGAGAGCAAGTTACGCACTGAATGGCAAGAGCCCAGAGAAGCAAGAATGTCACGCATTTAAGTTGGACGAACACGATCTTCCACGACGCCATCGCTTCGATGGTTCTGTAAGAGAAATTTGCTAGCACAAACAGCTGCTAGATGGTTTTCGTCTGCTTGGGATTGAGGTTATGTGGAGGACTAGAAGGTTTATATAGCATGAAGAGACGAGTGAGGACCGAAAGTAACGTGGAGTTGATGAATTGGAGGAGTAGGTGCTCCTGTTGCAATCTCTCAGTGTTTCGGTTCAGAAACAAAAAGAAAACCTGAACCACCTCTTGTTTTTTAATTCCTCTATTCTGCAGAAAGCTTAGCTCATCAAATTAGCTAAGCATACGTCCCAAAACTTATCTAGTCCGCATAATTTCTCAACGTCCCAAAACTTAACTTCGGCTGCAATGTGCATAAGAATATCGAAATCGATGGACTTGGGTGATTTTCTTACAGTCATTTTTCAGCTACAAGCACATCTAACCCAATACTGAACAACCATGCATGCAGTTGGTATAATTTAATCTAGCCGAGCAACAAAAGCACCGAGTGCATCTTGAATACAAATTGGCGATCAGTTGAAGTTCACTTCTTCAAAGGCTGGCACCCAGAAGTACACTCTCAATGAACACAAACATGAGTGGCTTCTACACAAACTGCATTGGCGTCACTGAATAAATTTACAAGATTGGTCTATTTTAAGGGGTTTGATCATTACACATTCTTCCGAATGGTCAATAAATCACGTAACAAGAAGATACATTTCACGAAATGCATCTCCACAACTCACACTTCGTTGCTCCTCCATAAATTTGAATGCGTGTTTAGTCATTGATAATAAACTTTGCTGCCTCGCCAGAAGACTGAAAGACAGTGCAACGCCTTAGACTTCATGAGGATCATGCCCAAAATACAGAGGAAAGCAATCTATTTCTAGAGATTGATGGGGCCAGAACAAAATCACTCTACTCTGGTCGAGGGCTATCTTTGCCCCAGATCACAGTAATTCTTGATTAATAAATGGATGAGATGCAAATAAAGGGGAGGATGCATAGACATATATCTAGGCTTTTAACTGATGGCGCAGATGAACTTACAATGGATGGATGCTTGAGTAGAGACACGTGATACGTATCGCTCCCACAATCACGGGAAAGCAGAAGCCTCACATGGGGGAGGGTTTTCCAGCTCTCCCCAAGAGCCGGTTTAGGAGTACCTCCATCTCCTCCAACAGTGTGGTTTGTTACCTGAAACGAATGCTCCCAATTTGAGCCAATATGATGATAAAACCTCTGAATTCAATCTTCCATTATTATCGCAAGCAAATTTCTAAATTTCATTCATCTTTATGCAGCATTACTTTATTGGAAAAAGCGAAATTAAGACAGAGTTGGATTCAGGACGAGAGACATGATGGGGAAAATAAAATCAAGGATGCATCATTAAATGAGAACTTCTATGATTAAGTAACCGTCAAAATTAATCACCATGAAAATGAGTCAAAATAGTGCATCATTCATCATCCTCCCTCTTTTCATGCTTCTTAATGCTTAGTGGTTCTATGCAAAAATATCCAGGCCAGCTGCAGCCATTTTAAGTGACAGAAAAATAAGCTACCGAACCCTGCAAAGATATGGAAAATAAAATATCATGCAATTCGCAGTTAGACATGAATGCGCTTTATTCATGACTTTTCCTCTTCTAAAAGTATAACATTGGGGGGTGAGTATTTTGAAAAATGAACATGCAATGATTTACTGGAAAAACCCACCAGAACTGCAAGATTGTATACATGGGCCAACTTCTTCAGAAGAGACATAGCAGATACCATCAAAGCACGTCCTGGAGTTGTCCAATATATAAATATAAACAAGTACAAACAGATAATGCGAAAACCAAAACCCAACTGCAAACAGAGATTATTTAGACCAGAAAATGGGTGATCAAACAACAGAACTAGGCTCGAAAACTGGGAACCATCTTGAATAACCGCCTAATAACCCATTCAGTGTCAAACAATATATATTAGCAGTTACTCTTTCCAAAAGCATCAACGCAGATGGGCAGGCAACGGAATCCTCCACTAGTCAGTTTACTGATCAACAAAAAGTGATCTGATTCAGATTAGCAGACTTTCTTTCTACCGCATGAGATTTTTTCTGAGCTTCCTTTGCGAAGCATGCACGGTGAACATCATAGTGAAATACAATTGGAACATATTCTTAAAGCTAAACAGCATACAGCCATACAAGTTCTTCCATTCTCAACTGTTCTAAAAGTAATTTAAAAATTTATCCTAAACAAATAGCAATTATTTGCTCTTGTCAAGCAAAGAAGTTGATTCTATATGAAGCACACGGAGCCAACCAATAAACATTCAACGTCATTATTCTTTCTGAAAATAATGGAAGAGAAAAGATGAAAATTTGCCTAATTATACTAAGGGAGCATAAGCTAGCCCAAAAAATGGCATTTTATTCATCTAATGGATTTTGCTTCATTAAAACTTGCCTAATCTTAAAATTATAACGTCAAATTGACACTATTATCTTCTGGTTGACAAATTAGAAGAACGTAGATGAGTAATAGTCAAATATCTCAGAGCATATATTTAAGAGCATAGCAATATATAATATATATCAATCCAGTTCTTTAGAAGACATAGAAACTGCGCATATATACAAGAGTGTGTACCTTGTGAACCACTGCTGCCAAGAATTGGTGTGATCAGGGATGATATTGAGTCAATGATTATTAATCTTTCATCATGTCTCCTCTGCACATCTTTAGCAGATTAACTTTACAATTTACATAAACTAAAGTGTTCTACCATTGTCAAGCAATTAAACTGCTTCATTTTCACAACAACCTGAGACTTCAATTTGGACTCTAAACAGTGTAGCACATCAAACATTGAAAAGATGTCAAATACAGAGTGGCACACTATGCCGTTCATAACTTGTTCAAGACCTCTTGGTTGCATCTGCAAACAGAAATAACCAAAATATTAAAGGATAGAAAATTTCAACAGACAGGAACATGGAAATGCAGCACTCTGTTACAAAAATAGCTAATATTGGCTTCTAAAGACAGACCAAAACTTTATTTTCCCTGTGATCAATGTTAATCGAATATCATTTACTCGCATAATTTGAGCTAATCTGTGCTAACAAGTGCTGGTTTATCAATAAACCATGATGATACTTAATCCAAACTTGAAAAGGTGGACACTCTAAATTGTGAAACAGACTTAGAGAAAGGCATCGCTGTGCTCAAAATATCATATGCGCACAAACGATGTCACAAATAGCACTTCCATTCTGGATATAGCACTCTAAAATCCCAACAGGTGACCTCAAATGAAAACATTTAGGGAAGAAAGAAAGCACAAAAAAGCATGGGGCTTTGCGACAGCACATTGATATGCACCTCCTCAGAAGCAGGACCAGAAATCTGATTCAGAAAGCGTGCAATGCGCTTTGCGGAGAAAGAATTTCCTGTATCTATATATACAACACCACCCATATGCTTGGAGGCAATAGTTGATGCTGTCAGTAGACAAAACTGACAAAAAAGAGTAAAAACGTGTTAGCACGTTGGAAACAGTGGTTAATGGTAATATTAAGTTGATACAGCAAATAAAACCAATGTTTTGGGATGAACATTTCTACATCATACATGGTTGAAATGGACTAATGATTGGTTGCAATAGGTGGTTAAGGAGTATGTCCTCAAGCATTTTGCATAAGAGTCAATGGCGAAATGCCTATTATATAGAAAGCAACAAGATTCAAGGGCATTTGGTATAGTCGTTGTCCTGATAGTGTCCTACAAGAGTTAATCCATACTTGTGTTTTACCAGAAGAAGATGGCCCTGCTAGCTCGGTCACTAGCCCCTCGTGAAGTCCACCTCTAAGTAGAAAGTCCATCCTGATTCAAACAGCCAAAAAGGATAAGTAAGTTCATAAATAGCATCCCTCCCAAAATTTGAAGGAACTGAAAGGTATGCTTTGCCGGCGATCACCCTTCGCATCCAGTTGACAGTACATGCTTATTCCTTTGAGCATCTTCCATTAGCTCCACTCCATTCGACCATGGCTGGTGCAGGCCATCTATGACATAGAGGACCTGGTTTATCGCCTTCCCAGGCAAAAAAAACTATTTAAGTGAATAGACAAGAAGACCCAGATAATCTTTTTTCTTTTAAGGACAAGGTAGCCCATCTCGAAACTCGGCCTATGAAATTCCCCACTCTCTCACAGACCATGTAAAACACGAGTAAAAACCCGGGAGAGCCTGAACATGGAACTATTTGCACATGCAGAAATATCCAAACCGTGCTATACCCTCAAACACATACAACTCCACTCCTCAACCACTAATCCAACGATCCGGAGATAACAACTAACAGTTCACGGCATCCCATTGCAAAACAACTAGTAAAGGAAGAATCTCTGAGAAAACTGACCTGCGCAAACCTCTCCGACGAGGGTTGTTGCTCCGCGTCCGCCGCTAAAGACTGGAGGTCGTGAATGAGAAAATCTTGTGCTGAGGCAACAAAAAAAAAAGAAAGAACAAATAAACAAAGCAAACAAACACCACAGAAAGGAAGTCAAAATTCGCTCTTCCGCTCTCGCCACTTCCATTTCCAGCAAAACCAACACCCCTCCTGAGATTCTCCCGATCTTGGGTCGTTCTCTTTCTTGCTCTTCCTCTGCAGCCAAACGAGTAAGGACAGAGGGTGGGGAGGGGTCGACGAACCTGTGAAGATGCCGCGAAGGGCGCAGAAGCTCTGGAAATCCGGGTCCAGGATGGGGAATTCCGTCTCCAGTCGCTTCAATGACGCCATCTTCTTGCACGGTCGTCGCCTTTCCCGGAGCTGATGGCGAGCGGAAGCAGAGCAGCGGAAGCGCGATCGTTTGCGACTGTGAGCTCGTCGCTCGCCTTCCTTTCGATTGGCTCTTGCGGTAAAGCGGGCGCGTCTCCGATTTCGCTCCATGCTTTTGAATCGCCACATTTATTTTACTATTATTGCTTTTTTTTTAATAATCCCAAGCCGTATATTGTGTAACTCAATATGCGTTTTGTTCGAGAGAAAATGTTTTTCGAAAATCCATTTTCCAAACCTTCACCCGTTTGGTTTGTCGAAAATGAAAATTCAACCAAAAATGCTTTCCAGTCAAGGAAAATATTCATGTATAAAATTAAAAAAGTAAATTCTCTAATTTAAGAAGGTGAAAACACTTTCCAAAATTTCTTGTCTTTAATTTATTAATATTTTTTCTTTTCATTTCTTTTCTTTCTTGAATTTCTCGTTTTGAATTTGTTAATTATCTTTTCGGTTCTAAATGGACGTTAATATAAAGAAAACATCACGCAAATCCTTTAGTCTAGTGAAATTTGATGGGGCCAATAGAAAGACTCAATAAGTTTTGAGATTTAAATACACGAATTTGATGTTTAAAAATTCAAGTGTACTGTTGTGACGAGTTGTGATGATTATCACCGTCACTTTTCCAATAAAAATGCAGTAAGTAAATGAGGATCTTCTCCTGACCCAAAAAAAATGAGGATCTTAAAAGTTTTCTGTTTATTTCGCGAAAAAAAACTTCAGGATTTTTTGGATTTTCAGATGTTTGGTTCACAGAAAATGAACTAATCAAGGAAGACATTTTCGATCAATTGGAAAAACATGTTCAAAAGTGGAAATCATTTTCCCTCTCTTTATTTTCGCTCGACCCAACACGTTCTCCTTCATGTCTACTCATTCGCCTTTATCTTTTTGCCTATGCACTCCTCATCTCTCTAGAGATTTCGAACCCTTGCTCACGCTCAACGAAGGTCGCCTTTAACCTTGACGGTATTTGGGCGAGGCGGGGCAGTCGCGACCAACCTCGAACTACCCCTTTAACATTTTTCTAATTCAAATATATTGCTTTATATTTGCAGGAAAATGATACAAAGGCTGAGCATGACAACGATTCTGTGCCCAGAAACAGATTCTGCTCAGAAATGATTCTTTTTTATTTTGTGCCCGGAATTAATTTTGAGCATTTTAAGGCGTTTGTTAACGGTCCAAAATTCCATCCCTGGAATAGAAAAAGAACAGAAATGCATTTGATAACGCTACAAATTTCTTTTTATTAATAATATTTTTAAATATTTTAATATTTCTTTCTTTTTTTTTCTTTTCTTTTTTCCTTTTCCTCCTTCTTGGCCATGGCCTGCTCATCGACCATGACCGGTGAAATATTTTTTTATTAATAATATTTTTATTAAAGTATTTTTTATTTTTTTTGCCATGGCCTGGTTGCCGGCCATAGCCGGTAAAATATTTTTTTATTAATAATATTTTTATTAAAAATATATATTTTTATTTTTTTGGCCATGGCCTGGTTGCCGGCCATGGCCGGTATAATATTTTTTATTAAAATATTTTATTCTCGTCAAATCCGGCGAGGGCAGTCCTCGGGCCAGTCATTAGAAGCTACATTAAAAATCAAGAAAAGGAAGAAGAAAAAAAAATTGATTCTCAAAATTGTTCCTAAAATTAAGAAGCTACTTTTTTTTATTTTTGAAAACTGATTATGGGAACAATTTTTGACAAAATTGTGCCCAGAATAAAAAAATTAAACAAACGCATTTCTGTTCCCAAACTGATTCTAGAAACAAAAGAACAAAATCAAGCACTGTTTGACAAGTTGTCATGCGCAGCCAAATAGTCCTTAAACTTTTGCTCGCTGTGCAATGCCATCTATATACTTTTTATCTGCTGAATGTGGTTTCCGAACTATTAATAAATATTCAATATAGTCCCTCTACCTTGCTTGAACAACAAATTTCACGTTTTCTATGACATGGATTACTATATATATGCCAAGTGAATCTAAAAAAATGACGAATTAACATGACAATCTTTTTATTCATCTACTTTATAAAAGGAAAGAGGTAGGGTATTAATATGTCCATAATCATTTGATGACGTGAATTATTATATCCCGATTTGATGTGAGTATCTTAGTTGGATGATCCATGCGTAAATTTTGTGTTGTCATTCGCCGTTCAAACTTAGTGGGTTGGTTCCGATTGGAAATTTTTTTTTTGAATGGATTGAAAGTCATATCAATAAATTCCGCAAACTTGAATCGACGAAAGGACAACCTTAAACATCTTCATACAATTTATGGATTATACTGGACATTTACCAATAGTTCAAGAATCGCATTGAATAAATCATAAAAGAGTCTATGTTCTAACAAGAATTTAGCAAATATAGGTATTTAGTCCCGTCACGGTGCTTGTCCTAGGCCTTATCCTGTCTGGACCGACTTTTAACATTCGGTTAATTCCTTATCCTAAACATAAGGCCTTATGACCCCAGTTTCCGACGCACAGAATCCTTACGAAGGCAAGTACAGAGCATACTATTAGGATAAGATGCTCTCTTACCATTCTAAAATCTCTAATACCAATAAATTCTGTAAACTCAAATTAACGAGAGGACGATATTGGACATTTTCATATAATTTATGAATTATACTGAACAAAAGTGCAGGTACGCCAATGCACGTTAGACCCGAGTGCATAAGCCATCTAAGTCCTTTCTCTTTACTTGCTAGTCACGGGTCAAAATTTTGGGGGCATCTACAAAAGCAATCGAATAGAACAGTATCATCCAGCGCACCAACAAACATATCTCGCAATAAAATGTAAATTGATCTCTTGAAAAAATGGAAATATTGGGTATCAAAATACAGTGCAGGCGGCTAACCCCCAGCATCACGCAATCATATGCTCGATCAAAGTCCAATTTGGCGTTTCTCTAAGGGCGCATTTTGTAACTTGCCAAACTCCAAGGACACGTTTCGCCGCCACCCTCGCCAGATTTGGTGGAGGCGGCTTGCGGCCTGGGCAAGGATCCAGCCCGCGCTGGAGCCGGTGAGGACCGCGACACCCTTGCCGGCCCTGCCTGCGCCGGCAACGGGCCATGACCAAGGAAAGAGAAGGGAAAAGAAAAACAAAAAAATATTAAAAAATTTAAAATATTATTAATAAAAGAGATTTGTGTAGTTATCGAATATATTTCTGTTCTTTTTCTATTTCAAGAATAAAAATTTTTAAAAACGAAATTAAAACGAATTATTTTTATGCAGAAACAGGTTTCAAGAATAGAATGGTTGCCAAACACGCCCTGATATTCCATAAATCCAATTGGCCGAAAGAGTAAAGTAAAAAGCAGAGAAGAGCAGCAGTGATTCGAGGGTTTCTATGCTTGGACTTTTTGACAGAGACCGAGATGGAGGAGGAGGAAGAAGAGATGCATGAACGAACGAAATGAAATGACGCGAATCAAGAGTCGAAGCAGCAGCAGCAGCGGCGGCGGCGGTGCAGGCTTCGATGGCTTGTTGACTTCTTCTCGGTCCGCCTCCGTCGCTCTTCTTCCCTTCGGGCCCGGTCTCGGCGGGCTTGATTCAGGTGCTTCTCTTGCTGCTTCAGTTGCTGCCTCCTCTTCGGCAGTCGGTGTGCGCGGATCTTGAGTCCGTGCTGCTTGTTTTTGGAAATTTATGGGATTCCGACCTCATGGGCTGCTTGTTCGGCGCGTTTCGGGTTGCACTAGATTTCTGTCTCTGGGTCTGGGGCCTAGGTCACGCTGCTCTGCTCTTGCTATTTTTCTGCAGTATTTCCGTTTCCTTCTCTCCACGCTGCACTGGTCTTGTTAAAAGATTCCGTTTCCGCCGGAAGGTGCTTTGTGGGTTTTTTCTCTTTTTATGTTGTTTTGTTTGAATTTTCGCTTTGTCGATTCGGTTGATTGTGTCTGGGGGGATGGCTTCACTTGGGTCAGACTGGGCAGTGGCTTATCTCTCCGCTTCGGTCAGATATGGGTTTTGCCTTTGTCTTGTTCTGTTCCATGTCGGGATTTTTCATCTGATTTTACATGATGGGTATGTATGTATTTGTCAAACTTAAAGGGAAAGAGTGCTCGTGAGAATGGCCTTGTGGATTGTGGCGGGGATAAATAGTGGTAATGGAGTGTGATCCCCTTCGGCATGATTAGAACCTGTGGGGCTCGGAGCTGGGAGGGGGGATGTGCATAGATTGCGGAGTGGGGAAGTTTTAGGTTGTTTCCTTCGGAGTGTAACATGTGAGTTGTAAGAACTCCAAGGTTACTCTGTTTTACAGAATTCCCAGTTTCCAGAAGCTATTTTTTTATTTGAGCTTCTGAAGGCGGCAATTTGTGCTCATCATATTTGCTAGGTCCACCAACGGATGGCTTTGATTGATTAGGGTAGAATAAGAGATGGGATCTTAGTAATGGTTATCAGTAGGAGGAAGATTTACAAAGTATCCTCTCTTCTTTTAGGCTTTATTTTTTGGAGTGAATGGAGGGGACGAAAGTTAAAGGCGGGGGTGATAATTTGGAAGAATATGAATTTTTCGTGAGACGGATTTTTCAAGGGAAATTTCTCCCGAATTAAGGCTTACAGAGCTTTTTGTCAGGTGCAATATGCATCAGAAGACTGACATTTTTAAGTACTTTATCATAACGTTGGAGAAGCTTAGCCTAAGAGACTTATATTTTTTGATTGCTTAGAGACTTCTTTGTCTTTGTTTATACATAATATTCTGAGATTGATGAGCTGGAAACTTCTTTTTGGGGGAGGGGGTAAATTCAATGCTTTGTAGTTACTGTTGGTACGACCTTCTTTTGTTTAAAGGAGGCATGCATGCAAACGTCTGTAAAGTATGCGTAACTAAAGATGAGCTTGTCACGAAGAATCAAGCAAAGCTTTTGTACTTTACATTTTTGTTTCGTCCCTAACAATAGAGACCGCAATGTGCAAGTAATTTGTGTTTCCAAATTCCTTTGTCAATTTTGATGCTTTTGGCTGTCTCCAGCAACTTCACAAATCTATCACGTTGCCCTAGATAGACTAGCTTTTCAGAGTGTATGATTTATGACGCTATAAGGATACTACACATTCCCTATATTTGGTTATGCCTTCATTTTATCTTTTATCTATAGCTGATGATTGAGTTGTAATACTTGCCGCGTGTAATGTATGGATTTTTCGCTAGAGATTGCAAGTTTACTTCTGATCTTCATTACACCTTTTCTCTGTGCGTCATCCATCGATCATTGAATGGTTATTGTTCGCCAATTCCTTTCCTTGTATAAAGTGATTAATCGTGATACAGAGGTTCTTCAGGAATTCATGGCACTTAGAAGGTGAAACTTTTTGGTTGCAGGCATGTGAAAAAGAATCTTTGACTGCTCAGGTTGCTCAACCATATGATGGAATCCTGCAACTGCATTGAGCCACAGTGGCCAGCTGATGAGCTTTTGATGAAATACCAGTACATCTCAGATTTCTTTATTGCTCTGGCTTACTTTTCCATCCCTCTAGAACTCATCTACTTTGTGAAGAAATCTGCTGTATTTCCCTATAGATGGGTTCTTGTTCAGTTTGGTGCTTTCATAGTTCTGTGTGGAGCAACCCATCTGATCAACTTATGGACATTTACCATGCACACAAGAACTGTAGCAGTGGTCATGACCACTGCAAAGGTTTTAACTGCTGCGGTATCATGTGCTACGGCTCTCATGCTTGTACATATCATCCCCGATCTACTTAGTGTGAAAACCAGGGAACTATTTCTGAAAAACAAAGCTGCAGAACTTGACAGGGAAATGGGCTTAATTCGTACTCAGGAGGAAACTGGCAGACATGTCAGGATGCTAACGCACGAAATCAGGAGCACTCTTGATAGACATACTATTTTGAAAACTACTCTGGTTGAACTGGGCAGAACATTGGCGTTGGAAGAGTGTGCTCTATGGATGCCAACACGAAGTGGCTTGGAGCTTCAGCTATCCTACACTCTCCGTCAGCAGCAGAATCCAGTTGGATACACTGTACCCATTCATCTTCCTGTGATCAATCAAGTGTTTAGTAGCAATTGTGCGGTGAAGATTTCACCAAATTCACCTGTCGCAAGAATTCGTCCTCTTGCCGGGAAATATATTCCCGGTGAGGTTGTCGCTGTGCGGGTTCCTCTGCTGCATCTCTCTAATTTCCAGATCAATGACTGGCCTGAGCTTTCAACGAAACGGTATGCTTTGATGGTGTTGATGCTTCCATCAGACAGTGCTAGACAATGGCATGTCCATGAGCTGGAGCTTGTTGAAGTGGTGGCTGATCAGGCATGATACTTGATCTTCTCCTGATGTTGTCAGTTATTACTCAGTCCAATGTATTTGCAAGAAATGTTGCCTCTCTTCAGACGCATTGATATCCAACTTAGGACGTATGCATTAGCCAGTAAAGTACTTGTGGAAACTTAAACTTTTGGAATTTGGCCAGGAGCAAATTATTATTTGCGTATTGTCTCGGAAAAATTCACTTCGCTTCTTTATGTGGATACACATGTAGAGTATTTACCAGATTTTATTGTGAATCCAGGTTGCAGTTGCTCTCTCCCATGCTGCAATACTGGAAGAGTCTATGCGGGCAAGGGATCTTCTCATGGAGCAAAATGTTGCACTTGATCTGGCCAGAAGAGAAGCGGAAACAGCCATTCGTGCTCGCAATGATTTTTTGGCTGTCATGAACCATGAAATGAGAACTCCCATGCATGCAATTATTGCCCTTTCTTCCTTACTGCAGGAAACCGAACTGACCCCTGAGCAGCGTCTAATGGTTGAAACGATAATGAAGAGCAGTAATCTTTTGGCTACACTGATAAATGATGTATTAGATCTTTCAAGGCTTGAAGATGGAAGCTTTCAACTTAACATCGTCACTTTTAATCTTCATGCTGTGTTTAGAGAGGTATGATTTGCATTTATTGGGAATTGAGTTTGATTGCTTATGACTGCTTCGTGATCTTTGTGAACTTGCACACTTTTCCTCCCTTCTGCAGGTCCTTAATTTGATTAAACCAGTTGCATCTGTGAAGAAACTGCTCATCACATTAAATTTAGCCCCAGATTTGCCTGAGCATGCTGTTGGGGATGAAAAACGCCTCATGCAAGTCATTTTAAATGTTGTTGGTAATGCAGTTAAATTTTCTAAAGAGGGTGGCATTTCTATAACTGCTTTTGTGGCTAAAGCAGAGTATCTAAGAGATGTCAGGACTCCCGAATTTTTTCCAGTGCCAAGTGATACTCACTTCTATTTACGTGTACAGGTGTAGTTTTCTTCTACGCTTGCTTAAAATACTCATGCTTTCCTATGCCCGATTGTTTGCTGTTAGGTATTCTCTACTACACAATGGTTTCTTCCTTGTGCAGGTGAAAGATTCAGGATCAGGTATTAACCCTCAAGATATTCCCAGGTTATTCACCAAATTTGCACATAACCAATCATTAGCAACCAGAAATTCTGGTGGGAGTGGACTGGGTCTTGCCATTTGTAAAAGGTACTCTTGGTCGTTAGTTATCCACCTCTTCAGGTCTCATCACAAGTTAAGCATGTTTTTGTACTTGTTCTATACAATTGCTTGCATATTCCGATACAGAGTCAGATGGACTCAAGAGTTGTTAATAAAACCCTGGGGGACTGTACTAAGATCTCCTTTTATGGATGGATGTTCAGGTTTGTAGCTCTCATGGATGGACACATTTGGATTGAAAGTGAAGGCCTTGGAAAAGGGTGTACTGCCACTTTTATTGTAAAGCTGGGAATCTCAGAGAAGTTAAATGAATCTAAGTTCCCTGCATTACCCAAAGTGCCAGCAAATCATATCCAGGCCAATTTTTCTGGGCTCAAAGTGCTCGTTATGGATGACAACGGGTCAGTCACATTTCCATTTATTTTTTGTATGCATACATGAGTACTTGATGTTAAGGCTAAGTTCTATATTAGCATGTTATTGTGAACGGTGGCTGCTATACAGCATTTACTTGCTTGGAAATCGTCAATATAGAGAGCTCACAATCCAATGTACCGTCCGATGGAGAATTGAAGTTTTCTCTTCCATATGAATTGGTACAAATCCGACTAGTGATAACATTGCAAGGATGCTGAATGATTCCAGAATACGTGAGATCACATGTTTCCTCGGTATTCTAGCATGCTTTGAAAGCAACACAAAATATTCCGTGTTCCTTGTACGTGTTAATTATTTTGATAGTAGTTAATGATCGATCACGGACATGGGTTATAAAAAGGCGAATATTTATTTAATTAGGATATTGATGTAGAGGCAGTCACTTAGTTAGGTCGAGTAAGCAAATAATTTCAAAATGCAATTTTTAGAGCTGAACTATCGAGTCTCAAGTTCTAGGGGATAGTGTAATTACAGAGTTAAAGTTTTGCGTAAAAACTACAGGCGAGATTGCCCAATTTTTTTTTTCACCTGGATATATTGTGATGTTTTGCTGTTTGATGATAACAACTCGTCCTTGCCATTTGACTCGCTCGATCTCTTTCTTCATATCCATGCAGTTGGATGGTTTATCCAGTGATGTTGTGGCGTAAAACACACTTATTCATGTCATGCTTACTGTTGTTGACTTTTTTTATGATGCTCCAGTGTTAGCAGGGCAGTGACCAAGGGACTTCTCCTAAATCTGGGATGTGATGTGACAACCGTAAGCTCAGGGGACGAGTTGTTGCGTGTTGTCTCTCAGGAACACAAGGTAGTCCTCATGGATGTTTGCACGCCTGGTATAGACAGTTACGAAGTTGCCGTCCAGATACACAGGCTGTGTTCGAAACATCATGAGAGGCCACTCTTGGTGGCACTTACTGGGAGCACTGACAAGTTAACCAAAGAGAATTGCATGAGGGTTGGGATGGATGGTGTTATCCACAAACCTGTGTCACTTGATAAAATGAGAAATGTA
>CM062229.1:22982260-22996083 GCA_031216235.1 Syzygium jambos | reverse complement strand
ATAGAGACGCCTATTTACTAGGGCCAACAAATAATTGAGTAGTTGCATTATTTTTCTTGAACAATCATCCGATAATAATATTTCCATGGGTGGTGCGGTCCTAGGTTTTGTAAATGCACACTCGTCACTAATCGACACCATTTGTGAAAAACAGATTTTACATTTATATTAACGATAGCATTCGATTAAAGAGTATTTCTAGTATACTGTCCAAGTAATAAGCGAAAAAAATTTGTAATTTAAACGGGGTCTAACCCTTTTCGCAACATGTATTGATTGATACTTTTAAAGTTAAATATCTTTATCAAGTATGTTTAACAAATTAGAAGACCTTCGTCAACGATTTCACAACCCAATGAAACCCTAATAATAAAAGGGGGGCTGCGGCCACCAGCGAGGTGGTGGCGATGGTGCGAAGAGGACAAACATGCTCATTCTTGGAATAATGTTTTTCTTTTTGATCCGCATAAACAGCGGTCACGTCTTCTCATGAAATAATAAATTATTTGGGGGTTTTGGTGGGGTACGATATATGGAAAAAAGGGTCGATACAAATCCAAATAATCAATCAATTCTTGAATGGCATGTAGTAGGAAAACATGGAGATCGATCGTTGTGGAGTTGACCTTGCGTTGGAAATCTTGCAAATTTTCTTTTCAAGTCTCCACGAGAATCAAACAGGAACATCGAAAGTTATTTTAATGCTCACATGCAAGACTAGGCAAACCCCCCAAGAAAGAACTACCCCAATTTTTATCTCGAATCTCGTCGCTGCACAAATCACTAATCAATTTGTCCTAATCAAATCCACTGTTCCCACCATATTCTAGCTCGACATTTGCGTGATTTTTAATTATTATTTTCGGTTGTTTTATTGAACATTTTTATTTTTTGTTTGCCCGTGGTCCTTTTCAATAGGGCCACCTTCGTTTTCTTTAGAGAGAAACAGCAACCCCTTGTCTTTGCGCATGGAAAATCGAGGGTTATAAAAGCATTTTTAGGGTTGAAGATGAGATTGATTTAGATGTTGATTAGTATGAGCTGGAATGCATGGCAGCAAATTATCAGTTTGGTTTGAGGAAAGTCAGAAGAAATTCCATGATAATTCGTGGTCAGTCTTCTGTAGGGTTTCGCTCTTTAGCAATGACTTTGCATTTGGATTGAATGTGGCTCTACGTTCCATGATCTTCTTATGCAGTGATAAAGGAGGTGACAGCGAAAATTGTCCAAAAAGTCATAAACTTATTATATTTTGGTCAATTTGGTTATAAATCTTTCAATTTTGCCTATGAATCCTAAACTTTTTCACATTTTGTCAATTGAATTTATCCAACCAATTTTAACTGAAAATCGTTGATGTGGATGTTGGTAGTGCATCGTGGATGGCCGATGTTGACATAGACAATTTTTTTTATAATTTTTAAAATTTTTTTTGAATCTTTTAATAATTTTGAATTCTCTCATTTTCTTTCTTTTTTTCATTTTTTTTCTACCAAATCTGGCGAGGCTCCTTGGTCACAAGCGAGTGCTAGCCAACCGTCGCCTGCGGTCGATGAGGGCTTCATAGCCCTAGCTAGGTTTGGGCAAGGGCCGTGACCCTTGCTCGTGGCCTGCGAGGGTCGAATGGCCCTCCCTGTGACCGACAAGGGTTGGTTGGCGACCCTTGCTGGGCTTGGAAGATCAAAAAAGAAAAAGAAAAAAAGAAAGAAAAAAGAAGATCAAAATAATATAAATTTAGAAAATTTTTAAAAAATAATAAAAACTCTACACCTTAGCGCCGATTATGCCACGTAAGACGATTGGTGTTCACGTCAGTGATTTCCGTGCTAAAATTGACCTGATGGACTCAATTATCAAAATGTGAAGATTTTTAGGACTCAATTGGCAAATTGAAAGGTTTATAACTAAATTGCCAATGTACAATGGGTTTATGACTCTTTGGACAATTTTCCCAGAGGTGATATGTATGGAAGGAAAACAGTAAAAAGTATTGTCATGTGATGAACTAGTATGCAATCGTTTGATTTTCATGCTTGACTATGTTAATTAGCAATGTCAATAAGTTAATAGAAGAAAGTTACAGTATGTAAACGTACAAAGATCATCTCTACCGAGAGTAAAAATGAAAGCGCATGTTAGAACTTGATGAAAAATAAGCTCATTAGTGTATCTTTCCTCATTTACCTATATGAATGCATCATACAAAATTTGTGATTTGTTTATTCAATCTCAATGCTCCAACATGTTAATTAAGTAGGCATAAGTGGTGATTAATATCAGTAACTTAGACATGTGGACTTGCTTATTGCAAATTTTAATTTCTAATGGTAAGATCTAACAGAAATTACTGATTTAGAACATCCATGATATATATACATTTACAGAAGTGCAATATGTGATTTTCATATAGTATTTGACTATCTCCTGACATTGTCAATTATAGCGAATAAGAAAAAATAATTTTGGTTTTTGCTGGAGACTTACTTGAGTTGAAAAAATTTCATAATTTTCTCCTTTTTTCCAGATTTCTAAGATTTTTGGGTTTATATGATGGTTCTATGCGTCTTTTTATCATTTACTTATTTTTTTTTTCAATTTTTTAAGGTAGTACTTTCAATCTCCAACCCCTCCATTCGATGGGATTTTGCTGAAAATTTCAATTTGGATAGTGCATTGGAATAAGACCAACATAGAAGTTGCTATATTAATGTCTATTATCCCCTTCGACAAAAAAGAAATGATTTTCTCAATTTAGGATCTACGCTTTTAGTTTCTCCACAAGGTACAGTTTAAGCAATGAGGTTGGGCTACTTTATACAAGATAATTTTCCATTTTATTGCCAATTTCTCATGAAGATAATCAAAATAATCGTGATGACATTTGGATTTTGTTTCTTACAAGCTTGACTTATAGGTGTTTCTTTATATGGCCAATGATTTTCTTTAATCCAATCTAGTATTACCTAAGTGACCCTGAAATTTAACATACTAAATACTTCCTGAGTCATTTTTTCAACTTCCGAAACAAACTTTAAAGACAAAATGTTTATATCAACGTGTAAATATCGATGGATCCCGTGCATCCTCATGAGTTAGATTCTAGTATTTTTGATTTTTTAAGTTAGGTCGATTGCGTGAGGATGAGGTGGAGTGACATCTCAAGATGCTTTGGGTTTTCTATATTCCTTCATATACAATAATGCGTCGTCGATGGCTGCTTGCCGAGCATCACGGCATGGGTTTGATTCGACAGAATTGACCATCTCAATGTTTCTGGTCTATTTTTGGTCAGAGCGGCAGGGAAAAATCTTCACCTTATCCATGTATAATAATACTCATTTTTGTATGCTTTACGGATCTAGTATACGAGAATTTATGGTCCACGGACGGCGAAAAGAAATAAAGAGAGAATAATTTCGAAATGAGTACAGAGAAGGGGCAATTGTATGATCTACCGGGGGACGTAACTTCGGATGGTAACGTGTCGTAACTTCTATACACAAACTGTCGTAACACATGAAATTTTTTTTTTTTTGATAACTTCACGTTCAACGGGTGAGATTAACGCACTTTTCCATTGGATGGCTATTGAGGGGTTAAGGATTCGGTTATCCTCAGGAAACATCCTAAGAGAAGGGGTGAGTCTTGCATGGACCTGCGCGTTCATGGACCCAAAAAATGGATCGTCGTATGTTGATCTTGCGGGACCGACACACTAGTCGCGTACGATCAATCATCACGATGGACCCTCCATGTGGATCTAGGTCTTACACTCTTTTTCATCGAATGATTATTTAGGGGTTGAGGACTTGGTTCCTTATGATCCTCAGAAACATCCCAAGAGAAGGGGCGAGTCTTGCATGGACCCGTGCCTTCATGGACCCAAACGGATCGTGCCATCGATCGTGCGGGACCCACACACGAGAGTCACTTATGAGATCAATCATCGCCATGAACCCTCCATGTGGATCCAGGTCTCGGCAAAGTACTTGCCCAAGAGAGAGGCCAATCTTTGTGTCATCATCGGCTTGCGAAGTAAAAACATGCTGTGGGACAAATATCCTCAATTTACCCAAGCTTTGTATGTGGGTATCGGGATATCAACCGTATGACCCGGATCCATATGCTTGATGTTATCAATATCAATGCACTTTGTCATGATTCTCTCAATTTTTTAAGTTGCCAACTTGTCAGTTCCAACATCAAAAAGATGTTTTATGGATCTCGATGGCTGCCCCCTCTTGTTTGGTCGCGAAGACTCATATGCCATGCAAATCCAATGTAGCATTCGGGGGACAAACCCAAAAAACAAAAAAATTCAAAACTTAGGAGCTCGCTTTCGCTATACTATAGTTTATTTCCAAATATGAGCTCAAATCCTAAAACGGGTTCTCAACTTATGTACATGTCGACAACGGTCAAATTTGGACTGCCCCCCCTCATACATGTCAAAGAGGAAAGGCCGTCCTTATTCATTTGTCTTTTGTAACTTTAAGAGGTTCTCTCAAGACGTATTGACATCTTCCAATGGTGGTAAATACGACGAAGATGATTTGCTGAAGATGAATCAAACGGATAAACTTTGGCGACCTTAATTTTCGTGAAAGTAGCGACGCTACTCGTCTATGTAGGGACAAAGCGGGAAGCATCGAATCTGATGAATGTCAGGGCCAAAAGTTGATATGATTTTTAGCTTTTGGGGGTCGTGGAATCTTGGAGAAGGAGGGCCAAAAGAGATTAAAAAAAATCGCAATTCCTGTTGGTATTACGCGCGGTTTCAACGGGATGGTGAAGAAGGGAAAGAAACACGAGAGTAACATCCGTGAACACCGACAGCAAGAATCGTCAAGCAGTCTTCCCAAGGCTTTGCCTTCTCTCTTTCTTTCTTTCTCTCTCTCTCCTCGTTGGAAAACCTAAACCTACTTACTCTATGGGTTTAATCGAGTAGTGATTGAAATGAGAGATATATGAAATTTATATATTAGTCCTAGAGCAGTTGAGTTTGGTTTTTTTCATCACCAATTGAGTATAAATGATCTCTATGCTTCAATCGTCCAATTGAGTTTTGGCTCGCATCTTACTTATTTTAACATAGATTTTTTTCCTTGCTAAAAAAGAAGAAGATCTAAACCTATTACACGAAGCATCATTCTTTTTTTCATTACAATGAATCTACTTCACCTGTCTGAGATACATATATCCTAGGTTTGGACCCTGAGATCTTGTCCCTTTCTACATTCCTTTGCCTTTGAAACATTCGAACGACTCTTCTCAACATAAGCTTGGCATATTTCACCACCGCGAGAGATCAAATTAATGGTACATAAAGATCTTAATGAATGATGTAGGGGAACTTGTTGTCTACCTAATGCCTCTATTTAGTTCAAGTGGGTATACGGAAAAATACATATTGAAATGGGTTTGGAACCGGGAAGGTGAATGTATGTGTTGAGAGATGATGAGAGTATGCTCTTCATGTTAACCCCCTCAATCCCCAGCAAAATGAAGGAAAATGAGATACATTTGCTATACGCATACTCTCTCTTCCTAGTATCTTGGAAATAGTATATGTCGGGTTTTTAATTGAATTTAATGAGCTCATGGCAAACCTGGCGTGCCAAAACAGGTCATGGTCGATTGATTGCTAGCTCCAATTTTCATACGAACGGGAGTTATATGGACCGGTTCCATCAGTTGCCATATATGTAAGAACCTTCCATTAGCGTTTTCTCAAGCTGACCGATTAAAAGAGTTTGTTTAACTTCATCACCATTGACTTCGGTAGATAGAGAGACTGAGACCTCCAGCCGTCGGACTATTCAACAATTTCGGAGCAGTTTTGTGATCTCTCTTGAGAAATTGCACAATTATGACTCGAAACAAGAACGTCATGAGTATAATAATGTCTAGAGTTCTCGGAAGATTCCTAATCCGGGCAGAGAAACTTCAGAGAAATATATGGGAAGGTTGAGAGACATATGACAACCGGTCCAAACACACACTATATCATAGAAGAATCATCATGTAACGAGGACCTGCACAGTTCATATGCTTTATTTATTAGCTACGTGAAGGTTAAAAAATCACATATGGTAAGTTATTTAAGATCTACGACCGAATACGTACAATTAGGACTCAGTCTGCTCGTTGAAATACCGGCGTGCCTCTGTTGTGGCCAAGACCACGTTAAGACCTGGCTAGGGTTTGTCGCGTTCCTTCCCATATGGAACCTCACTCTCTCTTTCATGCCATCGGGAAAAAAATTTCTCAGACCAAAACCAGACAAACTTGACACATGAATAATACCCATATCCTCCTCCTTCCTCCAGGGGTTGAATCTTCCCCAGAAACAGCCCCTTAAAGCACGGTTCTCGTCATCGTTGAGCCGGTCCATCTCTCTGATCTTGCAAAACCACAATGAATGAATATCGAAATGATGGTGGTTTGAACAAGATGGTGGCGAATCCGTTGGAGATCATAAGCGAGGATGAGGAGGAAGGGGACTGCGAGAGCAAGACCAGGAACAGCACCAGCTCGAGCAACAGCGTTGTTGAGGAGTTCAGTGAGAACAACAACAACAATAACAACAACAAGAATGCGATCAGCTCTGGTACTAGCACTGGCTTGAGGCCATATGTGAGATCTCAAGTGCCGAGGTTGCGTTGGACTCCTGAGCTTCACCTTCGCTTCATTCAAGCAGTGGAGCGACTCGGGGGTCAAGAAAGTAAAATTCTTTTTGTTGATTCTTGTTTCTCTGTGTTTGTGTTGTGATTATTTCTCAATATATTATGTTGATCGAATAGATTTTTCCTTTTTGGGGTATGTTTTTTTTTTCATCTAGGAGCTACACCGAAATTGGTCTTGCAGCTGATGAACATCAAGGGGCTTAGTATTGCTCATGTCAAGAGCCATTTGCAGGTGATAAAAGATCTCATAACCTAATATGTATATATAAGAACTATCTTTTTCTTACAAAAATAAGTACTTAGTACAGTTGAGCTCAATTTCTTTTTCTGTTGGGCACAGATGTTCCGGAGCAAGAAGATTAATGATCGAGGAGAAGGTAAAAAACCCGTGTCGATTTAAGTTTAGAGTTAATATAGGTTTCTTGTTTCTCTGTCAATTTTTTTTTCCTTCCAACAATTTATTAAACCTACTTTTTGCAGTTATAAACACAAGACAAGATTTCACGGGGAGTGCAGATCAGCTTCCTCATGCCTTCTGGCAACACTCCATTCTCCAAAATCTTGACCGTAGGATCTCCAACATCAGGTAGGAAGGATTGCCATGTGACATAGTTCATGAATTAATGTGTTCCGCACTTCTTATCCCAGTGCTTAAACTCTCTGTCTGTCTCGATCTGTGCAGGGATTTTTGCTGGAGTAGTGACCGGAACTGGATGAGCGGACCCTATTTGACTGATGTAGCCACGGCGAATGCGCAAAATGGGATCCAACTCACAGGTTTCATGGGTGAGGAGATGAAGCACACGTCTCATCACTCTTATCCAAACACAAAAGACAACTTTTACTTTGAGCTAGGAAGAAGGAAACAAGCTCAAGACCCGGTCCTAGAGTCCACTAATTTCTCATTGTTGTCCAGTCTCACACATGCCCATCCACAGCAGAAGTCAACCCTAATTCAACCCTCAAACGACCAGTTATTGCACGGAATGAGAAAGGCTCCTCAGGATGAGATCTGGAGGATTGATATTGATGGGGACCACAGGGACCGAAGCACGGTGAAGAGAAAGGCTGATCATGGCAACGACTGTGGTGATCTTGATCTGAATCTGTCTCTGAGCAATAAGATGCCGAGGCTTGTGGAGGTAAGGAGGAATGATTCATGGGAACAAAATGAGGGTGAAGTGGTGGATGGCAATCTGTGTCTTTCTTTATCATGCCCATCATCATCATCATCGTTGGACTTGTCACTAGATCTCAACATGCCCTTTGATAAGCTCAAGAGCTTGAAAGAAAGTGATGATAGTGCTAATGTTACTTATCCGAAGTATCTCGATTTGGTGAGTACCCTGGATCTGATCATGAATTAAGTTTATGTATTCTGGTGAGATCCTGTTGGTACTTGCTCAAAAAGATGATACGCTGAGAAAAGGTCAATTAGTCATGCTGTGTGTTCTATCTTGTCCTTCAAATCTGATATTCTTAGTTGAATTCTGCTTTAGTTTACTCCACTTTACATGTCTATATCCAAATCTACGTTCAGTTTTGTCTGCTATGATCGTGAACCAGAACTCTGAGAAGGTCACTTGACAGTTTATTGCAAAACGCTAACAATTGTCCAGTATGTTTGAGGCATAACACAGTCATGCTAACTTAATCAAAATTCTTCTATGCATTCTAATTCGCTTTATACTCTACCGTTGCATCTCAAGCTTAGATCAGTAGAAAGGATGATCGTAGGATTTTATGACGTTTTACTAGAATTTGTTTACATTCCGAGGGGCAAACTTTATTTGGGTATATTGAGACAACTAGTAGAATCCATGCACAAAGCGGTCACTTATTTAGATAATCATTACTACTTTACTGTTATGCAACTCGAATGTAAGCATCCTGGATGTATCTTAAACCTTCTGTAAGCTTCACGATCTTCATCGACAGGGCAGGCAGAGATGTTCAAAAAAGAAAGAAAGCAAAAAATGAAAACCAATATATGAGTGCATTCTCGGGGTTTTAGATGAAGATATTTGTTGAATGGACTCGAAGTTACCGGAGAATTGGAATCCTATCAAGTACTTAGCTCTGTTTAGATCCTAGGGATCATTAACTACACATCATCAGCCCTAAAACCTAGACAAATGGTTAATATTGAGATACATTTATAGGTAATGTGAATCGGTCTCCTTCTAAATGGACAAACTACTAGAGATTTCAACCCGAAAGTTCGCAGTTGCAAGAGTGATAATACAAAACGTGCCTGAACGATACCAATGAGTCAGGTCTTAATTAGCCAGCGTGCTTGTCCGCACGGAGGCCAGTTGAAAATTTGGAAACCCCATAATGTGGCGTCTATTAGTCACAATTAAAGCACAAATGGGTAGCTCCGACAAATTTGACCTTCCAATTCATCGACTATTTTAGCAAAAAAACTCAGCATCTCTGACCTTGATATTCTTCGGAGCAGACAGACATAGAGGTGAAGATGCACTCCAAACAGTAAAAAACGAATGAAAGCTAAGCACATGTCTTTGAAGACACCTTAAATTTGTCAATTGCATGCTTGCATTTGCTTACAATTTAAGAGAATATGAAAAGTAAACACACTAAAAGTCTTGCGCAATCGAATGAAAGGTAAATTGCACAGTGAGAAAGAAGCCACAGGCCGAATCGGGGTTCTAAAAGTTCACGTAACAAACCGATATCCCCAGGTAATCTATTCATTAATGCCCAAACTGAGACTCAAAGGATCTTTAGATTTACTGTTCGCCTTTGGTTGTGGCTTAGACCGACGACTCAAACTGAGAGTCGGTGCCGGCACCATCTTAGGTACCCAAGGAGTCGGCATCCATGTGTGTCCTTCTTCCTTCTTTCCCTGCTTCACTTTAATTATACTCAGCTTGCTAGAGACCTCCCCTGTGGTCTTTCCAATTTGAGCTGCAAAATTGTTAAAAACTATAAAATCACACAAGATAAAAAAATTAAGTTGCTAATATGACGGCAAGCTTATACTACTGTCAACGTTCAATTCTCATGTTTCTGGCCGAAATACAATTTATGCTCCTTGAGTAAAAACATTTAAATCACTAAATAATTCAAGTTTGCATCTATGACCAGTCATTGCATTCCCCAGCACGGCCCAAGTTTTACGAGTATGATATATACAAAAGTTCAATAAATGTGATGTAAATCTTGCAATAGCTTGTTTATCTTCAATGAGAATTCTAATTATTTTTTGGACATCCATTTCTTCAGTTAACTACATTCACAAATGAAGAAAAAAATGATTACTATCTTCTTGCACGATCTAAAACCACAGGTTTGTAAAATTATGAATCAGTACATACGGATAATTAACGCTCAGTAATAAATAATTGCCTTGTGGACTTCACTTATTATGGTTGTTATATACACTTGACTGTACTTATCCAAAAGATTTCGAAGTTTTTAGATACACTCAATTGCTTGTTTCGATCATGGCTCGACTCTTCTTCTATCAATATGGTAATATCCGGATGACATACATTGAACACAGAGCCAAACCAATTACATATGATCAATCTTAGAGTAGTAATCTGTAGACTAATCTAACTATAGAAAAATAACAATTAGCCAGTGTGCAAGTGAAGATGCACTGTTATTCAGCTTACTTGGGTTATTGGTATCCCCATAAGATACCATTTTGCCTTTGTATGGTGCCTGTCTTTGTGTAAGCTCTCTTTGCTTTCCCAGAATTAACCTTAGCTGTCTCAGCCAAAACTTATTCTCTTCTATTTCGGCTGTCCAGACAAATGAGTGCTTATCACATAAAATACCGAAACGATAGTTATTATGAGAAAGTGAAGAAGAGAGATCATTAATTACCTTCCTTGTGATCTTTATTGCTCGCATAATCTGAGATTTTTCGCTTCAAACTCTCTCGCTCCATTAGCAACATCTCATATTGCCTTTGATAGAAACCAACCTGAGGTGAGAGCATCACAATTTTTGCCTATATTTGCACAAGACACAGCAATATGAATCCATTAGTTTATTTTTTTCATTCATCGCGTTCTATTATCAAATCAAGGTGTCAAGTTACGTGTCTTAGGGTGATAGGTGAAAGAAATCCTAAATTGGGGATGTGGTGCAATGTTGAGCCGTTAATTTATACTAATTTACTTATAACTTATCTAATAAAGATTATTCCAAGCGGCGAAGTTCATCTTTATGGCAATATTTCAAGGGTCATTTTCTTCTGAGTTTTGACGATGGTTTCATGCTTCAATGTGGTTGCAAAATATATGGTCTAATTTCTAAGGCAGCAAGTTCTATGTAATTGGGAATCTTGTAGCGAAAGTTATGGTCAAATTATCGAGTGCTGCTCAACTTACCCAAGAATGAATCTATACAATTTTCATGATTTTATTGAGTCATATGCATTGTAACTTATTAATAGAGCCATCTCAAGTCAAGAGTCAATCTCTTTATTCATGTTTATTTAGGGAATGTTGTTTAAGTTGAGTCTATATAAACTATTCGAGGGTTTTTGCTGCTTGCCACCACACAAAATATAATAGAGGTCTGTGTTGGAATAGGGGATATGTCGTACGTACGGACCACGAAGATATGTACCCTCCTCTTAACTTATACACAATTTTTGTTTTAATTAATTAATTAATTCGGGATTTGATAAGAATGTGATCATTTGTGCAAAAATCTATTTAGTCATTTATTATGGAGTGGACAGGATTATTACCTCTAAAGCTTTGGCTTTTCTTTCCATATCACAAATATGATGATTTTGCTTCAACCTAGCTCTGTCTGCAGATGCACGATTCGATATGATCCTGCATACACAATATAGTACTCGTGTTAATAAATAGATCAATGATCATTGTAACAAGATATGCACAAACAAAAATGCTCAAAATGAACTGACGTAAATAAAGAGAAAACAATTGAAGTGCAATTATATTCTCGTTAATAAGTATTCACCTTTTAAGTTTTTTAGGGTCCATGCTCAGGTTTAAGGGACGGGAGCGTTGCCTACAGCCAGTGGTAGGTTTGCGAGCTTTGGCTTCATCGTTCTTACAGTAGGGTTTGGGGGAAACTTGCAGAGAAGGAGTCGACGAAGAAGCACTTGTTGGATTCATCGTGGCCAAGAGGTCAATTGTTTTGTTCCCCTTAGCCATTTCTTGATGCGTTCCACTGGAAAAAAACTACAGATAATGACACGCAATAAGGACTTCTTAATGGGGATTGAAGTGCACTTGAACTCACGAAATAAAGTGTATTTATAAGTGAATTATGGCTGGTTGGTTTAAGAATTTATTATCTAGCCAAAGTGCATAAATAAAAATACAGATATCTTACCAAAATAAGGTTCTTCCTATGTTTGACAGTCATTCGTTTTTTGAAATCCTATCGCGGAAATATATGACTCAACTTTGTTTTCATTCAAACGCTTATCCTCTTGTTTGTGATATTTCTTTCTTGTCTGGTCAACCAAGGACATGGGCAAATTAAGACACTCATTAGATGGAAAACTCATAGCTGTCACCTTGTATAAATTTTGCTAATTAGAATCCCCGAGAAAGATATGCTTCTATAAACTGAATTTGAAACAATCAGGTGACATTAATTGTTGATGATGTAAATCAACACGTGAGTAAGACATTTGTTATGTGGGTTGCATGAGAAAAATCCTAGTGTCGTTCCACGTTGTGCATAGGTGCACTTGAGCTAATACATTACTGGTCCGCTACAAAGAGAAAATATCGTGAAAGCATAAAATGGTGCTAAATATAGTTTCATCCGATAGTCATCAATTAAACCATTTTAAGACATGCCTCAAATTTCTTAGAATTTTTTAAGCAACTTAGTGTTAGTAAATGCATACAAATTTATGACAACCTAGTTTACAGATTTACTATCGATCTACAACAAATAGTGTGTTTGCCAAAGTTCGTAAGCAAGATGGATTCAGCTAGGCTTCTTATTTTCTTATTCTATGGTTAAACTTATCTGCTTTATGCTTCTTGATTTGCATGCCATAAATCAACCACGAATGAGGATTTTGTCCATAATCTAGCTTTTTTGGAAGGTGATTAATTAGTTGATATATGAAAATCAAAGAATTAGAAAAATATGGAAATAAAATCAATTATTCCTTTCGGTCAATGGCTTCAATCGAACAGAGATATTAAAAGGTACAGCACTATATATGTTCATAATAGGCAAAAGCCTGCATTTGCTAATGAAATACACTCTTAACTTTTAGGAACAATTTCCATTTGAGCATCGAAGAACCAACAAAACAATCAATATTAACAATTGAGCAATATGTAGCGGCTCAAACAATAATGGAGATTAAGTGATAAACAATAGTGGTGCTGTCATATGACAATGAAGCCTACAATTATAGAACGACATACTTAAGAGGATTTCATGAAATGTTTAGAAGAGAAAAAGGGATGGTAACTAGAAATTAACACAAAATTCTCATTATGATCGATGTCCCTCACTTATATGGTGGTTCAACTTTTTTAATGCACTTGATTGACACTCTAACATGTGCTTTGGTTCCTTGATAAGCCTAACACGCCATAGTAATACCATAAAAGGTGATTATTAAATTATCATCAACGGCTGGCTATTTTCATTAGAGCAATGGCTCGGATAACCCGCAAGTTCAAGATAATCCCAGGAGTCAAAAAGTTATTTCACGTTAATTTATGCATGGGATCACATAATGTCGAGAGGTCGATTAGTGTCAACTTTACACGTCGATGAAATAGTGTCATGCAAGATGTACGTGTGCACGGCCGGCCATTAGAGTGATTATAAGAAAGAGGGTTTAAATGTTACGGCATACGTCCATATTCTAATCTCCATTGGGTCTACTTTTACCGTAGAACACTAGTAAGATATCCATCAAGTGAAAGCACAACAACAAACAAAATTCGAACAAATGATACAATATGAATGACGAATATCTGTCGTGACCTCACCTCGGCGGTGCACCACTTAGGGGTTCGGCTAATGAATTATTAATACTAAGTCTAATTTGGGCCCTCCCAAGTCTTATCAATTCACAACTTAAGATTTAAGTTTTTAATGTGCAAGTGTTTTCATGCTTGGAGTCGCCACTAATCTATTTGT